>JAVQMF010000049.1:12187500-12787500 GCA_032878935.1 Erythrophleum fordii | reverse complement strand
AAGCTTTATGCTTCGCATTCAAAATATTGCTCATGCACTGATGCTCAGAGAGAAACCATAAAATAATTACTCTTATGTATTAGGTACTTTCAAACCTTCATGCTTCGCATATAAAATCTCCAAGCAAAAGTTCCCCTTCATCTAAAGATTTTAAGTTATGTTAAAAAACAGCAATGTTAAAAAACAGCAAGCCTTCATAGGCAAGTAGAAAAGGCGATAAATGCATCTGTACAGAAGGCTTATACTGAAGATTAATTGTTTATCTTTCAGAACAAAATCAATCCAGATTTTGCATCATCAATATCTAGATTCAAGACTACTCACTTTGAGTTTTCTTTCATGAACTGTGAGAGAATTTGAATCTATAGTAATAATATCTTCTTCTTTCTTAGCTATTTCCTTCTTATTTATCGGTCTCTTGCGTACCTGCAGTATCAGCGTGGTAAATGAACATCAAAATGCAATATATTTGAGTTACTAAGTCTAGGGGTCATTGTTTACTGTAAAATATAGATTCAAACCATTAGAAAGAATCACAGGAAGAAGCATACCACAACTTTGATCTTAGCAACATTGTTTGTTTTCTCTTTATCAGCTGAGAAACTTCCAAGATTGGTCTCAGGCAAGCCTCGTGATTTGTTTGCAAATTTGTTTGTGGAGGGAACTGGCTCGGAGTCATCAAAACTTTCACCACAAACCGCTTGATCGATCAAATATTCATCATCAATATTAGACATCTAGTGACAGTGAAATGAAAATATCAATCAGTTTCACGGTGAAAATTAGGGTCAATCATGCTGCTAACTTCACCGAAGCAGGGGAAATTTTGTGCAATGAGCAAATAACTATTAAGCTCAATCAGAGGAATATCACAGGATAATGGCAGTTCAGCTTTGATTCATACTAAATTCCATCACATAAACTATGCAAACCACTTAATTTATCTAACTTCAGTAACTGAGCTAAATACACTATACACAAAAGCAAGGAAATCAACCAAACCTCGGGTAGAAGCTCGGTATCGAAGGAATGAAGATCAAACAGGCCATGGGTAAGCCCAGTAAGCAAGACTTGATCATCAACGTTCTTGCTGGAGACAGAATAAGACCCAAACTCCTGCACACCAAAAACGATTCGTTCCATTGATGATCCAATAACATCCATGATTTCAGAAAATATCAAAATAAACGGAAAGAAACGAATGATGATGGAGGGAACCTCACCTGCGTCAGAGTGGAAGATTGAAACCATGTTCCATGAGAGGCTGCATCGAGGAAATTGTCAGAGTTTTGACGTTCATGGTGCACAGCCGTATTAGATCGCGGCATCTGCCTCCCAATCACACTCATCCTCTTCCGAAATTCCAATCAATTCCACCACACCGTAGCTCCAGATTCCCAAAACACTCTAGCTTGCAGCCTTGCGGGATATGTTTTTGAATGCTTCCGAATCTAATTTTGTATGTACTCCTAAAACAAACACTGCTCTGTACAAAATGGGAGAGAAAATGATTTTGAAACTTCAAAAGGCGAAGCGCTCCCTTTCACTAGCACGTAACGAGCAAGTACAATAGTGGCGCGTGTTCTAACGTTGCATGGAGGAGGATGGGGCGTGGGCGGGCCCAGTGGTTCTTTGGAAAAAAACACAAGCACGGTCCACCGGTAAATATGAACACCCAGCCACGCTCGTTGTAATCGACGGTGAGTGCACGCGCATTTCTAGAGCTATTATACGAGGCACCCCACTGAGGCGGTGTAGCCTGTTGGTCGTAAATAAAAGTAATTAATTAGTGACATGCCTCCAGAAGGATAAAAGTAAAGGGCAAGGTACATAAAATTAAGAGATAAAATTATTTTTTTAAATGTTTAAATTATATAAATTTTTATTATAAAAATATGCATGATTTTTTAAATTAAAATATGATTAAAATAAGTAAGAAATAATATTATTTTTAAAAAAATATAATTTATTAAAAATTATAAATTAATTTATTTTAAATTTAAAAATTAATTATTTTTATATGAGATAAATATATATATATTTAATACTTGTTATATTATATGAATAATAAATAAAAATATAATTTATTTTTTATTATAGAAAAATTAATGTAATATATCTTTTAATTTTCAAAATGAAAAAAAAAAGAATCATATTGCAAAAGAAAATGCTATGTCATTCAGACATCTCTAGAAAACAAGGTCTAATTTATCTTAAAATTAAATAATATTATTATTAAAATAAGTTATTCATGAAATAAAGGAGTCACGGTGTTCAATTTTTAATCTTGTCTTATTAAATTAAACGAACTTAACATTGTGATTAAATTTATTCATTTAATAGATGATGCCAGCGAACACGAACTTCTGTAAGATCCGTACCTAAATTACTGGCAAATAGTTGAATTCATTTATAGTCTTAAGCCTTTCACTATGTGTTTAAGGAAGTCAGACAAGTTGATCCAATTGATCAAATTAAACTATACATTTGATTTCGGGCCAAAATACATTATATATTGATTTGATATAATTCAAATCTTTAATTAATTTTGCTTTAATAAACAAAATATATTGATAAAACTTTTAAAAAATATTAAATCCTGGTTCATGATGATGAGTTGGTTATCTGGAATTTTGAAAGTGGCAAGGTGACCAAATTGACAGTGACAAGGGATGAGGGACACTTAAATTTTGAAAGGATGGGCCCGCAAGCATTTAATTTTTGGTCGAAGAACGATATTATTTATTCATAAAAATAAATAAAAGGATAACAAATGCTCTTAAAAAACAAAGGAAATAGCAAAAATAGGTCCAAACTACGCGATTGCAAGAGAGCCACCTATATAAGATTTAAGCATTAAACAAACAGCGAGAAAGCAACACCTAATACAAGAGTCATGATAGGTGAGAATTGCATTAAAGTTAATATGTAAGTGCACAACTTTTTTTCTTTTTTTAAGGAAATGGGATTCATCGTTTTCATGCAGATTCTTTATATTTTTCTAGGTGCAGATGATTGCGATATATATGTCCAACATGTGAATTTCAAACATCCATTTGCATTTTCAACTTTTAAGTAAGAGATATTTTCTTTTTTCATCTTTTTCTTCTATTGAGTCTTACTTTAAAAGAATCTGAACTTTTTTTTTTCTTCATATGCTAAAAAGAATAAAATTTTTTTAAAAAATTGACTAAATCATGAATTCTTTTCTTTTTTGGTTTGAGTTTTTTTCAACAAAAAGTAATCTTATTTGGAAATCTCATTTCTTCTAACACGATGTTGTCATTTTTAAAAATAAATTTTGTACAGCATTGTACTATATAATACAAAATTTATGAGACTTTTAAAAATTAAAAAAATTCTAACTCCCTTATGTAGAGAGTCAAAATCTATGCAATACGCTGTGCACACTAAATATAACGTGCTGTATAATAAAAAATTCAGACATTCATCTCTATCCTCTTCGTTGGATTCTTCTTCCACGTTATCAAAGATAAAAGACAAGAATTGAATGAATGGAAGGATAAAGGTTGAGGATGGTTCTCATTAATGAGAGTAAAGCATCACATCTCTTTGCATTAGCGATGGAAGAGACCTTGCTTCTTCGATAAATTCTTAGTTTGTTGAGGTTGAAAACACAAGATGAGTTACAATCTTTTAAATCTAGGTTTCATGGTCTCAAAGGAAGGATCTGTCACTAGGTTAAATTGTTTGAGCAAAGTCGTAATTGATAGATGGAATAAATCTATTATATGTCGTCATTCAATTTACCCTAACGTAGACAAGAGCAATAGGGCAAGGATTATTCCTAAGCAACTTGTATTTTCTAGCAACTGAAAGAAGAAAAATCATAAATATGAATTGGATTTATTTATAATAATACAATTTATATGACCTGCGGAAACTGAATTTCTACCCAAATAAAATTGACTTATTTCATTATAGTATATGGATATGTTTTACATTAGTTATTTTTCAAACTTCATTTTATTTTTCTCTAGAAAACCAATCTTCACTACGTGATATTTATGCATAATAGAAAGAGATTAATGTACGAAATGAGTGGCCCTTCTTTTTTTTTTCTTTTGGAAAAAGGAATAGAGTCATTCAACCACATGAACAATTTATTATATTTCCAAGCTCATTCAATATTTATTTTATCAATTCTAAATACATGTTCCATAAAAATTGACCAAGTAGTTAAATTAAACAGGCGTTGCTTCTAAAAGAGCAGCACCTTCTTTTGCTTTTTTTTTTTTTGAAGAAGAAATTTTTTTTTAATAATATTTATATTCGGCCGAACTTCTAAAAAATTAAGCTGCTTACGTAAAAGCAGTTTAGTTGCTATTGAAGGAAATATAAGGTTAATTTTTTTTTTAGATAAAAGCAAAAGTAAAAGAATTATTTTTTCAAGATAAAAATACCTTCAATCAAAATCATTAATTAACACAGTATCTTTTTCATCTAACACTTACCATCACTTAAATCAGCCCATGTCATTTTTAGGAATTTGACATTAAAAGACTTACTTTTTAAAGATTTTGCCAATACAATAGTAGTGATAACATTGCTTATTAAATACTTTTGTGAAACACAAATTGCTTCTTTCTTGTAATATCTTTTTGTGAAACCCCATTTTAAAATTTTAAAATAAGTGAAAATCTACAATAATCTTAAATCTTTCAAATAAAACTAGGGTGCCATATTCAAAAGCGTATAAAACAATCGGTATTTCCTGTAAATTCGAAGAATCCTAATCTAAATTATTTAAATTGAATTTAAATGGTTCATATTTTATAATTTTTTAAATTTTTAATATAAAATATCATTTTGTTAGTGGTTGACAATTATAAAACTATTTTTATTTTACATTTGATATTTTATAAAGTAAAAAAATAAAATTTAAAAAATATATATATAATATAAATTATCTAAATCAACTTTGAGCGTTGTAAAATGCACACACTATGTGCGTTTCAAAGATACATACGGAATCTGTAGGTCTGCCGAGAAGGGTTGATTTGAAAGATTTTATTTTCTTTTTTAGTATTCTAACGTCAACTTATTCTTTAATTATGACCATGTCTTTTCTCAAGTGGGTTTAAATGCTCACATCTCAAATCAGCTGAATATATTTAAGAGAATAAGTTTTTATAAATATTGATTTTAAAATCTAAATTTAAATAATTAACATGGAAAACACACCATTTTAACCTTAAAATTTAGTTTGAAGGATTTGATCGCAAGAAGGCCAAACTTTTCGATTTGTCCAAAAGCTGAAGGATGGAGCACTGTCCTCGAGTTTGAAAATATTCTCGAGCTATGTTTAGGTTATTACTAGGGAATGTAATGAAATTACAAATAATACAGTGAAATAAAAAGACACCAAGGGAAATAGCAAGTTATGTATTATTTTATTATTTAAAAGTTTAATAAAAGAAAAAAAAATATTAATGAAATGAAATAAAATTATTTATAAATTATTTTTTATAATTAAAATGTGATTATAATAAACTTTTAATTAAAGGAAGCCTAATTATAATTGTACTATATGTTTATTTCATTATTTTCTAGACCCTTGATTTTGGGGTGGGAGAAGGGGACAAAAATGCGAGTTTTGAATAGTAAAGAGAGCTCTTACCATTCCATTATATCTTAGATAAATTTTCAAATAATAATTTAACTCATATTAATTATTTCATTTTTTATCCTACATCCAAACACAATATAATTAGCAACACTTATTGTATTTAATAAGAGTGCAAGGTAATATAAAACCCATTAAAATAAACACATTAGGTAGTGAAAATTTTGACACAAATATTTTATTAAACATTTATTGGCTCATTTGATATATATTGTATGTATATGAAAAAAGCTTCTTTTAAAAATAAGTGCTCTAATATCTATTGGCTCATGAGAAACTCTTCATCCTCATAATTTCACGGATGATCATGTTGCCTATAAATAAGACAACTATTAAATTTAAATTTTTACTTGAAAAAAGTCTCAGTTGCACATATATTAAAAAAAAGACTTAATTAAATTTTTTCAAATGGTTACTATGAATTTATCTAACAAAATATAATATGTAAAAAAATTATAAAAGAACTAATTAATATAGTACTGGAGCAATAAAATATTTTTATTTAGCTCCAAGACTTGATAATCAATATATAAGAAATCACCTAAATTTTGACCACATATAGATTTGTAAGTCACAGAGTCACTGATTTCCTCTTTCAGAATTTTTTTAAAGGAAAAAAATAAAATTTGCTAGATTATTACTTTTAATGGAAGGACCAAGCGTCATCCCGTTGAGATGGCCGAGTTGGTCTAAGGCGCCAGATTAAGGTTCTGGTCCGAAAGGGCGTGGGTTCAAATCCCACTCTCAACATGCCTAGATTTTATCTTTTGGGGCAACTCTTCGGCCCAATAGAGTAGAGCACTTAGCCCATTTTTGGTGCTTAAAAATCCATTAACCATACACTTTCTTTCCTTTTCCCGGACAAATTATCAAACTATCGTTGAGGAGAGGACCACATTGTAAATAGGATTTTTTTTTCATCCATTTTAAAATTTACAAATAACTATTTCTCAATCAAGTGATCCACTCCCCCGTTCCTATCCTAATTTCTTAATTATTAAAAATGTAATCTCTTTCTGGTAAAAGAACAAGACTCAAAGTTCGAGAAAAAAATTAGTTAAAGCCACAAATAATTATAATTTACAATTATTTAATATTGTAAAAATTACTATATTTCTATATTGAAAAAGGAATTTTTTTGGCCAATTAAAAAAATCTTATTATTTTTTATTCTTCCTTAATCATGGCTCTATCTCAAGCTGCATGTCATATCCCTGGCTTCCTTTTTCTTGAATTTTACGTAGAGCATGGGGCTATCTCTTATTAATTAACAATGTTTTAAATTGTTTTCATTATTATTTTTAGAATGAAAAGTAAAAATTATATTGACATGACACTAAGGTTGTAAATAAATTGAGCTATTCATGAATTATTTGGACATGACTGATCAAACGTTTAAATAAGGTTTGGCTCATTTATTAAAAATGAACTTAATTAATATATTAAACTTATTTAATTATTTGAACCAAATTTAAAAATTTAATTTTCGACTCATGAAGATCTCAAAGAGCTTGATTAATATATGAAGTATTATTTTATCTAATTTATATTGTATTATATATGATTTTACTAAAAATTGTAAATTAATACAAAAATTTATGTATTATTAAAATACTATAATATATCTTTTTATAAAACTTTTTCTATACATAAACATATATAGTATAAAATATCATAGTTTTATTTAATTTAATTTTTATATATACATATAAATATATAATAATATTTATGAATTCTTCATTCATTTAACAAATCCACTGAGTTTAAACATACATTTTGAAGTTGTTTAAAATTTAGGCTCACGTTGGAACTCGCTCCATTTTTCATATTAAAGCTCGGCTCAATTCCCTCTGTGACTGCCGCTACAATTTTAAGGCCGAAGAAGAAGAAGCGGGTTTGCATTGAAAAAAGAAAAAATGGCGTGCATTTGCCTCTCAGTACATAGAGCGGAGATTGTAGTTCGAAAAGCCTTGTAGTGACCTCTTCCTCAGCAGCTCATGCTTCTCCCACTTCATCTTCATGTTCTCTGTTGCCCATTTCTTTTTTCGCTTCTGGGCGAGTTGCTTCTGATCATCGCAGATAGAGTCATGCGGTCTCTATGGCCCCTGATGAAGAGAAATTTACTCGCCCCAACCTTCTTGATTTCCCCATCGTATGTATTTGTTTCTCTTCCCTTTTCTATAATTTTGTGTTCATTTCCTTCTCCACCAATAGCAATTGTTATGTCATGTGCATTTTGTGCTTTTTCACATGTTGAGTCGCATGCTCACCTTCTTTTGGATTCATAGTTATAGTTTTAGGCTTTTCATTTTAGTATGAGGACTAAGAGCTATATGTCCCGCACATGAGAAGCGCTATTACTGCGAACTGAAGGACAGAGTGACAGACAATTAGGGAATAAGAAGGAGAATCAGAGCGAGCTAGAGAGACCATCGTTCGGTCATGGTTAGGGACTCATATAGAATGTCCTGTAATTATTAGAAACTCTTGGTCTTCCTTGTTGATTGGTAGTCTTTTGCTGACGGTCTATTTCAGACTGTCTCTTTGAAGCCTCAAGTCATACATTTTACATGAAATATATGAGTGATGGTTGCAGCTTTACTACAAATTGATGTGTGCTTCTTCCTAAGTCTTAATATTTTTTAACAAGCCTGATCTAGGGAGATATTCAGTATCATTGGACTTGGATTATTCTAGCTAGCTAAATTTTAGTGCTAGAATGAGTAATTTTGCATGATTACTGTCATATTTGATATATTCGTTTCTATCAGGATATGCTGCATGAGATAGTTTGGTCTCTAATGTATTTTGATTTATATTGTAGGAGTGGGAGAGGCCAAAGCCTGGGCAAAGACCTGATATATTCTCGCATTTTAGCCCCATGAAAACACCATTACCTCTACCACTGCTATCTCATCCTCCGGAAGAAGAGGATCCAGAAAAGGAAGAACTTGACAAGTCTGAGATGTAGTAGTTAATATTTTGTTACTAGTAAGCATCGTGTCATAGCCTTGGAACTTTTCACCTAATCCTCAACCATGCCGGCCTTAACTTAGATCAACCCTCTTGATCTTGCTAAGTCAGGCAAACCTCAAGTAGGCAAGATGAGTAACAAGATGAGCTAGAGAGAGAACTTGAAGAGAACTTGTATTGCACAATTCTTTAGGTTGGTTACAAATGAGGGGGGTCGAGGTATTTATAGGCCTCTCCCAAATTCTAGAATGTTCTCACCTCCTTAATGGACAGTGGAGATCAATTCTATCCTACGATTTATATACATCCTCTAAAATGGTCCTACTCTAGATATTTACAAGGAAAACTCTAGGACATACGAAAGAGAATTCTAGAACATACAAGAGTATTCCAGAATATTCCATATAAGTATAGAAATCTCCAGATCCTTCATGGGTTCTCTAGCACCCTTTGAAAAATTCTAGACTCCTTTGGTCTCTTTTAGAGTACTCCAGAGTTTTCTAGTCCTTTCTGGAAGATTCTGGATACTCTTGCAAAGTTAACCTCTAAATTTTAAAATCTTCAAATCTGGGGTCGTCACATTCTCCCCCACCTATTCCAATGACACCCTCGTCATTGTCTCTGGACCGATGTAAATGATCTTCGAACCACCGAAGATCCTTCCACTTGACCTGGGGCTTAGTGCATGGAGGAATCTCTCTCTCGTGCACGATCCATTGAGTATGCATATCATCCTCTTGACATTTCCTTACCATCTGTGGTACATGCTTTCTCCAACACTTACGAACCTTTTTGGTATGCCTTCCCTGTTTCATCTCTTGACAAGGCGAGGCTTTCTTTAGTGATTCACGTACCCTTATGTCTTGGTAAGGGTTACTTGACTTCCCTTTTGGATCCCTATCCTTTAGGGCTGCCAAGTAAGATGCTTCTTTCCTTTTGAAGTCATCCACTACTTGCATGGCTGACAAGTGTTGTTCACCACTTCCCTTTGAAGCTGGCACCACGCTACTAGCTCCCTTCTCCAGTATAAGGATTGAGTCCCAATATGGCACAAGGCAGACATGTACCTTCCTCATGAACTCTAATCCAAGAACCACCTTGAAGTCATTTATGGGAACCATAAAAAGATCTACCTTGCCATGCCAACCTCTAAGACGTAACTCGACCGCTCGAGCTATACCACAAACTGGTTTAGGAGAGAAGTTGACAACCTTCATCAATCTTCCTCCTTGTTCCACTTTGAGACCAACCCTTTTGGCCTCTTCAGGAGTGATGAAATTATGGGTTGCCCCAGTATCAAGCATTATATTGACTAGCTTCCCATTCAACTTCGCCTCCACATAAAGTAGCCCCTCACCCTTAGGGACTTTAGGTGTAGGCTTGGCCTTTAAGGCATTAAGGAGTCAGAGTGACCCCATTCTTGCCTTCTCTTCTTCTTTCTCTTGAGCTTCTCGTTCCTCAACCATGGCTGCTAGCATCCCCAATTTGGGACAATCCTTCATTTTATGGGGACCTTTGCACACGAAGCAACTGAGGTCAGTCTTCCTCTTCTGACCATCATTCGTCTTCTTGAAGGGTGGCTTGCCATTGCCTCCCTTTTCCCTTCTGTCTACCTCCTTACCCTTGTCTCCCCCACCTTGTTCATGATTAGACTCGAAGGGTTTGGGCTTGGAGGATTCTCCCCTTTCCTTTTGAAACTCTGTAAGACTTTCCGCAACTGCTATGGCTTTATCAACATCCTTCACACCTCAGCGTTGTAATTCATATTTTGCCCAATTTTGAAGTCCATCGATGAAGTAGAAAAGCAGCTCTTCGCTACCTAAATTAGGAATTTGTAACATCAATGTTGTGAATTCCTACACATAAGCTGAAATCGTGATCTTATGCCAAAGTTCCCTCAACTTCTTTTGTGCCTCGTAGACCACGTTCATGGGGTAGAATTGCCTCTTGAGTTCTCTCTTGAACTCTTCCCATGTGTTGATGGCACAAAGACCCTTCTCTATATCTGTATGCTTTCGATGCCATCATAACATGGCATTGTCGGTGAGGAACAAAAAAGCAGTACGTACCTTAGCTTGGTCATCACTCAACCCCAAGCTTTCAATGTAGTGCTCCATCTGCCACAAGAAGTTCTCCACTTCCTTGGCGTCGCGTACTCCCTTGAACTCCTTTGGTTTAGGAAGATCCAACCTTACTTCCCTTGATCCACTAGTACCAGCCACCAATGGATTCCTCCCTTTACTTTCTAATAAAGCCTTAAGAGAATTTAATTGATTTTGCATAGCAGTGATGGCATCCATCACTACTCCCTCCAATGATCGCATGGAGTCAGCACGTTGCTCCTCAGCATTGTGCAGGGCATTCACGCTTGTCTTCAGACTCTCAAGTTCTCCTAAAGAATGAGCCTCGAGAGTACTCAAGTCACATTCAACTTTCTCCACCCTAGAAGCCATCTCCAGCATGGCATCCTCTAGTGCGGAGACTTTCATGGACAAGGTAGCAAAGTCTTCCGCACGTATCTTGCTAGAGCCTCGCCCTTTCTTGCCTCCCTCGTGTGGTGGTTGGGACTCCTTTCCTCTTCCTTCCACGCGAACAACAACTTCCTCGGTTGTGCCAGACATCCTTGCCTACGATCTTGGCTCCCTCGAACCAAAGCTCTAATACCATGTTGTCACAGCCTTGGAACTTTTCACCTAATCCTCAACCGTGCCGGCCTTAGCTTGGATCAACCCTCTTGATCTTGCTAAGTTAGCCGAACCCTCAAGTAGGTAAGATGAGTAACAAGGTGAGCTAGAGAAAGAACTTGTATTGCACAATTCTTTAGGTTGGTTACAAATGAGGGGGGTGGAGGTATTTATAGGCCTCTCCCAAATTTTAGAATGTTCCCACCTCCTTAATGGACGGTGGAGATCAATTCTATCCTACGGTTTATATACATCCTCTAGAATGTTCCTACTCTAGATATTTACAAGAAAAACTCTAGGACATACGAAAGAGAATTCTAGAACATACAAAAGTATTCCAGAATATTCCACATAAGTCTAGAAATCTCTAGATCCTTCATGGGTTCTCCAGCACCCTCTGAAAAATTCTAGACTCCTCTGGTCTCTTTCAGAGTACTCCAGAGTTTTCTAGCCCTTTCTGGAAGATTCTGGATACTCCTGCAAAGTTAACCTCCAAATTTTAAAATCCTCAAATCTAGGGTCGTCACAATCAGCCCACTTTGTAAACCTTGTTCATACGCTTAAAGCTATTGGACCATCAGTACAAAGCATTTGTGTAGAGCATGCATCATGTTGTAATGGTGATATGAGTTAGAATATTACTTAAGGGTGTGTAGGAAATGAACCAGAGTACTAGACTGGTTAAAACAATTAAACTTATCAAATCAGATTAGTTTAACTGGTTTGGGGTAATTTTCTTGTCATATATTTAGCAAGGATTATGATAATTACATTTAGAGGGAGATAAATAAGTGTAATAAGTATTAAAATTAAATATAACAAATTTTAGCATACAATAAATTTAGAGTGGCCTACTATAAAGGTGAAGTACACATCAAAATAAGATTAAATAAGTTAAAGCAAGAAAAGCTTTTGAAATAGAAGTTAAAAATTCTTAAAACAAAAAGTATAAGAGCTTCCAAAACTGAAAGTTAAAAGCATTCAAAAAATTGAGCTCACTCAAAAGTTAAATTTGCTCAAAAAGTTAAGTTCATTTAAGTTAACTTAAAAATAATGCTTAAAGTAAAGAGTTTAAGAGAGAATATAATCAAATTTATCTTGATTCAACTTTTTTAACCTATGTCCAATGTCTTTGAAATTTAAGAGATTTTTTTTTATCACTCTTCAATAGATACAACAGATAAGGTTTTAGCTGCTCACAATCAACATAAGGGTTTTCAATTCACTTCAAAATAATATAACACTTGGGTTGTACATAATAGCTCACTCAAAATTCTTTTTCTCAAAGGTTTTTTTTTTCCAATTAAATTCAACCTAGACTTTCTTTATAGAATAATATGATAATAAATTTAAAATCTTTATCTAAAAAGAAATTACAATAAGTTCACTTTTTTCTAAAGTTTTAAACTAGATAAAACTAGACATTAAACTTAGAAAATATGATCAAGAGAAGGAGAGAACTACATTATATTTTTCTTTTCTTTTTACTTCTATTCACTTTTGTGCTCCTATCTCTCTCTCTTCTCTTTTATGTTCTTCTTTCCAATCCCTAAAAGCCTAAAAAATATAACAGTTAAGAGAGTAGCTTCCAAAAATAACCATAGCAAAAAATTGAAAATTTTATCACATGAGATATGATTACAAAGACAACTATAGAATCATACTTTCAACCTGTAGATCATACTCTTTATTTTATCTTGTTTTAGTAATGTATTGGGTAGATAAAAAAGATTTTCTTTTTCGCTTTAGTTTTCTCTTTATTATTAAATTCTCTTTATTGGAATCCAACTTGCAAGAAAGAAAGAGAAAAAAGAACTTTTGAAAAGTTATGCACATCTTTTCATAAATATTATAACATATTTAACTAATGTAAAGAGAATAAAATATTATATTAAAAGAAATTTGCTATTTGCTATTTGCTATTTGCTAAAAGCATGTCATGTTTTTTACAAATAAATATATATAAACTATGCTTCTACAATAATAGAATAATGCATGTTAAAATATCATCCCCTTTGGCATTTCTTGTTTTCAAACTCAATTAAATATAAACTTTTATTTTGTTATAAAGTAAATTAATAAAGCCTAATTAAGATAATGCGCAATTCAAATAATTTAAATAATATGACCTATACAAATTTATAAACTCAATCAACATAATCTTTAATTTAATTTAATTTAATTTACTTAGATAATTATTATTGCCTCTAAAAATAAATTTAATGATCTTTAATGCAATAAAGTAATAAATAATATTCAACTATATTAAACTTAATACTTTTATAAAATTGTCTTAAAAATTTTGTCATTATCAAAATAATTCAATATCATATCAAAACTTAGAAGCCAACAAATTAATTTATTGAAATATTTGATATTACGTTTTCTAATAAAAACATGGCATTTGAAAGAAATTAATTTATTGAAAGACATGATCACATGGTATTGAGTTTTTTTAAAAAAATCATTATATCATATTTTTATTGAAAAATTTGATAGTAAACACTTAAAAATTATACTCAAATTTTGTCCATTTAGATATTGTTTTTGGTTAGGGTTTTGAAAGATTTTGATCTGCACTAAATTGAACAAATTTGATCAATAAAAGCCTTTAGGGTCAAAATTTATGATCAAACTCATTGAAATAAACACAACATCTTCTAGTGAAGTTTAAGTTAATAGGGGTAAGATTGAAGTCAGAATGAATGATTTTGTAACAACTTGCTTGATTGTGCCATTGTATGATGTAGTTACATATGAAGTGCATTATGGTTCTAAAAAGTGGTTTTTGATTTCTTTAATTTTTAGTGGTTGGTTTGTAATTAAAATTACTTTCTTTTTTTTGGGTGAACAAGGAGGAAGAAGACAACTAAAAAGAGACAACAAATAGGAAACAACATAAGAAAAAAACCTAAACTACCTAGCACCTACATTAAAGTCTGTGGAAGAATAGCCATCAGCATCATGGCGAAGGATGTCCCGAATGCACTAAGGGGCACTTCGAAAATGAGTAAGACCCTGCACTTGGTGCAGTGCAAAATGAGCAAGGTGATCTACAGCATAGTTTGACTCTCGAGTCTTATGAATCACTTGAGCCTCCCATCCTCTCGATAACATCAATCCAATCTTCTAAATCAAATCAAGTGTAGAGTGAGATTCCGAGGGATGAGATTGGATTCTAGAAACCACTTCCAAAGAATCTGATTTGAAAACAACCATCCTATAGCGAGCATCTCATGCATGCTTCAAACCAATCAAATAGGCCCATAACTTTGCATGCAAAATAGAGCATGTACCAATGTTAAACACAAAATCGCTTAAGAACAAACCTTCATTGTTCCTCAATAAACCCTCGCACCTTGCATGACCATCAGAAGCACTTCAAGAACCATCAACATTGACTTTTATCCAACTCTCCTTAGGCAGCTCTCACCTAATCGATCTACCCAAACTCAAAAGACCCTTACCAAGCAATAGCTCAAACGTTGTTTCATGGCCTCCTGAACGGACTCCAATCTCACTTAATACTTTAGGATAAAGCTACTCTTCCAAACCTTACCTGTAGAATGTTGCATACAGAACGTGGGAATAATGTAGAATGTGGCAAGCAAATCATGGCAACAAACTACGTTGGCAGACAACTACTCGATTATGGTTCAAAAATCATGGGTTTCGTGGGATGAAACAAAACGTGCATATCCCACTTATGCACGATGCAACTTCTTCGGCAAAATGATAGAATTACCGTTGAAAGAGTTTGCCTATAAATACAGGGTCCCTGAGCTCGGTTTTACATTGGCTACACATCATCATTTAGTAGAACAAGAGCTTAGAAGTATCCCCGCAACTTTCATGCGACAAAACTTTCATCAGAAATAGAGAATTCAAGCAATGGTGGGAGGTAACATTTCGATCCATTTCTCTTGCATTGGATATTATAAATGTGATTTTATATATCTATGAAGTATAACAATTGGTATCAGAGCATAAAATTCCTCTGCCTTGCTAAGTTTTTTGAATTCAAAAATGTCAAATTTTTGGTGAATTTGGGTTGATTTATAAAGCCATGTTTTCATTAGTTTGATATAAAAAATGGAATCTACATGAAATTATGATGAAAATGGACTCCACGATCATCCAAAACGGAGCTCGGAAACTCAAAAAATGACTGGATTTTTATTTGGGTTCGAAACGGGTTGTAACCGGGTTGGGTCGACCCGGCTGGAGGTTGGGAACGACCTGTACGACAAGTCGTTTTGAGCCTCCAATAAACAACATGTCGTTTTGTAGTTTGGTTTGATGTTGCACATGAGTGTAAACGACATGTCGTTTTGGGTCTTTTAAAATAAAATGGCTTCTGTGGCATAAGGAAGATTCGAACCTCTGACTTCCGATATGAAGCCACGAGTCTTAGCCACTGAAGTCAGGTTTCATTGTTGCTTTGTATAAGCAATATTTAATATATATATATATATATATACGTTTTCTTTTGTGGCATTTCCACCAACTTTATACATTTTCTTCTCCCATGATTTATATATATATATATATATATATTATCTTCTAATATTTAAAAAAAAATTGAACACAAATATTTTATTGGTCAATATTTAATTAAAATTTAATAGTAATTTATTGGCCAATTATTTTGTTTAAAATTATTAAGTACATTTTTGTCCAAATTTTGGCAAAATTATTATGGACAAATTTATATTAATTTTGACAATATTTAGTTATTTATTTGTCAAAATAATTGTGAAATTAATTTTATGCCTTTAAAATTTGCCTAAATCTTGAAATGTTAATTAATTTTAGGCAATTTTGACATGTTTAGAAATAGTAATTAATTTATAGTGTCATTTAATTTATGCCTAAATTTGTAAAAATAATTATTTTTTATTTTAGGCAATATTTATGGCACATTTAGATTAATTTAAAAGGAGAATATTAATTAAATTAATTAATTATATTTTTGATTAATTGATTAATTATTGACATTCTCATTGTGTATACTTGTTTATGTATTATGTTAAATTATATTCAAGCATGTAATTTTATTTAGATGTCATGTGAATTGTGTAATTTTAATTTAATTAAAGTTTAGCCGCAGCACCTTTAATTATTTTAAAATTATGCATTAAGTGTTATAATCACATAAAGTAAAATGACATCAAATTGTAATTAATTATATTTAATATGATAATTATTATCCTACAGAAATATTATTATATTTCATGTGATTAATTAGGATGGAATAGTAAATTTTTATTTTCTTGATTTACCCGTAGGAATTAAAAAAAGAATATAATTTACTAGTTTTATCATTAGTATATGAGTCTAACTAAATAAAATTTAACCCACAGGTAATTTTATTTGTTACTAGGCTCATAATTTGAATTGATATGCATTGCATTGGCATGACATGTCATTTAAGAATATTTATTTGTCTCAAATTATTAATATAGTATGTAAATTATGTAGCTTTTCAACCTTTAAATATTTATGATTTTCAAGTTCTTGAATTAACTGGAGATAACTATAATGTTTGGAAGGAGAAAATACTTCTCCAATTAGGGTGGATGGACGTAGATGATGCAATCAGAAAAGATGAACCTCCTAAACCTACGAATATTAGTAGTACATCAAAAGTTAATGTTTATGAACGTTAGGAGCGATCCTATCGCCTTAGTATGATGTACATTAAGACTAAAATATCAGCTAGTATTCGTGAGTCTATTGGAGAGCATCAAAACGTTCAAAGTTTGCTTAAGGCTATTGATGAACAATTCGAATTTTCGGATAAGGCCTTAGCAAGCACCTTAATGACAAAGTTATCATCCATGAAACTTACTAGCATAAGAGGTGTACGAGAATACATCATGAAAATGAAGGATATAGCAGCTCAATTGAAAACACTTGAGGTTGAGATGTCAGATTCTTTTCTCGTCCACTACATCCTGAATTCTCTGCCACAACAATATGGGCCTTTCAAAATCTCCTACAACACTCATAAAGAGAAATGGTCAATTAATGAACTTCTAACCATGTGTGTACAAGAAGAAGGAAAGCTCATAGCAGAGATGGGTGAAAATCTACATACAGTGACACAAGGAAGGAAGAAAAGAAAGGCCCAGACAAAAGGGAAGGGCAAGGTTCCCATCCCCGAGGAGATTAAGAAAGAGTCCAAGTGTTTCTTTTGTAAAAAGAAAGGACACATAAAGACGGACTGTGTCAAATTCAAAGCTTGGCTTCAAAAGAAAGGTAACTCAATCTTATACTTTTGTTATGAATCTAATATGGTAGACGTTAGTAGTAACACATGGTGGATTGATTCTGACTCAACAATTCACATCTCTAATACCTTGCAGGGTTTTCTAAACCAAAGGAAGCCAATGGGCAGTGAGTAAAACATCTATTCAGGAAATAAGATGGGCTCAACTGTTGAAACTATAGGAACATGCAGATTAGTTCTTAATTCTAGTTTTATTTTGAATTTGGAGAAGACATTTTATGTACCAAGTTTCTCTAAGAACTTGATTTCAGTTTCCAAACTTGTACCATTGGGATATTGTTTTGAATTTTCAAGTAATGAATTTAAATTATTTTATAAATCTAATTTTATTGGCAATGGTACACTTTGTGATAGTCTATTCTAAATTCAATTACGAAATAGTAAACTTTATGACTCAATGCATGTTTCTAACAGTATAGGTATTAAGAGAAATGTTACTAATAAGGATTCCTCTATGTTATGGCACCGTAGGCTTGGTCATATCTCAATAGAGAGAGTGAAAAGATTAGTAAAAGATGGAGTATTCAATACTCTTGACTTTACTAATTTCAACACTTGTGTAGACTGCATTAAGGGAAAGCAGACTAACAAAATTAAGAGAAGTGCTAAGAGGAGTTCTAGCATATTAGAAATCATACACACGAATATTTGTAGTCCAGATTTGGACTCTAATAGTCAGAAATACTTTCACTTTTATTGATGATTACTCACGATACATGTATCTCTATCTGCTCAATAATAAGAATGAAGCACTGGATGCCTTTAAGATATTTAAGGCAGAAGTAGAGAAATAATGTGGTAAACAAATTAAAATAGTGAGATCTGATAGAGGTGGTAAGTATTATAGTAGATACACTGAAGATGGACAAGCACCAGGTCCATTTGCTAGGTTTTTTTAAGAGCATGAGATTGTTGCCCAATACACTATGCCTGGGTCACCTGATCAGAATGGTGTAATTGAAAGGAGCAATCGAACATTGTTGGACATGGTGAAGAGTATGTTGGTTAGCTCCAAACTTCCTAAATTTTTGTGGACTGAAGCCCTTAAAATAGTAATATATATTCTTAATCGAGTTCCTACCAAGGCTGTTGAAAAGACACCATTTGAGTTATTCAAGAGTTGGAAACCAAGTTTAAGACATATGCGTGTTTGGGGATGCCCATCTGAGGTTAGGGTTTACAATCCACAAGAGAAGAAGTTAGACCCTAGGACTATTAGTGGTTACTTTATTGGGTATGCTGAAAAGTCTAAGGGTTATAGATTTTATTGTTCATCTTACAGTACTAGGATTGTGGAATCAAGGAATGCAAAATTTCTTGAGAATGACTTGATCAGTGGGAGTGATCAAACTCAAAACTTAAGTTCTGAAAATGATCAGTCTAATATTCAAATTTCTACATCAAGTGATAGATTGATTATAATTCATGCCCCTCAAGTCTAAACAGGCATTGAACAACCAATCATTCAGGATCCACCACCTGTTGACATTGACCAAGTTGATCCAATTAATGAACAGCTTTTAAGGACTGTTGAACAAACAATTGAACAACATGCTCCCCAAGAGAATGTCGAGTCAACATTAAGAAGATCAACTAGAATGAGAAAGTCAGCAATTCCTGGTAATTATACTGTGTATCTACAAGAATCTGATTACAATATAGGAGCTGAGAATGACCTTAAAACGTTTTCACAAGCCATCAATTGTAGAGAATCAAAACCATGGTACAATGCCATGAAGGAAGAGATGGATTATATGGCATCTAATGGGGTCTGGGATCTCGTTGAGTTGCCCAATGGCTCTAAGGCCATTGGAAACAAATAGGTTTATAAAACGAAAAGAGACTCATTAGGTAACATCGAGAGATATAAAGCACGACTCGTGGCCAAGGGATTCACTCAAAGGAAATGAATTGATTACATGGAGACCTTTTCTCCTGTATCTAAGAAAGACTCCCTCCGTATAATAATGGCATTAGTTGCTCATTTTGACTTGAAGTTGCATCAAATGGATGTGAAGACAGCATTCCTCAATGGGGAACTAGATGAGGAGGTATATATGAAATAACTTGAAGGATTCCCCTCTAGTGCCGGTGAACATTTAGTGTGCAAGTTAAAGAAATCTATATATGGATTGAAACAGGCCTCCCGCCAGTGATACTTAAAATTTCATGATATTATCTCCTCATATGAATTTGTGAAAAATGTCATGGATCAATGTATATATCAGAAGGTTAGTAGGAGTAAAATCTATTTCCTTGTATTGTATGTGAATGACATATTGCTTGCAACCAATGATAAGGGGTTGTTATATGAGGTGAAACAATTTCTCTCTAAGAATTTTGATATGAAGGATATAGGTGAAGCATCTTATGTCATTGGCATTAAGATCCATCGAGATAGAACTCAATGTATTTTGAGTCTATCACAAGAAACTTATATCAATAAGGTCTTGGAGAGATTTCGGATGAAAGATTGTTCACCAAGTGTAGCACCTATTGTGAAGGGTGACAAATTTAATTTGAACCAATGCCCGAAGAACGATTTAGAAAAGGAACAGATGCATAACATTCCATATGCTTCTGCTATTGAAAGCCTTATGTATGCTCAGGTTTGCACAAGACCTGACATTGCATTTGCAGTTGGAATGTTAGGCAGATATCAGAGTAATCCAGGTATAGATCATTGGAGAGCTGCAAAAAAGGTAATGAGGTATCTTAAGGGTACCAAGAATTACATGCTGATATATATACGGATTGAAAACCTTGAAGTAGTTGGCTACTTAGGTTCAGATTTCGCTAGATGCGTTGATTCATAGAAATCAATATCAGGCTACATTTTCATGTTAGCTGGCAGAGCCGTATTTTGGAAAAGTACAAAGCAAACTTTGACTGCTACTTCTACTATGGAGGCAGAGTTCGTTTCTTGTTTTGAGGCAACTTCACATGGTGTTTGGTTTAAGGACTTTATATCTGGGCTTAGAATTGTCGACACTATCTCTAAGCTATTAAAGATATATTGTAACAACTCAGCTGCTGTTTTTCTGGCTAAGAACAACAAAAGAGGAAGTCGAAATAAGCATATCGACATTAAGTACTTAGCCATTTGTGAACGTGTCAAGGAAAATAAAGTTATTATTGAACACATTAGCACTGAGTTGATGATTGCCGATCCTTTAACAAAAGGCATGCCACCAATAATGTTTAAGGATCATGTATCTAGAATATGACTTAGTTCCACTTTGTATTATTGATATATATACTATATATATATATCATTAGTAATAAAGCCTTTATTCATTTTAAATTGTTTTCTCATTTATACGTATACATTAAGTTTGAGAATAACAACATTAAGAGGACCCAGAATAAGCATATGGCTTATTCATAAAGTTAAGGAAACAAAATGCATTGTGATACATAGAAGGTATTACTCACTTATAGAGGAACTACCGTTATGATTCATACATTTATGTTTCAATTAAATATTTGAATCTTAAGAAGCCATTATGAATAAATATTTTCGAACCAAGTGGAAGAATGTAGAATGTTGCATACGGAACATGGGAATAATGTAAAACGTGGCAAGCAGATCATGGCAACAAACCACGTTGGCAGGCAACTACTCGATTATGGTTCAAAAATCATGGGTTTCGTAGGATGAAACAAAACGTGTATATCCCACTTATGCACGATGCATCTTCTTCAGCAAAATGATGGAATTGTCGTTGAAAGAGTTTGCCTATAAATACAGGGTCCCTGAACTCGGTTTTATATTGGCTACACACTATCATTTAGTAGAACAAGAGCTTAGAAGCATCCTTGCGACTTTCATGCGACAGAACTTTCATCAGAAACAGAGAATTCAAGCAATGGCGGGAGGTAACATTTCGATCTATTTCTCTTGCATTGGATATTATAAATGTGATTTTATATATCCATGAAGTATAACATTACCATCATTGAAAATACTATCATTTCTTAAAAGCCAAAAACTCCAACAACCAATGACAAACTTCAGACTTCAAACCTCGAAAACCTGAGTCCATCCCTTAGTCAGATTCATCTTAAGCCAATTAATACTGCTCATGAAGAAAAAGGAGTCCTGGTGCACCAATTCCACCACCTAGGGCCAGAACTCAGCTATAGCTTTACAATCCCTCGAGACATGGGTTACATTCTCCACCTCGCTACCACTACACACATCAAAACTGATCATTCCTTGCAACTTTCGCAGTTCATTTGTCAACAGCCTATTATTAATCGCTAGCCATAAGAAGGCCTTGCATTTTTTAGGCACCTTAAGTTTTCAATTTTTTTCTCCAAATAGGATCCTCCACATGTTTAGGGTCCCCAAAAGAAAGTTATAAGTAGACTTTACTAAAAAAATATCATCGCTAATAAGATGCCATTGCATGACATTATAGTCCATCTGGTATCCAAGAGGTTTCATAGTAGCAATCTACTCAACCACTGAATTAGGAAGATATTGAGAGAACTTCCTCTAGTTCCAACCCCCAATGATTGAAATGTAGTCAACTACAACTAAATCCTCTTGCAAATGCAGCATAGAGTACATAGTATAGTTCAAAAGAGGTTCCATATGGAGAATCCATTTATCCTTCCAAAATTTCACATTTTAATAGTAGAATTTTGAGCCTTTTTTTTTTTCAAAGAGAAGCTTGTATTTGATTTTTTTTTCTTGGGGATTAAAGGTGGTCATCACAAGCAATAATAAATTGTTTTTAATAGGGATTCTTATATGAGCACATTCATAGAAACAATTTTATGTGAAAAAATGTTTTCTAATGAGAGCAAAACATACATTAAATTATACAAATTAAACTCAAAAAATAACCTTTAGTGCAAGAAGGGAAAAAAACAATTAAACTAACAGACAAGAATTAAAAAGAGACAATGGCGCGTGGATTACCCAACATTTTCTATGCGTGGTCATTTTTTGTTAGGTTTGACCTAGATTATCTACACATTTACACATTTTGGAGATGTGATTTGAATTGTTTAAATAAAATTTGGATGGTTTAAATTTTAAATTTTATATTTAAATAATTATTTTTTAAAAAAATTTATAATTAAAAAATTATTTTTATTCTGTATTCTATTTCTTTTAAAATAAAAAATAGCAAAATCTTAAAAAAGTCAAAAAAGATCTGGAATGATACAAATCAGATATGCTGATGCAGGGGATCCGGTTCGCTGCTGAGTCTACATCCCAAGGGCCCTTTTATTTTCGTTGATTTTTCTTTTCTTTTTTTCTTCCACTCTCTCTTCCTTAGTTCATGGTCAACTTTATGAGCTAATTACTCAACAATTGAACTTTAGGTGAGGGGTAGGTCTGAATGTTAGTTATAGCTGTGCTGTAAAACAGGCAAATGAACACGATGACCCTCTCTTTCTCTGGAGTTCTATAATCCTAGGGTTCCATTTCTGAACTCTATGAGTATTAATCAGCTAAGAATAGTGTTCACTCACCACAATCATGGTAATATTTGATTTTCGACATCTTGTTACTCTTCCAATTCCTTTGTTTGTTCATTTTTATAACAAAGCAAAGCCTTTCGGGGCCTACACTATTGCTTATATCAGTGTATTATTATAATTAATATACTAAACAATCTGCTTCTCAATCTGATTGATGCAGTCTCTTACAAGTTTGATGTTCAGGTCGATAGTGAGGCTATTTATAACGCTTATTGCTGAGCCTGCTACATCAATATCAACCTTGCTATATTACAGCGGCCTTCTTCCTCATCAGAATATGGACCTCATAAGATTGGTCCGGCATGAGTTGCTTGCTCAAGAAAATTACCTCTTCCGATTTCTAATTGACTTCATAAGATGTTTAATTTGAACATAGGCCAGGATTTTGATCCCCTCTGGCACTTCCATGTTTGTTGTGGGTTTTAGTATCTTTCTTCGGAGAAACAAGACATGCGAAAATTTTTGTTTCGCTGGGGCACGACCATGAATTACTGGGGTTGATGCCGTTGGGAGGTGTAATCCTAGTCATCGTTGATATGATTGGGGGCGATGCTTTATATTTAGGTAAATTCAAAGATTGTAGTGAATATTGGGAAATTAATTTTGGTGTTTGTTAATTCGCTGGAACGTTTAGTTTCCTGCATTTGTTTTTGGGTACATGGCTATGGCTATGAGGAAGAGGACGAAATTTTATATATGGGGTTGTTTTGAGTATTTGTTATTAGTTTGTTTGAATGAGTGAATGAAGCGAAGTTGAATTAAAAGAATACATTGTATTTTTATTGAAGAAATACGTTGTAAATAATTAAAAAAATATTTGTTAGTTTGTTTTATAAATGTCTTGTAGAACCAATATTCTTGTAGTTAGGTTCAAAATAATCTAACTAATATTGTTAGTGTTTATATTGTTAAAACAACCCCATATAACCTTTAAGCGGTTAATGTTTATATTGTTAGAACAATCCCATATAACCTTTAAGTGGTTAATAAGAACTGGCATGATTGCTAAGTATAAAAGTACTTTGATAATATTTATAAGGAAGGATTCGTTGCTTACTGATGCTGTGTTTAAAAATATTTTTGAAGATACTCAAATCACGATTTGTAACCCACAAAATGCAGAAGTTATGTTTTGTTGCTTTAATCAAAATCATAATTTAAAAAAAATAAAAACTGTATCAAACATGCCCTGAGAATATCACTTCAATGATATTTCTCTTTGAGCATTAAAAAACCAAAAAAGATATCTTTCTTCTAGTGAAAACCAAGATTGTGCTTGTGTCCTGCAGAGTACAGATTCAATAATGGATAAATGATCCAAACAAAAGTAAATCTAGAAAAAGAATAAGGTACAGATAGTGCAGAAAAGGAGGAAATAAGCATCCACGTGAGAGTGCTTATATATCCAGATGTATAAGGGTGTCTCTTACAGGTGAATTATTGAATTATCATTTCCTTGAAGGACTCGCTGTGGATGAATGAATATTATAAAACTTCGCACTTCAACAATGAAGACCCTTGACATGACTGTTTATTTGGTCGCAATATTGGATGTTTTTTTTTCTTATTTCGCCAACTACTCACTAAAATTGTTAACCAACGTTTTAATTTAAAATATATATATATATATATTCCCTACCTCCAACCCAGCGCTATCACTGAAGTCGTCGATATCTCTAGCTTCCAAGGTCTTTATCAATGTTTTTAAAATTGGTATACATATTGGTTGATTGGTCAAGTGAAATTAATAATAATTAAATATATATATATATATATTAAAAATTTTATATATTAAAATTTTAATATAATAAATAAATATTAATAAATTTTAAATATTTGATTACTATTTTAATATTTCTTAAAATATTTGAAAAATTATTTTTAATTAAAAAATAAGAATTACCTATAATTAAAAGTTAAAAGTATTTAATATTAAATTTTTAAAATTTTTAAAATATATTAAGATTCTATTTATCATTAAAAGTTTAAAAAATAAAAAGTAAATAATAATTTTAACTAAATACCTTAATATTTAAAAAAAATATTACCAAAAGATATAGCATAATAGAGAGTAAGTATAAAAAATAACTAAATACAAGTTTTTTTTTTATATTCTCTTTCTTTTTTTTTCTATATTTCAACTCCCACTTTCTTCTAGTTTTTATTTTTTATTTTTAATTGGTCAAATTTATTTAAGATAAATTGTTCTATTATATAAAAAAAATCTATTAAAAAAAAATTCCTTAATTGGTTCAAACCAATTTTTAATCGGTTTAGCTAATTTTTAATTGGGTTAACCAGTTTTAATCAATTTTTTAGGCTAACCAAACTAAATCAAAGATCAATCCAACTGGTCCAACTGGCTAGTTTAATTCGATTTTAATAACCATGATCCTTATCTCCAACCCAAAGCTCTCGTCGAAGTTGTCCGTCAAAGTTACACTCATCTTTAGTTCCTTATTCTCATCTTTTATTGCATCTTCTATTTCATTTTGTTTAAATTTTGGGTTTTGATTCTTGTATTCTTGAGTAGGTTTCTATAACTTTCATTTGAATCTTGGACATTATAATTCATCTTTTTCTAGTAAATCTGAATGCAATTTTTGTTTTTACTGCATACATTATTGCTTAATTGCTCATCTTTAACAATGTTGCTAACCCTATCATCCCATTTTCACATATTTGAGATATCATACCCATGATTAAAATTTTGGAGATTTGTTGATTTCACATATTTGAGATATCATATCCATAATTTATTGTTAAATGGATTAAAATATATATGTATGCTAAAGGTCTGGCAACAACTTAGGGAAAAGGCTTTGAATGGTCACTTCATGGATTAAAATATACCAATAATTAGAAATTTAGGGATTTCTCTTAGTAGAGCACCATATGTTAATGTAGATTTTTTACCAATATTAAAGAAATATTTGAAGCACAGTACGACAATACAATGGTCAATTTAATACTTTTTCTTATATAAATGAATTAAAATACATATTCTTATATTGTGAGTTTTACAGTAACTTGGGGAAAAAGGTTTGAATAGTGAATACTATGCCCATAACATTGACACGCTTATCTTACCAATCTCATATAAATTCCAATGAAATTCATTTATGCTCATAGTATCTAAGTATATATTTAGTAGAGGAGAACATTCTAACTCTTTCAATATTGCATTGATTTATTATTTGCATTCAAAATCTTAGTGAATTTGACATTGAGCTTTTATATTTTTTGTTATCAATGAATTTAGTGGATAATGCAATCCTATCTAGTCTTTTATCAACGGAATCTATTATAGAACATGAAGTTATCAAAATAAATTTAATTTCAAATGTTGGCATGAAGTTTGAAATTGAAAAATATGCGTATAGATTTTACAATGCATATGTAGGCTTTGTTGGTTTTGCAAAGATGTGAGAACTAGTTGTTTGGACCAAATGACCATCAATAGACAAGAAAATGGAAAATACATAGTTATAGTTTTTTTGAGAAGTAACATAATCATGCTTTTCCTACTTTTAGGAGCAAACATATAATTACCATCCCAAAGAAAGGTTTCCACCACTCGAGCTACTTAAATTGAATTGGCAAATCATCATGGTAGATGACAAAAATTAATTTTTGAATTTTTGAGTTAACAAGTGGGAGGACAAGAGAATGGGTGCACTTTTAAAGATATTAGCAATCATTTGACTTTTAAGAGGATGACAAAAATAAAAGAAGGGGTGGCTTACACTTTGTTTCATTATTTTCAATCAAAGCGATATAAGAATCCATCATTTTTTTTTTTTTTTTACAAAATTCAACTTGGTGTTGAAGATCAAATCACAAACATTTTTTAGGTAGAGGCAAAAATGGTTGTCAGTTATATTTATTTTGGAGATATGATGTCTTCTGATACTACTTAATGTATAACAATAATTTTTGACTATTTGAACCCTTTGTTGGACTCAATCATCACTGAAAAACTATTATATTTGGTATTTGCATTATTGTATGATGAAATTATTGAACCTTTTGAGTGGTCATTTAGAACTTTTCTAAAGGCCATGTGTGAGGAAAAATTGAAAATAATTTTTACATGTCAAAATATGACAATGACAAAAGCAATTTCAATGATTTTATTTGAATCATATCATTGATTATGCTCTTGACATCTATTTCAAAATGCTCTCAAGAATGTTAATCATGCCTTCAAGAAATCTGACTCTTTTGTTTTAGATTTGAGATGTTGCATTTATGACTATTAGCAAGAGAATGACTTTTTTAATGCATAGAAGTCAATGCTTGACAAGCATGACCTTGTCAAAATAAATGGATACAATATTTTTTTGCGCAGAGAGAAAAATAAGCATCAGAAGAGGGGTGACATGCCTTCTTAGCAGGTGCTACATCAACATAATTGAGTGAAGGTTTCAATAGTCAATTAAGAGGTTACATGAAGTCTACATTTAATGTGTTAAACTTTTTCAAACATTTTGAAAGGTTGCTAGAGGACAAAAGACATAAGGAGTTAGGGGCTTACTACAAGATAAGTAAAAAAAATGCCATTACTAAATTTGGATGTCCTTTTAATGAAAATTGCAAGAGACATCTACACACCAACAATTTTTTATCAAGTTAGAAAGTTAGAGAAAGGAATATGAGAAGTCCTATAATATATTTTTTAAAGAATGTAATTAAGTTTCAACATTATTTGAATATAAAGTGTGTGTAATAGGAGATATAAGAGAGTACAATGTTACTAACTTAGAAGATTAAACAAATGTGTGTAGTTGTAAGAAATATAACTTTCTCAAGATTTATGTAGCTTGCTCTTTAAGTACTTAATATGTGGAATATAATAATTATTCCTCTAAAATACATTCTCAAGAGGTGGACCAAGCACGCTTAAAGTGGATGTGTTGTAGACAATAGAGAACTTAGAGAAATCCATAAGTTGGTTGTCTCAAATTGTTTTAAGGACTTATGCCAAAATGTAGTTGAGACAGTAAGTAAAGCTACTAAATTTGATGATGCTTCAACCATTTTTTTTTTTGGCAAAAAAGTTGGTTGAATTAAATATGGAGGTTGATAATATCTTAAGTAAAAATTATTCCATACCAAACTAGCAAGATTATAGTGATGATCCTGAACAAGTTAATAAGACCAATACATCTGGGAAAAAAGATGCGTTTCAAGCAAAAAGAATGAAAAAGAAAAATGGTGCATCTTGTGTAAAAAGTTGACCTGAGAGTTATGTGAAAAAGAAATAAAAAAAAAAATGCTCATAAATGTCAATACCTTCTTTAGTTCCATCTTTATAGACATGTTTATGTAATTATCTTCAATTAATTTTTTTATTACATACATCCATCTTAATTTTAAACTATTTGTAAAGTGCAGGAATAAGTGTTACAAGGATGTTAAGTTTATAAACCAACAAATTTTAATATGATCTAAGTTTCATTCTTGTATTATGAAATTTTTTGTAATATGTTAGCATAAGTTTCATCTTGTTTGCCTTTTTTTGGTGGCTATTCAAATAGAAACATAGGTTAACATGTCAAACCAGAATAAGAGATGAGCACATACTGTAGAGCCATTATTTCTTATATTTCTATAGAACCATATTGTAGAACCATATTTCTTTTTTGGGGTTTTTTATAAAACCATATTGCATAACCATTGTTGCTTTTGGAGATTCAATAGATTAAATATTGCAAAAATAATATTAATTTTAGTAATTATACAAATTGCTTGTGTTTTAGAATTATATAGATTGCTTGTGCTTAAGTACAGTGCTTCAAAGAAAAGAGAACAAGAATTAGAGAAAGAATGATAATCATAAGTTTTTTTTTTTTTTTTTCAGAACCTACAATTTTATTGTACATTAGTTTCATACAAACAAAATTACAATTCAAAACCAATAATTTCGTTGTACATTATGTTAGAAAAATAATAAGAATAAAAAATTAAAAATAGGTTTTGAAGTATGAAAATTCATTATTTTTAAAGAGTAATTATTTATATATGGGGATTTATAAACAACGTTCTTTTAAGATACAATAAAGCTTTAAAAGAAATATTTAAAAGAATTTAACACTTTTAATTTGAAAAAAAGTTATTTATAAATTTTGAATAGTCATCTTTCAATGATTTTATTTATTTATTTTATCAACAGATATATCTATTTTTTTAATAGATATATTTATTATTTTCTAATAGTTGTCATTTAATAGACTTGAATGTTCTTTATTGATAGACTTGTTTATTTTCTATCCACAAATGTCTAATTTAACATACATATTTTTTTATGTGATTTTAAATTGAAAATTGAAAATAATTAAATTAAGTTTAAATACAAATCTTTATATACATGTATATATATATATATTATTTTGAATGTATTAAATGGCCTTACCTTTATAAACTTTTAAATAACTTTTTTTCTATCCAACGTGGGATTTTAAATCCCACCCTATATTACAAACTAAATAACACTGATAATATGCATTCACTAATTTACAAAGAAAATTCTGCGATTGAATTCAGGCAAAAAACTGGATCTTTCAAAAGGACTTTATTTCTGTGCCGCTACCCTCAGATATTTCACTCATGTCCTGTCTGAGTTGCCGTTCTTATCGTCCCTGTTCTGAAAAGCAAAGCGCATTGCATCAGGAAATGAAATTAGCGTATGTATATATTTTAATCCATTTAACAACAAACTCCAGGTATGATATCTCAAATATGTGAAATTAAGAAATTCCCAAATTTCTAATTATGGGTATGATATCTCAAATGGCAGGAACATCATTGAAGATGGGCAATTGAGTAGTAATGCATGCATGTAGCAAAAGCGAAAATTGCATTCAGATTTACTAGAAAAGATGAATTCTAATGCCCAAAATTCAAACGAAAGTTGCCTTTAAAAAAAAAAATTACAAGTTTTGTAAATGGTTGGTCGCTATATGGAGAGCTCCAGAAAGATTAATTGATTAGATTTGTTAATCTAAGAAATGACCTAAACATAGTGAATATAGGAAATCTGATCTTTGCGCGTTGTTTTGGGTGCGTAGAGGGTGGAAATTGTTTTTGGGCTAATTAGATTAAATTTGGATAATTTAAATTTTATATTCTTTCATTTTTTTGATTTTTTTTGAATAATATAAAAAATAAAATAAAAATAATTTTTTAACTGTTAACTTAAAAAATAATAATTGATGTTTAAAAAAAATATAAAATTCAAACTGTTTAAATAAAAAATTATGTATATCTAAAATTGAACGGCCCAAAAGCTATATATACTTAAAGGATGCGTAAAAAATTTAGACGTGTGAATATGGCACTAAATACTTACTATCATATGGTGTTTGTATACTCTTTAAGAAATTAATATTAATCGATTTTTGCACTTTTATACCATAATTTTATAATAATTAGACTTTTAGCCTTGTCATTCTGCAGCAAAAAATGTGATATTTTTCTCATATATGGAATCACATTAAAATAAGTATAGATTCTCTTCCGTCTAAGAATTTTTTATGTGAGAAAAAAAGTGATATAGTAATGATGAAGTTTATAAAAATGGGTTTTATTAGGCTCGATTCACTGTATCATTCTCTTTTTTACATAAAGTTTTTCTAAATATGAAAAAATTTAAACAATGTTAAAAGAGGAATAGGTTAGAATAAATTTGAAAATGTTGAGACTTAAAAAAAAGTAGGAAAAAAGGTTAAGTTTGATTAGACTTCATGTGGTTTAGTTTACTTCAATTTAAATTCTAGAATCTTTATTTTTTTAAATAAGCAATCATAGATGTTGATGCCATACCTGATGATCAAGCCACTAATTTTTTCTTTCCCTTTTTCAATCAAAGTCGATGTGGTTGGACCACTCTAGTTTCTGATAACCACAAACTTTGTTAATTTGATCAGATTCTTATTATTCTTTTCCTATAAATTCCAAAGTTGGACCTTCCTCTGCTTTTTCTTCTTATTTGTAAGTAATAATATACATTGCGTTGCCAGTCGTAACTACCATTTAGATTTTGATTCTTCTGATACGCCGATGATGGATTAGACATAATTGATCGGATGGTCTATTCTTCAGGTCATGTGAAACAATATTATACCCTTTTCCATTTCCTAATATTTTCACAAGTACTTTTTATTATTCAAAATTCGCTGATATATTGTTTAAATTGAAATAGGTCAACTTCTAGCACCTTATTCTTTGTATTATTCAACTTCAGTTCAAAAAATTAAGACTTGAGCTTAAAATTAGGTTGACTCAGCTGTCGTATTAGGTGTTAGCTTGCTTGCTTTAACTAACATGCCAACATAAACAACCTGTTTGTGTCATATCACTTTAATGTTCCTCTATAACGCTATTTTTCTTTTTAAATATAAAGGTCAAATCTCTTACATAAATTATGATGAAAAACATATTGAAAGGGATAATAATCCCTCACGTACTTTTCCTACAAGACGCATCTCCCATGATTATACGTGTTCTTAAATCTATATTAATACGATTAATAATCAATATTAATCTTATTCAATCCATAATTAATAAACAATATTATCATTTTCCGTATTTTCTTATGTTATAAAAAAATTTTATATAAAAATAAGTAAATTACACATATTTTTCTTAAATTTTAATAAAATTATATAAGCATTTCTTTTATTTTTAAAATACATATAAATTTTTTAAAAAGAATAAATTATATATATTTTTTAATTTTACTAAAATTATATATTTTTGTTCTATTTGTAAAAAATATATAAATCTCTCTTACAAATAAAGGGAAGATTGTAAATTTCAAAAAATTTAAAAGAAATTTATATAAATTATTTTGTATATTTAGAGATATTTGTGTATATTTTAAAAATAAAAATAATATATATAATTTTAAAAAAATTAAAAAAATCTTATATAATTTATTTTTTATAATAAGAGAGATTTATATATTTTTTAAAAATAAAAAATTTATACAATTTTAACAAAATTAAAAAAAAATATTTATGTAATTTGGTTAAGAAAAATGAAACAATATTTTGGGATTCAGGATAAAATGGTGGTTACGGCACTGACAGAACAGCAAAGGACCCTATGCCGTGTTGTACGTACCTAATAGATGCCACCTCTACAAAGACTTTAAATCATGACCGTCCACTGCATTCCCCACACTGAAAAAAGTCATCGAATCTATCGGTCACCATCACTCCATTTCATCAACACTCACTCTCTTACCCGTAAGGAATAATAACCTATTAATCTACCCAAAATATCCTTCTAACGTTCACATGGTCTCATTGCCATCGACCCCACCTTTGTCTTAATAACAAAAGCCGAAGGTCATTGTCGTAAGTTTAAACTATGAATTTGCCACTGCGTCAGAAAGAGTCTTTCGTTAATTCGGAATTTAATTGTTCTCCTCTCTTCTTCATAGAGCTCTCGGCTCTGTGCTATTGCATTCTCATATATGGATTTATCGATGGGGAATCGCATATTCTGAGTCAAGTTTCACTGAGTCGAGCTACCGAGTTGAGCGCTGTCTGAGATCCAACATGTTGGATGGACTGCTTGGTCGAGGGTTCGCCGCTAAGTGGTTCGTTCTGTGATTTTATCTCTGTGTGTTTGCTATGTTTTAATCCGATTTGGTCGCTGATGATCAAGTATTTGAGAAGGAATGTGAGAATGTGTTTGTATATGTCTGCGTTTTCTTTTCTATTTTGGCAGCAAAGCGCTGATCAAGCTCACCAAGAGTCGGATCGATGTGATAAGGAGGAGGAGAAAGGCCACTGAGAAGTTTCTAAAGAAAGACATCGCTGATCTGCTAGCCAACGGTCTGGATATCAATGCCTACGGAAGGGTAATTGATTTATTATTTTATGTAACTTAGGTTCTGGGTTATGTTTGATTCTTCGCTTCCACGATCTCTGGGACGAACACTTTCGAATATTCCATTTCTGGTAATTTGTGGGGTTGGTGGTGAGCATGTAAGGTTTGTATGTGCTGGACTGCTGTTAATTGAATAATGCATTTTTCACTCCCTGATAGTCTTTTGGGGTTTGTGAAGAAATTAGCTTATATAAAAACAAAAAACAAAAAAGGGAAAAAAAAGGCAAAAGGAACTTAGTGGAACCTAAGAAGCTCGGACATAGATGACAAGGATACCGGCACCCTGACATGATAAAATCTGAAGTGTCCTTGTAAAATAGTGTCCATGTCAGCGTGGGCATGGCTTATTTTTTGAAGTGGCGAAGTATCACAGGTGGGAACTGTTTCTCTCCAGCATTTCTGTCATGATTTGCCTTGGTTATCTGTCTCTTTTCTTTGTTTAATTAATATGTATCTCAGAGACTTTTAATCCTACCTACAACTTTCTGTGTCCTATAATATTTTCTGAAAGTCTTGTCTTTCTTGTGAGGTGGTGAAACAGGCTGAAGGGTTGCTTGTTGAATTGACACTTTCATCTTGTTATGATTTCGTTGAGCAATCGTGCGAGTTTGTGTTGAAACACCTCTCATTGATGCAGAAACTGGGGTATGAATCTTTTTCTGTTATTCCTGCTTAAACATTGATGCCATTTCGTTTGCTTAAAAAAACTTTACTTGAATTATGGCCGATCAAGTCAATCTGCTGGACTTCTTGGGATTATTATTCCTCATACTCGAAAACAATCTGTACATGAAGTGTGACAATATGGGTTATGGACACGGATAAAGAAAGCGCAACTGAACCACACATCTGCGTGTGGATGCAGATGGACATGGAATTTCTCTTATAAAATTTGATAGTTTATGTGTCCATCACGTTTTTACTTGGTAGTTTTCTGAACGAAACAATATATCAGCATTTTACGTTGTTCACACATCACGGTGGGAGTCTTTTACACTTTCAGTTTGTTCCTAGCTGAGTTGAGTGTTTATTTTTATTTTCTTTTAAATCTTCACTTTCTCATTAATAACTTCATTTTCCTTCTTGCATGAACATCAGAATATGTTTTCCGTGGCTGACGCATAGTCATGATTTCTAAACAGCCTTTATGGTCCTCAATACCATATATAAATGTGTGCATTGGTAGATTTAACTTTTCTATGTTAGAATTAACTTGATGGTGGTGAGGGAGGAGGTATGTTGTTTCAAAAAAGTTTTGTTTACCGGCCAATAGGGATTATTTGAACTTCAGTGTGATAAATGCTCTCGTGCTTGTGGTTGAGTGGCGATTTCAAACTTATCTTCAGATGTCAAGTTGGAATAATTATAAACTTCAATTGCTTCAATTCCTTTTACAGCGGATGCCCTGAGGAATGCAGGGATGCTGTATCGTCTTTGATGCTTGCTGCTGCAAGATTTTCTGATCTACCAGAGTTACGGGAGCTTAGGCAGATATTTCAGGAGAAATATGGGAATTCCCTGGAATGTTATGTGAATCAAGAGGTCACTCATTATGTTTTTATTTTTGTGAGATTTTTACATATCTATGACTTGTTCCTGAACTAACTGACTAAATTGCTCACTATCAGTTTGCTGCAAATGTGAATTTGAGGTCTCCCACATTGGAGAAGAAGGTCCACTTAATGGAGGAGATTGCTTCAGAGTTTTCAATAATGTGGGACTCCAAGACTTTCGAACAGAGGATGCTAAAACCCTCTGCTCTTGTGCAGGTGCTGTAATCAGCAGTTCATTTTCATCGTATGACTAGCTTCCTTGTTAAACAGTTTTTTGCCAATTCTTAATCTGCTCTAAATGAAATATCTCTCCTGCATATTGTTTCTCATTTTCCAGATGTTAAAACCTGTTGGAGAATGTTTCTGAAAGTGTAATGACTTCTTATATATGACTTCTGCAGGATGGCAATATTTATAATTATAATTATTTGACTGATTATAATAAACCATTGCATGACAACAATGCTACCACAAAAGGAGTCAAGTGTGATGTTTTGTTGCAGAAAAGTCCTAACCATCCTAAAGATGGGCGTAGATTTCACAATGGCAAGGAAGCCGATGTCTTAGCAAGAGATGATCACAATCTTCAGTCTGGATCCAAACACCCTAGAAATGGATTCAAGCAGATAAATGGTAGAGATGAAGTCATTCTGAACAGGGATAGCCATGATAATCGTTTGCCAGTAAGGCAAGACTCTACTACTAAGAAGAGTGAGAGAGGCCATTGGAAGGAAGGTTATCCAAATGGACTGGGTTGTTCATCCCAGGGTAAAAGAGTGGAACAATTTGATGTTGGCGCTAAGCTGCATGATAGTTGGGGCAATATCACTTCTCAAAAAGAAAGACATGGCACTCTAACTGCTGGGAAGCCAGACTTGATACCTAGTCATGCAGCATTGCATTTGAAGGGCAATGTGAATGAGCCATTTGCTGTTAATCCGCTTGAATTTTATGACTCTGAGAGGAAAGTTCAGAAGGATGAAACACATAGGGTGAAGTCCTGCTACAATAATGCCATCCCGCCGCCATATGTTAAACCTAATTCTAAACAGAAGAACAGCACATGTGAAGTCAATATAGGATCTTCACATGTTGAAAGTGATGGCATCCCTAAACATCCTTCAGTGTATGACAAGCCTCATGCGGCTACCATATCCGAGAGGAGCCAATTGGGTTTGGATAATTCTGACCCAGAGAGGCAGGCCAGTAGACATGCAAAACTGAGTAGACGGAATCATGAAAAAGAACTCTTTTATCAAGAAGATATGTCAGAAGTCCCTGTGTTAAAATCAAAATCCATGAGGCGGAAGCACTCAAAATCACGATCTAGTCACAATGAGGACAGTGCTGAAGATGCTGGAGTCGTGACGAGAAAATCAAGGAGCAGGAGACGAGATGAATCAAGATCGAGACATGGTCTGCAAACTCTGTTTGATGATGAGCAGCATCGAAATGATGAAGAGGAAAGGATGATAGATAAATTACTGATCCATTATAGCAAAAAACCATCCGTTCCTCTTCCTGAAAAAGCAAGAAGAAAGTCTAAAAGTCGTCATGCACATCAAATGGATAACGCAGATGGGGAATCATGTGAGAATGGAAGCAGATGGGGACCTGAAGAGACACCAGAGATGGTTACTCTTACAACCCGATCCGTTTCCCTTCCTAAGGAAGAAACAGGGGCAGAAAAAGTTAACAAAGTATTTACTCGTGCTGCTACATTTCAGATAGATAGATCAAACGAAGCTCGACATGTACATCCTAAGTTACCAGACTATGATGATTTAGCTGCAAGGATTGCAGCTTTGAGAGGCACTTGAACGAAAAGGACATAGCAATGGATATATGCTTCTTTACCAGGCATTGATTGCAGTCATTATGGCCTTTCCCGTATCTCATTCTGGTGTTAAAGACTGAACGTGGGTGCATTAATAGCAAATTGTTGACTACTCCGCAGCTGTACTTTCACAGACATCATCTTGCCAATGCAACTAATAGGTTATGCGTAATGTTAATTCAGTTTTCCCCCCTTATTTTGACTGTAAAATTGTTTGTTAACTAAAATTCACGGTGCTTCTGCTTTCTACAAACTGATGGTAAAAGATGTTGAGATAGCGGATAATATCGCCGGAGTTCTTACTGTTGGCACGGTGGTTTTCTTTAATTGCATGAACAAGTGAAGTTGATTTGAAAGGAGCAATCCGAAGGAATTGAAGAATGCGTTGGCCTTAAAAAAAAAAAAGAAGCAGTGAAAGAATGCCATGTAGATGGATTCCTAATCAATATGGGTGTGGAAAGTTAAAAGTAAACACGATAGAATAAAGCGAAATGACCAATCTGGCCTCGAGGGCCAATTAGTAATTAAGAATGCACCATAATGATCGTGAAGATGATGGGGTTTTTTTTTTTTTCAGGTTGATTCTCTAAATTTCTTTTCAGTAAAATCTTTAAGAAATTAAAGGAAGAAAGAGCAAAGAAAAGAGAGAGGGAGGGGATATATAGAACTTATTTAAAGATTTCATTCATTTTTTTCCTAACTTTATAAGAAATTAAAAAACTTTTTAGGTGATGCTCGGCAAGTGTCAGGATTTATGGTTAAAAAAAAATAAGAAAAAAAAAGTGAGGTTAACAGTGCGATACCATCTTCTGGATCATCGATTACCATTATGTACGAGGAGTTTGGATTCACGGAGTGTCGATGCTCTACGTCATCAATTAAATGTATATAATATATTCAAAAGGAGATAAAAAGGAAAAAATTAATGAATATATTAAAAAAAAAAATCTCATATAGATTTTGGCCGACTTATGTGATATTTTGTCAAAGAGGCAAAGGACTGTTTCCCGCCAAAATAGGGCATCTTAATTCTCACTCCTCTCATATATATAGCAACTTCACCTCTTTTGCTGCCTGCGAAAGGAAGACAGAGACACAGGCAAAGGGCAGGGCTCCAGAAAGATGAAGGGCACATCCAAAGTGATCATGGGTGCTACATTGGTGATGGTGGTAAGCCTTGCAGTGGTGCTTGGCCTCATACTAGTCCTACTAGCTGAGCTGTACTGTTCTCTCTTACTCCGCCGCCGCCGCCACCTCAGAAACATCTGCTCCACTGCCATCCCCACCGCCGCCCAAACCACCGCAAGCAGAGCCAATGAATCACCTTCACAAACGTGGTACCGTCAAGACCAATCTCCTCCTCCGCCCTTTGGCAGCATTTATGCGCAGGGAGTTCTCCAAGCTCCAAGAAGCTTTCTTTTTCCGACCCTTGCTTACAACGAAGACGTGGCTGAACCAAAGATGCAGCATTCTGAGCTTCCCCAGTTTCTTCAAATCCAAACCGAAGAATCAACCGCACACGCACATCATCAGATTGGAATTCTCTCTGCTTTTTCCCCACCTGCATCGTTCACGCCTAAAGCTCCTCCAAAGCCAACTCAAGAATGCGCTGTGCAAGGTAGCATTAATGGAACTGTTCCTGTTTGTACTGATAAATCTAGCGGTGGTGGGAAACACCTTGTGTACATTTCCAATCCCATTTATGAAAACGACGAAAGCAAGACTAGTAGTGGAGCAGGTACTTCATTTGAAACACCGGACACTTCACCTTCGCGTTTGGAAAGAAGTGGCTCCTCCGGCGATGATAACGTGGCACCTCAGGAATCTCATTCACCTCCTCTTTCTCCAATGAAGAAGCTCCCTGCAGAGGCTTGTTCTATTTCTCTTAGTAATGCCAGGTCGTTGGGCACTTCAGGCAGTGACTCCCATAGTATCAATGGTCTCTCATCGTCATCCTCTGCTTCCCCTTGTACTTCTCCTTCATGGTGATTCATCAATGGCGCAATCAGGCCGTAAAATCTTTTGTTATTTTGTTCTTGTGTTTATTTTGTGATGTGGGTAGTATTGTGAATATGGGAATGCTGGTTATTATTGGTAAGAACAAAAGTAGTAGCAGCATAGGGCATAGCAGAGGGAGAAAGCTGGAAGTACCTATCTTTGCAGGCGCATGGCCATGGCACATCTATCCAAGTCACGCCTGTGCCTACTCAATTTTCACCTTGCTTTCCGTTTTTTCACTAGTTACCTTAGGGAAATGTATATTGTTTTAGTTTCCATTTGCTTGTACTTGTTTTATTGTGAAGTTGTTGCATTTCCAAGTAGTATAGTTGTAGAAAACGAGCTCTTATTTTTTTTCTGTTTCTCTGTCTTTGGGATAAGGTCCATAAAGATTGTAAAATTGGGAGAGTGCACCTGAATTTCAAAGGTGGGCTAAAAAGAAAAATCTAAAATTTGCTTTTGTTGTTAAATAAATTAAAATATTCTATCCGAGTTTTTGATGGTCCTCGAGTAATAATTCCAATGCATCATTGAAGCCTATAAACAATTTAAAAAAAAAAAGGTCCCCCGCAAGGCCCTTTGTCCATTTCGATGAGGACGACCCCAGCTGTTTTACTGGAACTCCATTAGGCAACGGGCTTCAGTTGTTCCAGACTTCCACTGCATTGACTGTGCATGTCTATGTTCAGTCAGCTACTTTTGTATTATAATATATACAGAAGAAGTCCCATTTTCATAAAAATATAATGACAAAGAATAAGAAGATCCTCCATCGCCTTTCACTTTACTCTGTCGTTTCAATACGCTATTTGATGAATGAGGATGGCCAATTTAACCAAGGACTTAAAGAGTATGAGACAAAAACTAATCCTGTCATTATGAATGGGATCCCAAAATTGGACTGCCTAATTAAGCTATTGGTCAATTGTCCACATTTAACTTAAATAGACTAAATTTTAATTTTTTTTACATATTTATTTATTCATTATTTTCTAAAGTTTGCAATTAAAAGATTATTTTTATTTTATATTTTATATTTTTTAAAAAATATATTATCAAAATAAAAAAAAAATAATGAAATTTAAACCATCCAAATTGAAGCAATTGAACAATTAATAAATTGCTCAATGAAGAGAATCTTGATTGATGAAAATCTTATGAAGTGAGGATCTCCTTCTATTACACTTGAAATATGATATTAGAAGTGAGTGTTTTTTTTTAAGCACAAAAATAGGCTATACTCCAAGAATCCTCTCATTATAGATGCTCTCTCTTCAGAGGATCTGTGTTCCAATATTATCAGCTTGTATTGTATGTATGGAATAGATGGATGGTTGCATTATCCCTTCTTGACATTGCGCCTTGAGGATATATTTGTATGACAGCTCCAACTTGCAACATGAACAAAAGGAATGATTAAGTTGATTTCACTCTTTTCATTTCAGTTGTGTTTATAAATAGATTTTTAGATGCCCAAATGTCACATTAACATATTCATTTCCTGGTACTCTCTGAGGCTCCATCTGAGTAAGGGTTCATGGCTCTTACAGTAGCATCTATTTTCCTGAATTCTGACGGTGGTTTATTGCATATAAATGAAGACGATAAAAGCATCTGATTGTGTACATTTTAATGATGCCTTAAAATGTAGATTGAAGACATTATCCACAGATATACTTTTCTCTTCCTATTTGATTGGGGCAAAAAATTCTCATCTCGTTGGATAATGTATCTTTAAATAGGGGAAGCCTGCTTGAAAAGGAAAGCCATCACATGAAATCTTTGTTTCTTTTTATTTGAACGAGTAGAGAAACAGTGGAAGTATCACCCATAAATATACCATAAGTTAACAGGGTATCACAAAAGATCAAAACATATCGCAGGTGAAGATATCATGAATTGCAACAAAACAGTGTTCTGTTTTCTTCAGTTCTGCGGTGCAGCTCGATTCCAGCTTGACGCGAAGGGTTTGCTTTTACCAATGTCTTAGCTGCAAAAAAGGTGTGTTTCTATAAGTAATAAACAGGAGTACATTGAATCAGTCATAGGCGTTAGTAGTCATTGGTGTCCGATAGTTTTCTCACAATATTCACAACTAGCTATAATACCAAGATGAGGGAATGGCAAAATATTCACCTATTTCATAAAAAAGCTCGTTAACATTTTCTGCAGTTTTTGCTGAAGTTTCAAAAAAAGACAAACCGTTTTCTCTGGCATATTGCTCAGCTTCCTGTATCAATTGATACAAGTTTTGATCACTTGAAACATGAGAGACACAAGAAAATGAAAAAGTAGAGAACTGCATTAGGACTACCTCATTTCCCACCGCTCTCTTGGCTTCCAAATCAACCTTGTTAGCTACCAAAAACATTACCAAACCTGGTTTTCCTGACGTAGTTTATCCAACAAAACAAACTATATATTAAATTAGTATCACATTATTCTTAACTCATGCTTTATCATAATTAATCTTGAAGAACAAAATTTCTGCCTCTGGATGTAAGTTTGGAGTATAGAGAACTCTAATCCAATATTAGCGAGTTGCTTGAGGTCTCATGAATTTTTAATCACTTGAAACGCAATTCATACTATCGAACATTATGATATGATTCTGGGCATAATTACAAAATTCCATAAATCATAATTCTTATGGCATGCAGTGGAATGCACTAATGGAGACTCTATCAGAAATCTAACTCTTAACAATGAAATTGAATAGTATACTGATGATATATATATATATATAATTTCGTGACCAAATATGAAAATTTCTTGCCACTTACCTTGTTTTTGCACTTCTTGAACCCATTTCTTGGCTCGGACAAAGGAATCCTGAGTCAAAACACGAACCACTTGGTAACATGGGACCGAAAAACCACTGCTTCTAGTTCAGAACTTATACAAACGATTACTCGTAGCATAAGCAATATGAAAATGAAAAGGTCAGAAAATGCAGCAAAGAAACATTAGTATGGAAGCCCCATGAATATAGTTACCTTGTATGTGATGTCATAGACCACTATAGCAGCAGCAGCACCACGATAATACATCGGAGCCAAACTGTGGTATCGTTCCTGCCCTGCTGTGTCCCATATATCTAATCTTACTGTCCCTTCATTTAGTGACAATACCTGTGTGAAGAATGCTGCTCCTATTGTTGATTCCTGCACCCCTCTCACTTTCAATTAAAGGCAATCCACTATGAAGGCCAAAAGAATGTGAGAAAATCTTAACAACACTAACCTGGTACTCCGAAAAATGACCTTTCACAAACCTTAGCACCAAACTTGTCTTCCCTGCTCCCATGTCCCCAAGAAGTACCTACCAAATCATAGGTGATGATCGAATAACATTAAATATCCGTTTCTGTCATACAATCAAATAGCCGGATTGCTTGGTTCCCGGATTAGGCGTAATTGGCATGAGAAATTAGTGCTTAAATCCAAATAAATGGAACAAGTTCAGTACATTGTTTCTCCTGCCTTGGTATTTCCTCAGTAACAACACCTAATGAATCGTTTATTATGCAAAAGAAACCAAAAAAAAAAGGGGAAGACATACCCACCAGTTTGGCTTGTGAACTCTTGTTTCCTGCCTTCGCCATAGCTAATCAAAGGGATTAAAAACATTAAGCGTCGAGTATATTTGAGAAAGTTTTTGGCATATTTAAATGAGAAGCAAGTGAAGGCAATGACTATGCCAATGCCAGAGAAAGAAACAAGGCTTTTTCTCCCATCGGAACGGTACTATGCTTGATATATCTGGGCTGAGACAAGAGATACTGTTACCAGAGAAGACTGGTAGTTTATTTAGTTGGACTGGTAGGTTCGCTAGTTTCTATTCTTTCTTAGCTGTATTGTATTTGTTTATACTAATCTTTTAACAGGAAAACAAGACTAGAGACATGTTCAAACTATATGATCTCTAAATTTAAACATAGGAATTTGATTTGCAAAATGAGCCTTCTCCTTCACAAATGACTCTGTTCTTATCCACTATTCATGTGGTTTACCGTGATCTGTGTTCTGGTTTCAGAAATAGTTTTGTCCGTTAACTAATATTGTTGCAACGTGGCAATTTGCAAAGGACAATGATTGGAGCCTAGTGGCTTAGAGTGGTATTCAATAATGTGCCTGAGAATTCAAGGTAAGTAAATGTGGTTGGTAAAATTTGTGTGGCTTGTGCATGAAACGCACGCAACCTTTGATTGATGTCGAAATTTTTTTGAAGATTTGTCCAAATTTCTACGAATTCAAAAGCAAATTGAGCTGCATACTCAAATAGAGGAAGGCATTTTTTTATCCCCACACAACATAACATTTACTGATTCCACAAACTAAATTATCTGACAGTTGCTTTTTCGTTTCACAAAGTTTTTACCTATTTTTATGCTAGACTGAGCTCACAATTTCACTTTAATTTTCATCTCAATCTTAGTCCAATTGCAATTCTTTTTTATTCTTAATTTTAATTTTAAGTATATTTCTCCCTAACCTATTTGTACTATAATTTTGGATTGTTATTCTCTCATTTAAGGAAAATGCAAAGTTAGGAGAATGGTAAAGCAAGAGCAACTACCACTTATCACGAAGCATTATCGTAATTTGTAATTGTACAAAGAATAGAATAGATGATCCCATCTTGCTTGGCATAATTCAGAGTGAATACGCTATCATTTTAATGAGAAGAAAGTGGTAAGGAATCAACGGGGGAGTCACATATTGGTGAGGATGGACAAATATTTCTCTCAAATTTTATAAAATTTCATGTATATAATATTAAGTTTTGACATGATTTCTTCATATTTTTTAAAATTTTAAACTATTAAATTGGCACATATATTGTCTCCACTAACTTTAAGATCTGACATTTGCCATTGCCAGAAATGGAAGGAAAAAACTTTGAGCACAAATTTTTGCTCTCTCTGTCTCACGCTGCTTCGTTCTCACATATTATAATTGGATTTTCTAATGCATCTGCTACGCGTCCAAGCCACCTAACGAGAAAACAGGCTTTCCACATGCCTTCCCTTTTATTATCTTTCGTTTTTATTTTTAATGTTAGGCAAAATCATGTTCTTTTGATTTGATTCCTCTAGGGATTGGATCAAATAATACAATTTAGTAATCACTTCCTTGATCCATTTCGCATTGATAATTAATTTAATTAATGTCTCCATTTTCCCTATATATTTTATGTCAACTCTGTAAGAGATTTTTTTAAATTAGATTTTCGTTTGGTTATATAATATATGCAATACTATATAAATAGTTTGACAATATTCTATATATCTTTGTTCTTAATTTCTAATTATTTGCACTATGTACTAGTTATGTTTATAAAATGCAGGTATTATTAATTATGTAAAATAAGTGATGCTTAGGATAATTGAGAATGAAGATGCAGTTTCATATGCCATTACGCTGTCTTTTTATTTTTTTTTGCCAGAAAGAGTTCATATCATCTAACAAACAACAAAACAAGGAATCCCAAACACACAAAACAACCGAAAACTGTCAACCGACCCCTTCCCTACAGCTATGAGCATAATCAAAAACTAAAGGCAATGAAGGGGATGGGGAATCTGAATCTCAAGCAAAAGGGCTCTTCCCCTGTCAGAAACTTTCAGCAAGTCAGTCAGTCGTGAAGTTTCAAAATCTAGGAATCCAATTAAACAAAACAGAAACAAAAGATCTACTAAAACTAGTGATGTCCTCAAGGATTGGAAGGCTTCTCCAGTCTGGGCAAGACTACAAATTCTGAACAGAATTAACGAGAGGCAGGCAATCAAACTCAAAAATCATATCCTTAAAGCCACGATCAATAGTCATCAGAACTCCTTTCTTCTGTGCCAGAGCTTCACTCATGAAGGCCGACAATGCATAACAAGGTGCGCTACAACACTCAGCAATAGCACCATTTCAGTGTTTGAAAATGACACCCAAACTGGCTTTACCTGATTTTTCAAAAAACATCCTATCTGTAGTGCCTTCAATCTGATTAAACCCAAGAGGTTGCCAACCTTTTACCTCAGAAGAGAGAGTAACAGCAGCAAGAGCACTACTTAAATCCCCGCCATTGACCATCCAATGTTCCTTCACATCTCCTTCAGCTTTCTATATTGTCTTGTATGGATTTGGAATGATATAATCAAACACGAGGGAGCAATGAGCCTTCCAAATCATCCAACAAACGGCATTACGCTATCATTATAATGAGAAGAAAGTTGTCAAAAATCAGGGTGGAGTTACATATTGGTGAAGATAGACAAATACGTCTCTCAAATTTTGTAAAATTTATATATATATAATATTGAGTTTTGATAAAATGCCTTTATATTTTTTTTTTAAGATTTTCAACCTATTAATTCACTTTTTTCATAAGACATGGAAAAAAATAAATCTATTAATTCTACACATATATTTTCTTCATTAACTTTAAGATCTGGCTTGGTCATTGCCAGAAATGGAAAGAAACAACTATGTGCACACATTTTTGTTCTCTTTCTTTCTCATGCTTCTTTGTTCTTGTGTATTGTAGTTGCCTTGTCAAATGCCTCTGTATGGAACAAAAGGAATTGTTGGGCTGCCATTTATCAAAATTTGATAAGAGACTATGGATATACACTGCATAATCATGTGTACCTAGATAGGTGGGAAGTTCATTATGGTAAGCGCCGCAGTTATGAAGTTCTATGAAATTTTGTCATAGACTTTGAAAAAGTCTACTTTGAAATACCTCATCTTCCTTTAGCTTTCTTAGTTTTTATGGATTTGCTACATGATCTCTTATACAAAGAGAATGTTGTATGTGATGAACCTTCCTTTGAGAAAGGCACCCTATTTAGGGACCACAAACTCATCGAAGATTGGCTTATGCTTGTCACGTAGAGTTTTTGAGATGATTTTGTATGAAACAATGTAAAGATGAATTGATTACAAAACCTTGAAAGTTTAGGGAGTTTTCTCTCTTTGGGATTAGTGTGATAAAGCATTTATTCATGCTTCGTATGATGAAGCCAGTGTTTTGGAAAGCTATGGCCATAGAAGTGGTATCCTTGCCCACCATGTGCTAGCTAGCAATCTTGGAAAAATCTAGCATGAAAACTATCTAGTCCTGGGACATTATCCCTTGGGAGCTAAAAGATTGCTTTTTCAATTTTAGAGTAAAAAATATCCTTAGGGAGGATATTGTGATGTTCTTCTTTAAAGGCTAACATGTTTAAATCTTCTAAAAAGCTAGTTAAATCTTCATATTCCATTTCTCTTTGTTTCGAAAAGAGGTTGGCAAAATATTTGAAGGATAATAATTTAATTTTTAAAAGATCATCCTCTAATTGTTCTTATGGATTCTTGATCTTTTGTTTGTTGTTCCTACTTCCTTTATTCACCGAAACATGAAAGTATTTCATATTTCTATCCTCATGGATCATCCATAACTATCTAGCCTTTTATGCTTATAAGGATTCCTCACATTTGTAAAGAAATTCCAATTCACTTCTTAGATGCCTTTTTTAACCTCTTCCTTATTCACCATTTTTCAAATTTAGAATATTGTTCAAGGCCTTTTCTAGATTAAGAATTTTATAGGAGAGATTGCCTATAGATTTGCTGTTCCATTCTTTGAGTGATGTCATTGTGGTAGATAGTTTTTTGCATGTATGGAAGGCTAGGGATCTTGGCACATTTTTTCCCTTGTTTTAGAAATTATTTAGATGCATGCTTCAAATCTCTACTAGAAGGATTTAAATCTTTAAGGTCTTTGTTTGAATAGAAAGATTTATTAGTGGAAAGTATAATCAAGGAATGGTCAGAGGTAGTTATTGGCAAAATTTCTAAACTGGAATTTGGATATTCCATTAGCCATTTTGTGTAACAAAATACTTTGTATAAGTGTTCCCAAACTTAATATACTCTTTTATTATTATTTGTCTAGGTGTACCATTGACCCCTTTAAGGAATGTCAATAAGATCGCATAAATTTGTTTGCAAAAATTTCTACTCCCATTACATTAGTATTATTGTCTTTTTTTTTTTAATCTCCAATATCAACGCATTGGTTCAGGTTTCCTATTATCAACCAAGTCCATGATATATATATATATATATATATATGTATATATATATTATGAAGTTTAGGGAAACCATAAAGAAAAGAGACATAACAAGAAAGGCCATCAATGGTGTTCATATTGATATGGATCTAGTTTGGCAACAAATCCAACACAATACAATAAATCTATTGTTTCTAAGCTAAGGTTTAAAACTCCTTTGTTTGTTTTTTCTTTTCTTTCCAAGATAGTTCCCATTGCATTATTGAATCTTATTTTCTTCAATGATTTGCTTCCATCAAATAAAGATAGTTTAGTCTTAGACAAAAAGAAGAAATATGGGCAATGGGCATTAAGAAGTTTTTTAGCTCTTTGAACTATTGAGGACTTCTTAAAATCTCGATAGTTCCAGTACATGGCTAATAGCAATTGGAGAGGCATCTGGGCAACCTCACTGGTTCTATGAACAATATTGATATCTATTTCTATGTCATTAGCTTCATCTTTAAATGTTTGGAGGGACCGTGAATTATATTATGATTAATACATACTCTCTTGGATATCTTATATATTTTAGGGATATATGGGACCACTTCATTTTGTGAGATGGTTTGAGTTGATTATTGTAGGTTAGAGATAAAGTGGCATTTGGTTCCTTATCAAGATCAAGGTCGTTTTAGGGAGAAATCAATAACATTTCCTCATTCTCCTCTTTGTTTAGAGTCTTATCAAGGCTAAAAATAAATGATTGATTAAAGGTTTTGTTTGTTTTTAGGCCTAAGTAGAAAAAAAAATGGCAAAACCATCTAGCACTAAGTAAATCATTTAAAGGTGAAGTCATTACTCTCCCTTTGATTTTCGGGATGAAGCAAAAGTAAGGATGAAACCATTTGAGGTTTTCAGTAAGTCTTGAATGGGTTAAAAAATGATGACTCATGTAAAAATGCTGTCATTTAAGACATGAGTTATCATTTTTTATTTTCAATCAAAATTACTATACTCATAGATTTCTTCTTCCATTTCTTTCCAAAGTATCCTCATTTTTTTTTCATGGAAGAAGAAAGCTATGAATCTAAGGGAAGTTTTGGATAGTAGCTAACATTAAAAGGGAGACTTATTAATCTATAGGATGAGTGAGCATGGTTGTCCAAAATGAAATCTAGGATCTCATGGTTGTTAAAGAAAAGTGTCTTCAAGTCCATCATAGTGTTCATTTTTAGTTTTCAGTTGAATAACAGATGTTTTTCAATGGGTGGGGGACAGATAGGGTTATTCAGTATGTCATACAGGTGCTAATCCATGTTTGAGCCAAGTAAATATAATGGTAAAGGGTCCAATTCTGGGGGAATGGGTTAGTTTGGGGAAAGATTAGGTTTAAATAGCTTAGACTAATAATTTTAGAAGTACTAGGTTAAGGGCTTGGTGGAGGATTATCATCTAATGGCCTGGCCTAATTATTAAGATATCATTGATTAACAATTTTTGTGAAAAAGGACGAAGTCCATTAGGGTTGATTTGTATAGGTTTGTATACGGGTTTAGACTTCAAGGTAAACCCTATTCAAAGGGTTCAACATCAAATTGGTTAGTTTGGGTTAGAAAAATAAAGTCAGTTATATTTCTCTCCTAAACAAGCTCCATAGAATGCATGGAAAATGATGGTTAACCCTTTTCATCGAAATGTTGAAGCATGACTTCTTTAGATGCTTGAAGACTAGATGCTACCATCTCCACCTTATTCCAATGATTGCCATAATCTCCTTATGCCATGAAGAAGTCATGGGTTTTAAAGCTTATATCACCCTCAGCTTCTTCCAATGGCAAGTTTGAGTCCTCAAACAAGTGAATAAAGTTTAGGTAGTTGACAATTTTCTTCTTATAGGATGAAAGGCTAGGAGAGTTATGTTAAAAAACATGATAAACTCCTCCGTAAGGCCCATTCAACCAATGAATTCTGATAGGGTTTCTTGTGTTGTTGATGCTCGAGTTAATTAGAAGGGATGCAACGTTTAGGTCAACCTTAAAGTAGAGGTTATAATGATTGAAAATTCCCTCTTTCAAGGCTAGGAATTCCTTGATCACATTAGCTTTTTTTCAGTTGCATTTTTAGGCAACATGGACTATTCTTGAACACTTCCTACATCTCCTAAAGGCATGTTTATACTAATACTTAATCCAAGTATATATTCCATTGTTCAGGAGTACTTTTGCCTTTAAGAAGAGAGGGATAGTTGGGTAGATGTCCACTTGAACTCATAAGAAATTAACATTTTTTTTATAGAGGACTATTCCATTCATTATGATGGAGTTACCAACAATGTTTCCCAATATCTCATCTACTGAATCTGTGTGGTACTCCATTGGAAGGCTATGAAATTGAAGTCAAAGTGGGAAGCTTCCTATTTGCGGTTTGCTGAGGGTAGGATTCAGTTTCCAGTGATCCACTAGGAGAAGGGCATTAAACAGTTGAGGGACCATTATGGTAAACATATAGTAGATCCTTCACATTATCGAAGTGAATAATGAAAAAGTTATGGCCTTTGCTTATAACTTGGAAGCTAGTTCATAATTTACAACCACTTCTAAGAATAATATCAGGTCTGTGTAAATTAAACTCTTTATTGTTAACTAAGGTAGCCAGTAGACATAAATTTTAGAAACTTCTAGTGATTTCTAGCACAACAAGATCAACGTTTAATACCAATCTTTCATGAAAAAAAGGGAGGCCATGAGGAAAAATAGGAAGGGAACATTTTCCAAAAAGTTGGAAAGGTGTGTTTTAGGCATTGGTAGAAAGGTAGAAAGTGATTTGAAATTAAAGATGAACAGAGGTGAATACATGAAAGATAGGATTAAAGGTCAGTGATTATAGGGATAATGGCTTAAGAAAGTACATTGTTAGTAGAAGAAATAATGATGATAATAAAAGCTAGAGTTGGAATTGATAATAACAAGATAAGAGAGACAACGAAAAATGAATGGGCAAACATTATAGAAAGAGTTATTTAGGCCAGGGAAGAGAAGTTTTTTCAAGCAAAAGGAAAGGTTCAAATGGCATGAGATAGCTCATTTCAATGATATGCACGAACCCAACTAAGGTGTGGCATCAACCAATGGAAGGAAGAGTGAATAAGAAGGATGGTTCAACAAGTAAAAAGCATGATAAAGTAATAAATGAAATGTGATGATACAAAATGCAACTTGGAAGTGATATAAGGAATGGAGTGATAGGGTTAGGGCCAAATATAATTATATAAATGGGCTAAGCAGCCAATAAGAGCCTTTCAGCATGCAGCTACTTCTTAGTAGTATGCTTTGGCAAGAGCTATAGGCTAAGGCTAAAAATTGAAAATGGGGGAAATGAGAGAGGTGTATCAATTTAAAATATATTAGGTTAAAACAAAACATTGGGTAAATGTTGCGTGAAGATTAGGTTAGGATGTGAGCTAGAAAGCCAAATGCAAACTATTTCCTTTGAAGAATTTTTAAAGAGAAGGTAAATTTCCTCTCATTAAGAGGTCCTACCAAAGAGAGGACCTTTTTTCCCCCTGTGGCCATATTAATTGGCGTGGTCAATTACACAATGGAATAAAGCAGGAATGAAAAAGGCACACATCACATCTTGATAGTATTGTTGTTGTTGTTATTTAAATATTGTGTTTCAAGAACTATCTAAATTATTTTGCATAAATATCAATTAATTATTTTTATAGATATTAGTTCATTTAACACAAGTATCTTAGATATTTTTTTAACATTAACAAAAATTCATTCTAAATGCAAAAGAAATTATTATTGACCACATAAAATTAATTTCAAAGTTTAATACTGTCCAAATTACAACCTCCACTATAAATGAGTCAAATTCCTCAAGATTTGTAAACCAATTGAAGCTCTTTTTCTTGGTGGATGGCTTCCCAATCTGAGGGTGAGAATAAGCTGAGAGTTTCAATATCACCAAAAAGTGACAAAGGCGGTGGCGGAGTAGCGTCATCGCCAAAAGGGCAGTGCTTATGTTCACCAACGACACACGAAGGGTCGTTCCGATGTCGTTTCCATCGCTCAGCTTCCATGAAACGACCCAACTCTACTCTTCCTCCTGCTGATAATAAGCAGGTCGTTTCTGATCTCTCTCCTCACTCTACCACATGACACTGCTCGGCGTTTCGGCTCTCAATTTGCTGCGTTGTTATTTTCTTTCTTGATTTCTTTTTGTTTCTGTGGCTTGTGATTTCTTAATTACACGAAACATAGATCACCTGTAAATGATACTTGGGTCGATCGAGTTATTGGCTCCAAATATGTCTGGATTATTATAATTAAGATAAGTGATGATCTTACGTATTAAATTTGTATCCAACTTGTTTTATTTTAGCAATTCATCATTCTCCTTCTCTTCCTTGTGATAACAGAATTTTCGAGAAAAGAAATTTAGTTTAATCAAGGCTCTCAAAGCTTATCTTCACTGATGGAATCTTTCTTTTTTTCAAAACATTATACAAAAATTAAAATTAAGTTCTTTGTTATAGCTTTATCCAGATTTTCATATTCCTTGATCATAAGAGAGAATCTCATTCGGCAAAATATTTTATTTCACATATCAAAAATCGTTATTATGCCCAAAATAACTATTATTATGACTTTATTTTAAAAGCCCTAATATATATTCATCAAATATCAAACCCTTGTCATATGATCTTTTTTTGTTATGTACATGAAAATAGGCATACACACATATCATATATAATATTGATACATGACTATATATTATATTCATAAGGTAAAAGTGATTTGTAAATGTCACATTAGGTAATGAGTCATGTATGTCATGCATATATGGAAGGATAATGTGTATTCTGATTTTTGAATTAAAAAATAAATAAATAAATAAATAATTTTGATATTATTTGTCTGATATATATGTACATAGAGAACAGATGATTTAGTTCACCAATTTTGACTAAACAATATCCAAACAGTTTGGATGAGTTTTGAATTGCCAGTGATTTGAGGCCGTATTAATTGTTTATAGATGAAATTGAAATTGAAGATAATGAAAATAATCATAAGGTCAAAACTCAACAAAGATGATAGCCCTTGATAAAGACAGTGCAGGTGATCTATTGCGACTTTTTTCCCCCTCCTTGTTGCTGTCTTCCTCTATCACCCACCTTCTCCGTAGAACATGGAAAGGCAAGCAATTTAGGAGAAAATTGAATAGAAACAGATTAATTTTTTTTAAGCATTACCTTTCTCTTAAAAAAAATGGAGAATAGAGTATAATATATATATATATATATATATATATGCTCCACTGAGAGAATAAAATTTTTAATAAAAAATAAAATTGTTTATTTATTCAAACGAGAATTGAAAAAAAAAAACTCCTAGAACAAGACAATATTAGCAAAGAGAATACTTAATTAAGTGACTGATCATCTTCATCAAAATATTAATTACTGAAAAATCATACACGAAATCACATATGGGGTGCCAATTATTACATGAGAATGAGGTTGATTGGCACTGCCTTCACTGTTTGGGCATGATTAGAATTCAATATACTTCAAACATCTTTTTTTCCAGAAAAAATAAAAATAAAAAAAGCTATCGAATAGTTTAACTGGTCACAACTAAGATTGGAGAAACTACCTTATGACTCAAATTCAAACCTAGTTGGGGGTTTACAAATTTATTTTTTAAATTTTAAAAGATTTTTTTTTTTATGGTCCCTTATGATCAAGTCATAAGATATATTTATAAGCAAAGTTTTAATGACTAACCAGTAACTGGCGAAGGGGGTATGGGCTATTAACAGGAAAAGTGCAAAAACTTTCCCTCATACTGTAGATCGCGTATAAATAATCCTCTAAATTTTTAGAAGTAAAATAATATGTATATAAATTTTTACTTTTTAAAAATGCGTTTTTTTAATTTATTTTGTCTTTAATGCAGTAATGTCATATGTCATTTTAACTCTACTATAACCTTTTGAATTTGACATGCTATTTTTAGACACAAACGGAAGCTTGCTGCATCATTTATGGGAGAGTCTGAAGTGGTACATCAAATCATGGTGTCAAAAGTGAAATAAACCCAAAAAAAAAAAAATAAAGAACTTTTTATTTGAAATGTGAAAGTAGAAAGGCTCATAGTTTTTTATTTTAAAAATTCATGAAATTATTTGCAAATACCCAAAATTATAGGATATTTTTGCATTTTTCGACTTTTAAATGCTAGTGTTCATCATTTTTAACACAAAGGTTCCATTATGAGAACTTAAACTTTTCAAAACTCAATTCTAAACTATTACATTATATTTGATAGAGTAAAAAAATTTTTAAAAGAATGGAAAGGAGAATAGAAATGAGAATAGAATAAAATCCTTTGACTTAAAATCACATTTGGTATGGTATGAAAAGGAATGAAAATGCCTTTCTATTTTGATATTTGATAAAGTGAAAATAGTATTATAATAGAAATAAAATGTGAACAAATAACTAAATCATCCTTGGTGCCAAAAAATTTAAAAACTTATTTTTGTTAATTAACATAAAATAAAAAATATAATTGAGAACTTCAAATTGAAAATATTTATATTGACGGACATTAAATTTTAAAATTATTTTGAAGGATTTTAAAAAAATTAAACTACATGAAAAAATTATAATTTAAGATTTTAAGTTAAACTTTTTTTATCTTTTGATCCTTTAAAATAATTTTAAAATTTAAAATCTTTTAATATAAATATTTTTAATTTAGAATCCTCTAATATAATTTTTTCAAACAAAAATAGACCTTCACTACATCAGAACTCATTTTTAAGGCAAAAGGGTTTGCTCTTTCTATCTTCAATTGTAGCTTTCCATTGAGAATTTGATGGAAAGCATAGTGGCCTGGCGCATGCGAAGCTAGATCTAGGGGTGAACAAAACCGAACCAAACCAATTAAACCAAACCAAACCGAACCAAACCGCTAAAAATCGAATAAAACCGATTAATAATTGGTTTGGTTTGGTTTGGTTTTTGTGATTGTAAAACCGATTAAATCGGTTCGATTGTCGGTTTTCTCCATATTTAGTTCGGTTAACCGAACTAAACTGAACCATTAAAATTGCAATTAATTAAAATTTAATATTTTGTTCCTTTTTAGATTAGTGAGATCTTTTGTCAATTAAACTTGTATCAAAACTACATTCTTTATATGATTCAAGAAATATACAAATTATTTATACTATTTATTATAAGATATTATTCTTATTTTTTTTCACTTTTTAAAGTTTATTTGTGAATGTATGAAATTTGTTTAGGTAATATATATATATATATATATATATATATAGTAAATTATTCCAAAGTTATTATTGATCAAAATTTTAAGATATGTAAGATATTAGAAGTTAAATTCTACATATTATAAGGAACAAATTTTTTTTTAAAAAAAATTACTTTTGAACAAAAAAAATATGAACCAAACCGGACAAAACCGAATAAAAATCGAACCAAATCGATTAAAATTTAAAACCTACAAGGTCCAACAAAATGCTAAACTGATTAAGTTGGCTCGATTTGATTTTTGCTCAAAATCGAACCAAACCAAGCTTTTGAACGCCCCTAACTAGATCCATCCAAGAAAAGAGTCTATGCGTACCGAACGGAAAACATCTATTGTGGTAATAGTATCGTACTGTTATAACGAGGATGCGTATTTAAAAAAATGAAAAATAAAAACAAAAAAAGAAAGCCCCCCTTTTTGGGGTTACAACATTTTTGTGCCCTTTATGCCCTCCCTCCCTCCGCAAAAAATGTGAACTAGTACCAGACAGGGTTTGTATTTTTTCCCTCTCCATATCATTTTCATTTCCAACATTTTCATAGACACCAAACATGATGTTAGATTGTCTTAAAAGTTATAAAAAAAATAAGGGGCCGTTTAGTCTCTGATCTCTCTCGTTTCTTTGTCTGTGATGCTTATTATATTCTTATAATAACTACTCAATAATTTTTATTTATTTTATTATTTTTTTAAAATAATGATACAAAGGTCATTTTTTATATATTCTATTTACTTTTGTTTTTATTTTTATTTTTATCTCTAATTTTTGTATACCAAACATCTTTTAATATTTGATTTTATTTACAAATTTCAAAGCATGATGTAGAGTTAATCTAAGGTAATAATAATAATAATAATAATAATAATAATAATAATAATAACAACAACAATAATAATAATAATAATAATAATAATAATAATAATAATAATAATAATAATAATAATAATAGTGAAAGCCCATGTTTTAAAAATAAAATTGGTTATTAAACTAAAAAAAAGAATGGTTTATGATTCAATAGTTTAACTATAATCAAATCTATATATATATATATATATATATATATATATATATATATATCTAAGTATAAATATGTGCAATATTCTTCTATTAAATTGATACTTATATTATAAAAAAACATTGAAACAGATATAGATATATTGAAATTAGTTAAAATAGTTTGCATATAACAATAAATTGATGTAAAATAAGTCAAGTAAAATTTGTTAAACGTCATAAATCATGTTAAATATCTAATTTAGACCAAAAAAAAAAGCCGATTTCTAACTAATTCAATGCCAACGCACCCCATTTTTATTAATTTTTGATTGGTTAAATCAGTTTTAAATTGATTTTTTTTTCTTAAGTCGATTTTGGAAGGTCAAAAGAACCAAAATCATGACCAATTCACCGATTTTCCAACCTGATTAGCCAATTCGATTTGGTTTTCAAAATAATGGTAAAAAAATTTAGAATTCAAAATGCATATTTTCTCTTTGGTAGTGCTTAGCCGTTGCCACTAATATTCAGTGAGCTTATTTATGGAGGGCTTGAACTCTTCACCATCCAACAATCTTGATATTCTTGCAATTACCTCAAACTTTAAAAGAAAATAACATTTTATAATACACAAATCTGAAGAGGCAATCGGACGATGGAAAGCTTGAGTACTCATCCGTTATTGTCCCAAGTGCACGACTTAAACTGGAATAACATCTACCCGATCAAGTATGCACCCAGAGACTAAAGGAATTGCCTTCTCACAAAATTTCATTGAACTATAAGAAATAAGATCTAACCAGGTACTATACTCAAGTGGAGGTAAAACAACTCTTCCCAGATCCACATAAATTTGCATAACTCAACCAAAGAAAGAAACATAACAACCCAAATAGAGTATTCAAAATCCATCAACAAGATTTGAAACACAGTAAATCAAGATTGTCATGATGGGATCTTATAATCCACCAAAGTCATGTAAATGTCACAAGACATGAAGCATAGAACAAAATACTAGCCCTACAAATTACCAACCGTAAACAATTACTACAAATTATATATCACCAAGTCAGATTCAAATTCAACAACAAATTTCAGTTCCAGCAACCATTTTGATTACTATTGTATGTTCACTAACCTAGATGCGAGCAACCAAAAATTGAGCACTACATGCCCCTGCTTTAGTAAGGGCGTGAAGAGAGAGAAGGAATTATCGAAAATGGGAGGATGGCAAGGACGACAGCACGGTGATAGAGAGAACAGAGCGAATGGCAAGAGAGAAGAAGGGAAAGAAATCACGCGGCAGGCGAAGGAGGGTAGTAATAATAGTTCAAGGGCAACCAGCAGGGTGAGATACTTATGCTTACTGTCTGTACAAAGAATAATACACTACCTTAATTGACAGAATCTATCAGACTAAACCCGTTGAGGGGTCGCCATCAATCTAGCATCAGATATATGCTACAAGAAGGGCTAATCTAAGTCCTCAAGTATGCCATATATATTCCGTGGGGCCAGGGCGGCACTAACATAGCTAGTGGAATTAATTGGACAACTCCGAGTGATCACCCTCGATCCTCTCGTTGCTTTCATCTTTCTGTGTCCACAACTGTCGACGTGTTCCCTTGTAATTTATTTCTATACTAGCTTCCACAACTTTCACATTTGACCTCTCATCACTCCTTCTAATTAATGGTAGAAACTAGAAAGTAGAAACATTCTGCAGGGCTTGAGGAACCTCCCCCCCCCACAAAAAAAAACACAAAAAAAAAGAAAAAAGAAAAAAGAAAAGAAGAGAAAAGAAACAGAATTGTAACATTTCCAAGCGAATAAAGAAGTCTGATGGTACTCAAAAAATTAGATTAAGAAGAAATCTGATAATAATAGGATTGGAAGAATGCTATATAAGGACAGATTTCTCATACATTTGATGCATTACCAGGTACCACGTGACTGCGACATCTTTTTTTTTTTTAATCAAATTGTTCGAGGACAAGCCTAAAGAAGATGAAATTAAGACTTAAGAGAACTTAAATATGGACAGAAGAAAGCAATTTATCAATATACGCTTTCATATATAGAGTCTCACTGAATCACTGGACAACCGCTAGTTGATGGTTCTTCTGCTAGACCACACGTACTCGGCGTGATGTTGCCGGCACCGGAATGACCCCGGATGCCGCGACGGTGAGCACACACAGCGCCTGATTGTACCACCTTCGCCGGAGACGTCACCTTCTTTTCCAGCAACACCGCCACTCTCTCCTCTCACGGTATCAACCGCCGCCGCATGTGCCTGCCTAACAACCCATCTTGCATGCACTGCCAATCCTTTCCCGCCTGCAAAAGGAACCCCAGGGTGACACATTCTTCTTATTCTGCTGCTGCTTTTCTGATTAATATTTTGTGCCTTGCTTTCTGAGTTTTAAGTCTTTAAAAGAAAAGAAGAAAAGAATATGGGGTTATGGCAGTGTGTAGTAGAGGAAGAAAAGAAATAAAGCTAGCTTTGGCTGCTTGGCTTGTAGATAGATTCGCCTAGAGAGAAGTTTGTTTTATTCCTCTTTCTTGAGATTGTGAGGGTGTGTAAGGGCAAAGCCTGGGCCCAAACCCCACTATGCAAACCAAAATTCCCAAGCTGGAGTGAGCCCCACCAGGTTGAATCACATATTTAGAGCCATCTGTATTGGAGATGATGCCACGAGGGAGTATTTGGTGGCTCCTAAAGCCAAACATTTTCTACGTGGCATGTGTTGGCCAGTGATAATTCAATGAAGGTCCGTCGGTGTATTTGTTTTCGTAACTGGGTTTTTCAGTAAATGTCAAAGGCAGAGTCTTCCTTTCATTTCGGATAGTGTTGTTTTTGGTGTCATCTAAGAGTAAGGGCACGTTTCTAGATGAATTTGAGGGAAAGAAATGCCAAATTCATGCTTGCTGTTGAAGAATGATGGATTGCCTCGTCAGATTCTCCTCGAAAATCTTCTTTCTCTTTTGAACACTCGGCCTTTTTCCGAGTCAGGTGCCTAACCAAAGCTGCTGTTTCTTTCTCCAATGCTATAATAAAGCTCTCACATCTCTCATGGTCATTTTCACTAGCATATTCTATTACTACGCATGCCCCTTCACATGTCTCAAATTCAAGGCCCAAGGTAGCCATCCCCCAAATAGGTTTTCCGTATCACAGCATCTCCCTTTTAAGGGATGGCAATTGCTTAGGAAAATAATTCGAAGTTATTATTATTTTTTTGTTGGTGTAGAATTCAAAGTTATTCTCTTGTTAAGCTCATAAAGGTCATTTAGAAATTTACGAATTGTTTTTCTAGTGGATCCAAACAAGGTAACGTTATTCATTCTCTATTTTTTTGGGTCTTAAAAAAAGAATTTCATACACAAAACAATCTTAATAAAGTGTCTGTAAGTATTACTTTCTTTTCAAGCGTATAACGTCTTGTTGTCGTGATTAGAAAAACTATGAATCCATTGTGTGAGCCTCAAAGGGCGAACATTCATTATGATGATAGTTACTTAAATTCAGGCATCATTTCAAGAAATAGGAGCCCTTTGACCTTTCAAGTTTTAGCTTAACACGTTCTGCTCTTCCGATTTGACAATGAGAAAATGCTGGCGCGGACAAAAAATTATATATTTGTAATTTGTCCGATAAGCTTTGATAATTAGCCCTTGGGAAAATAAGTTTGACCTCCTAAACCATGTAATTCAAACCAATTTTGGACATCCCAACTTTGTACGAGCTGAAACATTTTTTTCCGTGAGATACTCAATTTATATCTTAATCTCTTAAACTTTTTTTTTTTTGGGTGGATAAAATGAGGGGCTACGGCCTTGGAAAAAAAAAAAGCTTTGGAAATAAACAAAAAAAAAATTTTAAAAAATTGAATTTTCTAATATCATCTATGAAAAATAAAGTTAATTTAAGAATCATTAAATAAGTTGAGCCGTGCTAAACAAATGTTCAACCTAATTTTGTATTAGGCTTATTTTTGAAGTCAGGCTCAAGAAAGGCTTCATTTATGATAGAGCTAGGTTAGTTCAACCTTTTACCTTATTTTTATTCCTTTTTTATACTTTGAAGGAGTTAAAAATTTTGAATACTCATATATTTGTTATTATTTAATCATTTTGTACATATAATCAGTGAAAATTAAAAAAGTGGATCCAACAAAAATAAATAAATAAATAAATAAATAAACACAAATGTAAGAAGTAAAATTTCAAATGGCCATAACTTAGAACTTAATAGTCTTAAGGTGATTTTTTTTTATTTACTTTAGGTAACTTTTCAAGATCTGGATGATGGCAATTGTCAAATGCAATTTGCCATCTTTTTTTTTTTTTGCCAAAAAAAAATTCATTTTTTTAAATTTTAATTTTGATATTTTTGCTTTCAATTCCTTACCTCCTTTATCTTGTCAACTTTTATTTGAATGTGATAATCGTATTTAAAAGGAAATCAACAAAAGCCCTTAAGCCCCTTGACTTTTTTTAATTTATAGAATATATTTATAAATTTTTGGTGAAAATCCAAAAATGATCCCATAAAAAATGAAAATTTTATATAAACCTTTATAAAATAACTTTTAACATATATATATATATATATGTATGGTTGTGTCGGGCCAAATCGAAATGGCTAACATATCTAGCTTAAAACTCAACCCCGATTAATTAAAAATTATTTTTGACCTAGTCTAACTTGGCTTAATATAACCAGGCAAGATTGGTTAACCAAGCCAACCAAAATTCATGTGAGCCCTAATCTAAAGGCCATGATAAATAGTGATGTTATAAGTTGCTAACAAATCTATAATCTTATTGGCTTCACATCAGACATAACAAAAATCAATTTGTCAACCCATTTGCTTCCGCTTTCTTATTCTACCAAGCAAATGATTGTCTTTGGGGTTAGTATCATTATTGTAAATGGCATCAATGACATTTTCAAAATAACTTTATACTTGTAGAAATTTAAAAATCTGACTCCAAGCAAGCTCAATACTAATAAGGCAACTAAATGTCATTAAATCAATACAAAAGAGATCGTTACAATACTAATAATAGAACCAACAAGATTGCAGGGAAGATTAAATGAATTATTATGGATCTTTTTTTTTTTTCTTCTACATCCAAATAGGCCAACAGGGAAAGCCAATCAAGAAGAGAACTCCTAAGGCCGCCAAAAATGGTTTCATCTAGCCAATCACTTGTGTCTAAAGCAAAAAAGAAATTTCTTTTGTTGAAGTCCAACAAGTTATACTAAATGGTACCTCACAGTCACGAAAGCAATGAAGAATGATGTCAAGCTCTTTATGACAAATAGGAGAAGAATTCTGGCCTTAGTAAGCAAATGATCACGTAGAAGAATCCAATAAAAAATGTGTAAACATCGGGGACTCATCCCATTTTAAAGAGTCTTCCAAATCAAGTATATTTGGGCAATTATGTAGAAAGGTTAATTAAGTAATTAGTGCCAATGAAAATTGGAGAAACCTGGGAATTATAAGAAATTTTAGTACTTAAAAGAGTAGTATAAAAAAAATTACACCCTCACGATGTTGGAGTGATCTACATCATAAGTTTATCAATTTGATGACTTGAGCCTAAGCTTTGAATGAAGAAAGTGATACATTTTATTTGTTGAAAGAAAGTGATCAACCCCATTATCAACTAGGCACCACATTTGGTGTTAAATTGTCAATTGTTTATAAAATATTTGTATTTATATAGTTATTTTGATGATCAACTTAACTGACTTCTATTGTTGAACATGATGGCATTTACCAAACAATATCAATGTTCATTATTTTAACTTCTTACTTAACTTGTCACCTTGGCGCGTGTACTCACAATCTTATTGAGGTGAACAATATGAAAGTGGGAGAGCCTCAGAGTCTGTGTACCACTTTAAGATTCGGTAATTAAGGAGTATAGTATGAAAGGAGCCATTAATGAAGTTTGGCCAAAGTAGTAAAAATAGGGGTATTAGCAACAGTAGTAATAATAACAGTAACAGCTTCAATAGTAATAATAATAGTAATAACAACAATAATAATAGTAATAGTATTATTATTATTACTACTACTACTACTCTATTTAAAGGATAATTTAATTGGTAAAAATTAAGAAAAGATAATATTTTTTTATAATAACTTCAGTTCAATTCTATAAAAGATGTGTTTTCAGTCAAATCATAGTTGTACTAAGTCAATGTAGGGTCAAAAGTGCACTTTAACGTTGTTTGGAAGAGAATAGTCCAAGGTCTAAGGAGGGCTTCACAACAATAATCAGTTTTTCTGAAGAATTAGCACGCTTAAAGAGAAACCCCCTTGGACATTATTATGGACCAACAAAACCCATGTGTTGGTCCAAGCATAGGGCCCATGAGAAGACAAAGATCTGAAAGCAGTGTAGGCCCTGCTCATAAGGTTCTCTGCAATAAACCAACCTTTCGGCCCAACCGTTATTGGATGCTGCCATGGGGCATACGTGCCTCCAGCTGTCTTATTTTACTCCAAAAACGTAAAAAAAAACACTCATGGAATATAAGTATAAACTAAAATGGTAGGCCGTACAAATGCATGTGAATTGAAGAGTGTAAAGAATTTTTTTTTTTTTAAAAGGAAGAGATTTGAAAAACGAAAAAGTGAGACTCAACAACATGTTAACTATGTAATTTACAATAATAAATAATAATCAATGATTGAACTTTTATATATATATATATATATATATACCTTTTTTTAATTGATAAACTAGTTATTATAGATGTGTTTGTTTCTGCGTTTATGTAAGTCAAAATCATCTTTTTTACGCAGCCACAATTTGCTGTGTTTACTCTAACGCAATTTTTCAACCTTAAATCCAAACACACTATAACTTGTCAACTACAAAAGAAAATATGATAATAAAAAATTTTAATACCTTTTTTTTGTTCTTTCTAATTATATGTTAACAAGATAAAATTGAAAATGTATTTATTTTATAAAAAATATATGTACATTTTATTCTTAAAAAATATATGTCTCAAATATTTAGTCTTTAATTATTAAAAATGCATCATTAGTTCTTCGTTTTTTTTTTAATCGCTGCTTATTAGTCTCTCATGAACCATAAGTAAAAATAAGAAAAACTTACATACTTTAAAAATTAACAAATAATGAACAAACTGGTTTATAATTGAATGATATATTCATAAGATTTAAGGATTAAATAATTGAGATATATATCTTTTAAGATAAAAAATATTTTTTAAAAATAAAATAATAAATATTTAATTCAAAGATTTTTTTTTTTTTTTGGGGTTTGCTGGTGAAGAATTCAAAGTTGTTTTGCTCAGATGGTCACTTAGACATTTACGAATTGTCTTTTTCTAATGGATCCAAACAAGGTAACGTTTATTCATCTTTGTTTTTTTTTTTTCCTTAAAAAAATAATTTCATCCGAAAAGGTAATCTTAAATAAAATATCTATAAGTATTAATTTCTTGTGATGCAGGGTCTTGTCATAGTGGTTAGAAAAAACTATGAATTCCTCTGCGTGAGCTTTTAGGATTTGAGCACGGCTGTTTTCTTGACGAGGCTTCGTGCTATGCGGCACAACAATTTTTTTTTTTTTTTTTTCAAAAAATTACTTCTAGCGACTATTACAGCACGATCCGTGCTTTACAGAAAAGATCCATTTAGTATATAAAATATATAAAATAAAATAAAATCGTGAAATTTATATCTTAATTTCTTAAATTTATAATTATAAAAAGAAGTAGGAAAGAACATTAAAAAAAATAATTAGGATATATTTAGGAGTTAGAACAAAAAATAAGTAGAGAGAATCAAAAAAAAGGAAATGGATAGTTAAATAATAATTTTTTAAAGAAAATTCTTTAAATTGAAAAAACTTATAATTATAAAAAAAAAGAAGAACTTTAAAAATTTTTAGCGGATTAATTAAAAATTTTATATTTTACTTCCTTCAATCCGTTATGAAATCTTTTTTTCTTTTTCTTTTTCTCCCAAATAAATCTTTAAATATATATATATATATATATATAATTTGGTCTATAGACTTTAACGCTTTGGTCATTGAATCTATTTCTCTAAATAAATTTAGTCCCTTAAAATTTATAACTCTATACACATTAAACTAAACTATATATTTACCTTACTTTTCAAGCTACTAACTCAAACTGTCGATATATACCTTTAGCTACAACGAATTTTAAAGGACTGCAGAGCAACAAATATAAAATTAAAGCGTCATGAGATATATTTTTTTTTAGTAAAACTTACTTACTTTGCTTTTAATTTAAATTATAAAAGTTTTTTAAATTCTTATCCTTCTCAACTTTTTAGCTTTTGTCTTTATTTTTGTTTTCGGTTTGTTGGGGTTAGCGCTTTCCGTGTTGGTACCGAGTGGAAAACGATGACGCGTCCCTTCTAACTCAAACAAAACCGGCTCGCTTGAAGGAAGCTTCTCATGGTCTTAGTCATAGTCATAGCTGCCTACACCTGTCCTTCATTCATTTACTGGGGCCCACACGTACACCTAAACCCTTAAAAATATAGAGAATTGGTATTATTTATGAATTTTGAAACAATATCGACCCTTTTTGTTTCAGATTTTATGTTGTACTTTTTTGTATAATTTAAAAAAAAAATTATATATTTTTTATTAGATTGAGGCATAAATTCATGCGCAACCGTGCAGCACCCAATGCTAATTTAAAATAAATCAATGAAAAATAAATTGAATCGTATATGTGAATAGGTTGGGAACCAAATTGAATTTTGTAAAGATTTTAATGTTTTAAATTAATTTAAACGGCTTAAATTTTTTATTTTATTTTAAAATTTTTTTAAAGAAAAAAATAATAAAATAATTTTTATTTATAAATTTAAAAATAATGATTATAATTTAAAATTTATAAAAAATAAAATTTAAAATTTAGACCTGATGAAAATAATAACAATAGAGGTCTAAATTTATCGAATTGAACGAGGAAAAATCTTTCTCCGAGAGAAGAAAGAGAAGAGAGGAAATCTATCTTATGAAATAAAATTTATTTATTTTTATATTATTCCTAACTCAATTCAAAATTTTTGAATTGAGTTAGGAATAATATAAAAATAAATAAATTTTATTTCATAAGATAGATAGGAATCGGAGGAAGATTCTTCCTTTTTCAATTCGATAAATTTAGACTTCTATTGTTATTATTTTTATCGTAATTATTTTTTTATTTGATATTTTTTATTTTAAAAGAAATAAAATATCACTCATATTTTTATTAAATAAAAAATATTAAAATGAAAAAATTAATAGTTAAAAATATATATATAGGAAGAGGGTCCAGATTTCTACTCAGAGGTTCTGCGTCCCTTCTATAAACATAGCTCTTCTCTTTTTCTTCTCTCTCCAGTTTCATCAAATCAGCTCCACAAACCCCTTCTCACTTTCTCGCAAGTATTTGCGAAATGACAAGTTTGGGACCGCTGGCGTTCCCATTTCTCAGTATGGGGCTCCTCGCAATCTCTCGTCTGGGTCATGCTCACCATCTTTCTCTTTCTCCCGCTCCTGTTCCTAGCAGTGATGGTCAGTAACATTGATCTTTTCATTATATTCCTTTCCTATTCTGTAAATCCTCATTTCTTCACTCTGTTTCCTCTCTGTTTCTTTCTTCTTACACAGGCACTGCCATTGACCAAGGAATAGCTTACCTTCTAATGTTGGTGGCCCTGGCTATCACCTACTTGTTTCATTGATTTTGCTGTATTACAACTATGAGATTAATTGATTTCATTCTTTTTTCTTTGGGTATTTTCTCTCAGTATATATAATCGAGGGAGTTTTGCGATTTTCTGTAATGTAAATTATCGGTAAAATTATTGATTCTTTGATGATCAGAAGTCTGCAATCCTGCTTTTCAGTATGAATGATTCCTTTCTTCGAATCTGTTTCCTTTCCCTTTTCTTTCTCAAGTACCGATTCTTGAGACGCGGTTTTGCCTTTTATCTTAATGCGATACTTTTCTTCTGGAAGTGGCATAATTAAAGGAACCTGGAAGTGTTTGTTTGGGAGAGTATCTCTTTGTAAATATTATTTAATAATTTTTATTATTTTATTATTTTTTAAAATAAAGATAAAAGATTATTATTTATTTATAAATAGTTTTTTATTTTAATTTTTGTTTCTATTCTGTATAAGCGAGAAACCATCGAACATGGGATTCCAATCACATTCACACACAATTGGTTAAGGTCAAGCCCTAGGATTTTGAATGCTAAGTATTTATAGACAAATGGGTTGGCTTCCAAGCATCTTTTAGAGTAGTTCACACTGTTATTAAGAAAAAACAACGGCTATGGGTAACCGTCTGCCGAATGACCCTTTCTGGTAGAACTTTAATACTGGGATTGGAGAATGTTGATGGCATGTTTGGTATTTTAAGAGAGAAAAAAAAAAAAAAAACAGAACAGAATATTAGAGATCTGTTGGTACAGTAAAAAGTTAAAGCGAAAATAAAAATAAAACGGAGAAATATAATTTTAAAGATAAAAAATAATTTAATACTTTTATTTTTAATCAATAAAAAATGATTAGTAAATAATTAAGTAATAATTATAAAAATAAAAATAAATATTATATAAATTTTTTTATCCTGTCAACTAGTGTTCTATAGATAATATTTATTATATTTTTATAATTATTATTTAATAATATTTATTTTTTATTATTCTTATCAAATAAAAATATAAAAATTATTTTTTATGAAATTAATTTTTATTTTTATTTTTATTCCTAATTTTCTACCACACGCCGTCAACATTGAATGCTTGCTATCTATCTTTCTACCTGGCATCCAGGCTTCCGTAAACAAACAAATGATATTCCATCTCCAATCGCAAAATTACAAAACAGGTCGGCAGGCTAATCAAATCAAGAAAACTTAACAATTATATCAGCTCCCACATGGTAGGTTGGCTATGATATGCAGCATGTCACGTGCTCACGTAATGCGATCCACATAGTTAGGGGAAATTTTTTAAAAAATTGTGTCAAAATTTAAGTTGACAAAATTGATAATTAATTATAGTTTTACAACTTATTATAATTTGATTAAACTAAAATTATAATTAAGGAATTTTCAAAAGTTATAACTAAATTCTTCTAAAAATAATTATTTTAAACTTAAAGTTTCTGACTGGAATTTTCTCAAGAAAATAGTTCGGTGGCGCAGGCCTCGGTAGTTCTAATTGTAATCAAACACAAAATAGTTTTGTCGTGTCAGGGTTGGTCCATTCGTTTTTCAACTTCGGCCAGTGAAGTCGACCATTCTCGGAAGCCGAAGAAGAAAAGGAAACCAAACCCACTCTTGCCTGAAATCCATTATTCAAACTGTCTTCACTTCTCACAGTGGTTTGCTTTTCACACTGGCGTATATCCCAAGCAGAGGCCTTGAGGTGCAGCAGCCATGGATATCAGAAACTGGTGCAATTCAGGCAGCAGAACCATCCAACTGGGAAGGTGTAGCGATGAGGTTGAGGATGGGAGCTCGCTATCGCCAGGAAGCAATGGATCGAGCAAGTTGAAGTGGAAAATGCTGTGGTTGAAGTTTAAGAAGGAGAAGAAGAGGCTGTTTGAGTCTACTACACCTCCCCTAAATGCCCCTTCCTATGATCCACACACCTACTCTAAGAATTTCGACCAAGGCACTGCACTAGAGGAACCAGACAATCTCTCTAGATCTTTCTCTGCTCGCTTTGCCGATCCCTCTAGACTACTTTTAAAGAAAGGGTAGTGCAAGCCAAGCACAAAGAAATTAGTCTCTACCATGTCTGATTTTTATTCATCTTAAATACAGCATGGTGATCCTAGTACTGGTGACTGTATCTCTCTTTCATTTTCTGGCTGGCTCCTCTGTTTGTACGAACAATTGTTATTACTTAGTACTACCATGTTAGAAGTTAATTTAATTGGTGGAAGGAATTTCTTGGAACTTGCATTCATTTGTACCTTCACTCAAACAGAGCGAGGAATTGGACTTGGGAGGGGAAGGAAAAACTAATTCAGGGTAGAAGAAATAAAATTTCTACCTTCAAGAAAGGAATCAACCTTTTAGTTTTTCTTGTCAATGAGATCTTATTGTAAAAACATTGGTCACAAGGAATGTAAGATCCATTTACCGCCATTGTAATGCAAGAACATAACTAAAATCTGTGTTAGGCGTGAGGGTTTTTGGAGCTTATCTAATACTTCTTCCTTGAGAAGTTTGATCGATATGGCCCAGAAAAAGAAAAGAAAAGAGTCTGAAACAAAGAAATATATTATAGTGATCCATGATAAGATGATAAATTAGTAGTCATTGATTTGGCTTCAAGGCAAAAGTCAATTAAGTAGCTTGTGGAAGCTACCAGATAGCCAAAAATGAAGTCATTGTCATTGAATTGCTCTTATCTTTGAGGAAGCTGCAAGACCCACCAGCTGTAGCGCACTGTGTACATGGCAAAGGTTATTTGTTATGGTATGGATCACTGTAAGTAGTAAAACTCATACCCTCCTCAGTTAAAAATTGACCTCACTTGTGTGTAGTATGGAGAATGTGAGACTAAAATTCTCACCATTAATTTGCTCCTATTAGTTTCAGAATCTTTCCAAGTTCAATGTCACTGATAAAAAGAAAAACACCAACTTACATTAACCTACTATTGTCACCAATCAAAATGTTAATGATTCAAAGAAATAAAACAGATGATTTTTGTAAATAAGGATTCATAACATGCACTTCCTTAGCTTTAGAAGAAGAAATTTCACCACCAATGGATTACTTGGATATTTTCCTAGTAACACTATTTTTATTTAAGCTATCTAAGAGATCATGTCTATTTAGAATAGTCTACCCACTTAAAAAAATTTAACCTATTTAAAAGACTTAACTCAATTTTAATGATGTTATTTTTTAAGATGCTTAAGACTCAATGTAACCTAATCTAAAATGGGAATATAACCCAAAAGAATCATCATATCAACATTCATGAATTAGATTAGATAAGGATATAAATTCAATAGACTTGAACTATAGAAATTTTAATATTTATGTTAGTCAAAACTCTTATTATAAAGATTAGCTTTTATTCCCTATAACATGAACAACTTTGTCAACAATCTTCTCAATCTTATTACAATGTGTACTAATTTTAACTTTGTCAGACTTTATTAAAGTAACTTTAAGCTATACGTATCATGAAACTTTTAAATTATGTAAATAATGATATAATGTAATGTGTCTATTTGTTTGAACCTCCTTTGTATAAGGAATGCCTCCTTTTGATTGTAACAAAGCAAATTTACCTATCAATAACATATCCATTTCTTGATATGCTCTTTTTTTAAGTTCATCTTCTCTTCTTGAAAGCCTAGATCCTTTATCTTGGGTATTACTTGATTTTACAAAAGTTCTGGTATAGTTTGCACTTGCTTTATATAAAGGTCTTTTTGTATTAGGAAAAAACTAATCCAAACAATCCATTGAATTAGTTCTTGATGTTGTGGTCTATGGTCTTAGTTTATATTTGAGTTATGAGATATTGTATCTTTAAAGTTTGATAACTTAAAAACAACTGTCTCGGTTTTGGTTAGACATATTATTGCTTATAGTCCTACGGTATCTTGTGCCAGATTGAATAGCCATGCAATGAATCCTTATAAAAATGTCATGAAACAAGAATATAAAAGAAAATTGGGTTCTAGTTATAGTGGCCGTCATTATGCAATATGTAATTAGACAGATCATGATTTTTTATAATAATGTATTACTATACATTCAGAGAAGAAAATGTGATGTAAAAGAATAGAATTGCATATGAAGTTTACATGTTCTCTTTCTCACATACTTTTTTTTTTTTTAAATCTTTTTATCTCTTTTCAAATGTACATCATATATTTACTTATTAAATACAAATAATCCATATGTGTAACTAGACATATGGTTTAAGAGGGAAAAAATGTGCATAACATCTAAGAAAAAAAATTGAAAAAAAAAAGTTTTTATCTGAGCATTTGACTAGAAATTATGTTAATTTTATTTGTGCAAAATAATTGACTAAATTATAACTTAAACAATCCCTTTTACATATGACATGATTGAAAGAAGTTAAATATGTAAATTATTTAAAAATCGTATTAAAATTTTAAAAAATTTAGTGAGATATTTGTAAATAAAATTAATTATTTATATTTTTAATAACTGCATCAAAATAGTTAATTTTAAATAAGGTTTTTTAAAAATAAAACTAAATTATGTAACTGTGTTATTTTGGAAAAAAATTAAAATAATTAATAAGTAAAATAATTTTAAAACAAATAAATGGTCATAATACATTTGAATGATATAAAATCTAAAAGGTCGTTAACATTCCTCTCTTCTTTTTCACTCGTGTTAATTAAATTTTTTTTTTTCGTGCAAATCATTCTTTCCTTTCTTTTTTATGGTTATTTCGGGCAGCTACACTGATACGACGCCGCTGTTCCCTTATCATCATCGTGTTCAATTGGAATGGGAGGGAGGTAGTTGTTTTTCTTCTACCCGAAGTACTAAGGTTTAGGGTTTTCGTTTCCAAATGTGACCACTGAAACACCAAAACTACGATATCAATCCAACAATGGCGACCCAGCTAGTAACAAGCACAAATAGAGTCCAGAAATTCTTCGACGACCTCGAAGCGCAAAGGTCTATTATCTCCACTTGCACTCAGGTATTTACGACCCTATCGAAACATTTTTCTTCCCTGGAAGATTCAGTCTCCCAGAAATCCCAATTGATAGAATCAAACTTTCGAGCTTTGGAATCCCACTCAAAGAAGACCCTCGAATCCCTCGATCACCGCGAGAATTCTATTCCAGAGCGTGAGTCCGCTGCGGCCGCGCGAATTGAAGAACAGAAGGAAGCAGCTTTGGCGGACTTCGCAAAACCCATTTCGGCGAATGTTGAATTGTCTGAAACCTTGAAATCTTTGTCTCGCAAAATGGATTCTTCAGCGTTGTTGAGGTTCATCGTGTCCAAGCGTAAAGAATCAGCGTCGTTGAGAGCCGAGATAGTGCAGGCCATAGCGGAGGCGTTGGATCCACCAAGATTGGTGTTGGATGCGTTGGAAGAGTTTCTGAATAGCAAATCGGCAAAATCTGGGGTCACAGATAAGCGATGGGCTTGTGGAATTCTGATTCAAGCATTGTTTCCGGAGACTAGTTCTGGTGGCAAATCGCCAGAATTTTCCAGAAGCATTGTTGACAGAGCAGCTGATTTGGTAGAGTTGTGGAAAGGGCAGATGGGTGGTTCAGAAAACGGTGCTGTCGGTGCAGCCGAAGTGGTGATGTTTCTACAGTTGGTTGTGGGTTTTAGACTACGTGGGAGGTTTGATGAGGAGTATTTGAGAAAGTTGGTAATGGAGTTTGCGTCGAGAAGGGATATGGCAAAGATTGTATCTGCATTAGAATTCGGGGAGAAAATGGGAGGTTTGTATAATCCCTCACCTTGCGTCTGCATGTCAGCTTATCGTTTTGTGTATGCTTCGTAATTATAAGTTATTGCTTTACTTAGAATATTTGGATGGTCATATGTTAATATTATCAATTATTAATGAATTAGACGTGCTTGTTTTCGCTGCCTTCGCTAGGTCAAGGTGCAATATATGAAATATTTCTAATGTCCACTCACAAGTTTCCCACATTTTATTGTACGTTGATCATTTGATGGGACTTCTAGTTTGATCACACTGTTCATTTGTAGTTTGATTTCATGATAGACTGCTCATTTCAAACACGTTTGTAAATTGGAGCCATTAGTTTGCTGCCTTAGTTAATATTATTTATTCTTGTAGTCACAAGGCTTACTTCTTTTATCTTTTACTGTTCTGCCTTTCTCAATCTGTTATTATCTGTTATGTTTTACATTTTTAAGAAATAATTGTAGACAAATGTTCAACTCAATGTATTTGTCAATCAGAAACTCTTGACTTTAGCAGTAAAAGTTTGCTTTGCATTAGTTAGCACAAAAACATTATGGAAGTTATGTTTTCGGGATATAAATAATTGTGGAGTAGAGCTGAGCTGTACTTCGGCTGCAGCCAGATGTGTCTAATACACCTCTTCCATAGAGAGGGGTTGTCCTCAACCTCGCCATCTGTCACAAGCTTCCCACTATAGAGAGAGATTCTTAACTGTAGTATGCTTCTTTTGTTTTTTTAATTTAATTTACAGCAAAGTGACTACTACTCTTGAAATTTATGCTAACAACATCAACAAGTTAGCTGGTGCTGTGTTTTGAGATTGTTAAAATACATATTCAAAGTTCGCATGAGGGTCAATCTAGGAAGCATAAATACTGACATAGACACAAGACATTATATGAACATCATGAAACAACAAAATTTGAATTATCCACGTGTAATTTAGAGTATCATGTCGTATCTAGTTTGAGTGTTATATATGTATTGTATGTGGATACAACTCCTTTTTTAAAGTGTTTGTGCTTAATAGGAGCCAATGAATTTTTGTCAAAATGGGATTTGGCCTAGGTATGAGAAGCTCTCCTATTTACAATTTTGTAAAAGATTCTATTATAATTAGATCATAAGCAGTAGATCAAATGCTTTTTTCCCCAATGTTAAGGCTACATTCACCAACATAAGAGAGAGAAATTTCAATTTAGACCCAAAGATCGATACCTGTTAGAAGGGAAGATTTACAGCAGGGCAATGCAATCAAGCTACCATATTTGAAATTTCCGAATATAATGGAGCTGCTTGAGACTTTAAATTTTTGTTAAAAGAGATTTTGCATACCTCTTGTATTTGGAAATGGTTTAGATGTTCTTGAAAGCATCTGTCCTTGCTATCTGCATTATTGTATGTCTAATTCTTCAACTGTTGCCAACTTCGTTAAAAGTCAGTCTCACTGCCAGATTTATAACAGCCCTCCTGGCTCTTGCCTTTCTCTTATTACCTATCTTGACTCCACATGATGGTACCTGTCTCTTATGTATCTTTTCTTATCTTACCAGAAATCCACCTTGAACTTTCTCACAGTACCTATCTCATTAGACAAGTTGCCAGCCTCGGAACATTTTCTACTATATAGCAAGCAGGATGTATCAAGAATTTACCTTTTGGCTTCAATAATATCCTTTGATATAGACAAAAATTCTGGTATCTGCTTCTCTACTTCTTCCAAAATACTCTATATCTATAAATATGCTCTTTCAATGATTCAATCTCACTGTCATTTTGGATGAGTGGCGTAAGATAGTTGGTTGAAAAGTGTAAACTTAGTTATGTGTTGACCCTTCGTCTTGGGTGAACCCTTCAACTAACCTACTCCTTTTGCTAAACCTAGTCGTGAATATGTACCATCCTGCCTTTCTACTTAGCCTCTGCCTTCTAGAATTTTGGAGCTTTTTCTCAAATACTTGAAGAAATAAGTTTTTGATTTAGTTTGATTTACTAGAATGATATCATCTTACAAGGTCAGCTTCAGTGGAGGCTGTATAGTAGAATTAATATACTATAAATCATAACATACTCTAATGATCCAGTTTTGTGATATTAATTATCTGTAAAATAAATTTACAAAAAGCATTCTACATACTGGTGTCTATATATGCTGTTATAATGTTTTTCTCCTTGGATGAAAAAGATGTAATTTGCAGTGTGATATGATTAGTTAGGCACCATTTTGATTTTCTATGACACTATTATAAATAGATTAAATTTAGAATGTTGAAAGAAACGTCTATTTTATTAGATGGGGTTGTGACTTTTATTTATGTCTTCAAGTTAGTATCACCAAGTTCAAGTATGGAAATTTCATATGGAACCTTAATGGGTCTGTTAATATGTTATGGACTACAGTTACTAGGATCTATAATGTCCAATCGACTTGCTTCTCCTTGGCAAGAGACAAGGATCACTGTGTCAAGAAGCAAAAAGAAATAAGACGTATCTGGTTTGAATTAAAATCAAATAGGACCGTGTGTCATCATAAGCCCAAATCTTACAGAAATCAAGGAAATTGAGTGTGTTTCATTCAAATTGTTCTGTCGATTCTGATATGTTTGACACTTTAAGGGTGAGAATATCTGAATTTCATTAGATCAGTGATCATTTGACATATCTTTTTTCATGTAAAGCTTTTGGCCAGAGCATACATGGACTAATAAAAGCAACTGTTCTATGCAGATATTATAGATGAACTCGTTAAAAATGGCAAAGAGATTGAAGCTGTTTATTTTGCTTCAGAATCTGGTTTGACTGAAAGGTTTCCTCCCATTAACCTCCTCAAGTCCTATTTGCGGAACTCCAAAAAGAATGCTACTACCTTATCAAGGAGTGGAAATAACAGTCAGGCTGCAATGGTCTGGATTACGGCCTTTTTAATTTAGCTTCATATACTATGTTAATATTCTCCTGAATTTATGCCTTCTTTAGACCTCTTTCTTAAATTGAACTCATTTTCCAGGATGAGTCAAGCACTCTGGAGTTAAACTCCATTAAGGCCACCATCAAATGTGTGGAAGACCACAAGCTGGAATCCGAGTTCAACCTTGATAGTTTGAGGAAGCGAGTTGCCCATCTGGAGAAATCCAAGGCTGAAAAGAAGAAGAGTTCAGCAGCTGGAAGTAAATCCCATAAGCGAGCCTATGGATTGAGCAGCGCTCGAGGTATCGGACCCAGCTCTTTCCGCCCAGCCAAAGTAGCCAAATTTAATTCATATCCATCTTTGAATCGGAGGAACCCAGCACCTCCCCCACGGCCTAGTCCCGTTTCAAGATTTTCTGGATCATTCAATTACCCCAGCCAGACTGTCTATGATGGTCCTACAGCTAATCCTTATGCAGCAGCTTATGGAGCTCCCCATACTCAAAGCCCCGTTGGATTAACACAACAGCACTACTCACTCCCTAGTGGTTCTTATGGAGGACAGACTAGCTACGGTTATGATTATGGAAATGCTGTCCCACCTCCCTATCAACCTCCATATACACACTAGACCAAAAAAGCACAAGTTGGTGATACCTTTTTCTTTTCCTGAAGTTTGAAGAACCTCTTCTATTATATCCCTTCACATGGATTCCTGGAAGGAGTTATTTTTTTTGTACTAGTGTTACGATGTATATTTGATAGTGCTTTGGGGAGGTCCAAGCCTTGAAGATTTAGCCTCATACCATATTAGATTTAGAAAATTAGATAGATTTTCTTTGAGTTTTGTTAAAATTATAGAAATTTTTTTTTTTCTATTCTTAAAAAGTATTTATAAATCTCTCATAAAACAAAAAATTATTTTATATTTTAGTCTAATCTTAAATTTTGCTCAAATTTCCTTCTACATAATTTCTTTTAGTTTAAACAAATATATATATAAATTAATGGATGGTGTTTTAATAAAATAATTTAAAATTAAATTAAAATGTAAAATAATTTTTAAATTCAATAGAGATTTATGTATATTTTAAAAATGAAAAGATTATGTAATTTTATGTATATTTCGAAAATAAAAAAATTATATAATTTCAACAAAATAAAAAAAAAAGTCTGAATAATTAACTCTATTAAATCTCAAAAGCGGTGGCTACTAAGATACATTATATTCCATCTAAAATAATAATCTGACAGCATAGACTAGAGAAAGTTTCATTTTATAAGCTTTTTGACCTGGTATTATCTTTTTGCTAAATTTGAACTTGTTTTAAATTGGATGGTTTCTGTTAATATATATTAATCATTCAAAACATAGAAGTTGACAAGCTGTTACCATGTATTATTTGACTATCTTGTTCTACGCAACTCAATTGTCATCTTTTCTGTACATTATTAAATATTACTCTGACTGCATCTGTTCAAGAAAAATAAAAGAAGTCGCAAGTTGAACAGATAAGGATTTATCTGCGGGCACTGGCGGTGCGTTCAATGGTCAAGTCTCTCTTTATTATTTGGATTCATTTAGATGATAATAACATCAAATGAAATGCAACTCTTAGATGCTTAAAATCTATTACTATTTATTTAATTGATATTATTATGGAAAATAGATTAAATAATTTATGTAATAGTCAATCTCATCGATAAAATATTAATAAAATAAAAAATTTAAATTCAGGCATTCAGCTACGTTTAGACAAATTGAATGGATCATTGGCCCAGAAAAGAAAACAAAAAAAAAAAAAGAAGAAAGACTAAAAGAATGGGTCAATAAACATTTTAAAACAGAGCTTTGTTTTGGAGCCAAAGAGCAAATTCCGTGAAAACCAGAGTCCAAAAAGAGGACACCTGATTAAGTTTCTTCTAACAAATGGTTGAATAGTATGTACCTAAGAGTAAATTAATATTAATTAGAACAAATCAATAACATAAATTATTTATAAACCAATGACGCTATCAGAAATCGGAATGCAGATGCGAATTGTTTTTGAAGTGTTCAAATTGACGGGAAAATTAGTATGTTCTTGGTTGAATATAGAGAGTATTCTAAGGGAGATATTTGGCATCATGTGATTTCAACCTTATCATTTGACATATCATTTCTCTTAAATATCAAAATTAGATAATGATATTTGATTGATATGTTATTCTATGATAATAGAGTAGCATTTGAAAAAACACTCTGATCATATTCCAGTAAAAAGGGTATTATTTGAAAATAACTAAAATATTTCGTATCTCACATCATATGAGTGTATTATTATTATTATTATTATCATTATTATTATTATTATTATTATTATTATGGTCTTCAATACCCATGTCTTTCTATAGTAATTAATTTCACAACCAATTTTATTTTATAAAAAAATTATAAGAAACGTAATATAGTATACAAGTTTTTTAAAAAATTACACTGTACTTTATTTTAATAAATGATGTATGAACTTTTTATTTTTAAATTATTTTTATTTGCAAATAGTATACATTTATAAAATTTAATTTATTTAAACTTGAAAGAGTATATTTAATAATAAAAAACAATGATTATCATGTACATTGATCTTGTATCTCTAAGTATCATGAATAGGTATCTAAAAGGTGAAATACTATCAATTACCATATCAAACACAGTCATTATGAATCATATGTATTTTATATTGAGACATCTCATACCATATTATACAAGAAAGCATAGTTTTGTTATATTGCCATGATAGATGCCTGCTTATATTAAAATTTTAAATTCATCTTACTGATATAAGGGAATATATCCTCAAGATTAAATCAAAATATGAGATATCATGGTGCTTAATGTATTAAATAAATGATTTAGACTACATTCAGACCCAAAATTGAGCCGTAAAACGTGAAAAAATTAAAGAATGCATGCATTAGTCTCAAACACAGACCTTTGCGTATCGTCTCTATTTCGTGGACTCCGCAGCAAAATCCCATAGGCCATACCAAATCCTTTTGAACAAAATGATAGTCCATTAAATTTGTATTAGTCTTCTCAATTAAGGATAAAATAACAAACTCGTTGACTAGGACCCTAAGAAAATAAATCATATTTTTAAGCTAGAAGATTATAATTATTTTATGAAATAAATTACGTTAAATTTCTTTAAAATTTGATCAAATTATATTTAATATTTTTTATTTAAAAATTATGCTCAAATTTTTCAACATTATATATATTGCAAGAAAAACTTTGTTTCAATTTATTTTTATCAATAAAATTAAATTTTTTTATAATATATGTCTTTAAAAAATAAAATTACTTAATCTTTTTTACTATCATATCAAAAATAAACTTATAATTTTAAATTAAAATTTAACTCCGATTCAGCTCCCTTTATTGTTATATTAAGAATAAAATTATAATTTTATATTATACAAAAAAATATTTTATTGATAAAAAATAATATTTAAAATTATGGAACTTTTTTCAATATATTATTGTTTAAAAAATTAAATATAATTTAAATAATTTTTTAAAAAAAAAAATTGGTGTAAAGTGTAATGAAAATATTGAAATTGAAGAGGTGAATGAACTTTTTATCTTTCAGACGATGGGCCCTACCAAATAATATTAATAAATTACAGTTCATCCACAGCTATATTGTGCTTGTCTGCTAATACGTGAGTAACGTGACCCACCGCCCCATCGCATTTGTCCCCGCTTATTTGCTTGGTCTCCGTTTAGAATTGTTTGTAAAACAATTTATATTTAAAAAATTATTTAATAAATATTTTTGTCAATATTATTATATATGATAAATTTTAAGTACCTTTAGTATTAGATTATTAAAAAGAGCTTGATAAATTTGACCATGTGTAAGTGAAAAAAAAATTAAATAGTAATAAATAATTAAAAAACTTATATTTAGCTTGTTATATTTTTATTATCAAGTCCTTCAATTAAAATATAGTCAATACATAATTTTTTAGATAATTATATAAATATATAATTAAACCATATACTTATTATATTTTTATTAGAGAATTATATACATATTATATTTGATTAAAAAAAGCTCATAATAAGAATAAAAACAACTACACCTCAACTTAATCTTAAAAAAAATTTATTTAAAAAATAAAATTTTATTTTACATTTTAAAAAAAGTTTCAATTTTTATTTTCCTTCAATATTAAAAAAACAGTTTTTATTATCACTAAAAAATAACTTATTTTATTACAAAAGATCAAACACTTTCTTTACCCGCCAAAAAAAAAGAATCAAACACTTTATTTTATCAAAATAAATACTTTTTTAAAAAATAAAACATTTTTTCCCTTTCCAAAGCCAAACACTAAATGGCTCCTCGATTATAATTCCAAGTTTGATGGCCATAACGCAGGCATATCAGAAGGGAGGATATATTTGTACTTACATTCTTATCGGTAAGTGATATAAGCTAACACTGTTTTATTCCGCCCTGAATTTTATACTAGAGTGTGACTAATAAATAAATATTGTAAAATTAGTCAGTAAGTCATGTGGTATTTAAATTTTTTTAATTGTCAATTCTTGTATTCTTTAACTGGATATTCATGAAAGGTTTAACAATAAAATTTAATGTTTAAGTCACTTATTAGTTATTCTTGTACAAAAATTATTTATCATGATTGTATGTTTCAAACATTCATATTATATGTTTTTAGGTATGGCTTGAATTCATATAACATTCTAAATATATAAAAATTATTTTTTAAAACTATTTTATTTGTCTGGTTTACATGTAACCATAAAAAGATTAGTAGATGTGAGTGTAGAATTGATAAGAGATTTTAAGTATATTGGTAGTGCCTTAATTAATAATATTAATTAAAATAAACTATCCATATTATAGAGCAAGATAATGAAGCCTAAATCACAGTGAAGTTCACACCACCTCCTCTCCCTCTTTCGTCTTCAATTTTGCAATGAACCTTTTCTTAGTTTGAGTGTGTGTGGAAGAAACCATATGCCTCAAGGATTTTTTTTTTTTTTTTGGGTCTCACGAATGTATCCATACTCTTTAAGGTAAAGATTAATTTCATTCAGAACTTATAGTTATCTTTTTTTCACAATTTTTTTTAAGTAAATTCGAAATTCTAATTAAAATTACTAAAGTCTTTCAACCACTGGCCTCAAATATATCTAATCATTTAAGCAACTTCTTTTTAAAAGAAAATTTCTCAAGAGTTTGAATTGGTGAATTTTATTTTTTTCTCTCTTTTTTTTTTTCACTTCAATTAAAATATATTTGAGAAAATCTGAGTTCCTAATCATATTGTGTATTTAGCCAAAATGTGTCCATGGAGGAGGAGTGCATTTTCAATATCTTTGTAATATCAAGTAACTGGTATTATTATCTTTTATATATTTTGATACGATTTTTTGTCAAAATCACCTAGTTTAATTTTAATTATAATTGACTTAAACTTTAAATTATAAAAGAAATATATGTTAAAAATATAAATGGCAATGACATTTGACCTCTAAATATGACGAAAGTACTTAAGGAGGGTAATTAAGGAGTATACTTTCAAGCATAAATCAAAGAGGACTATAAATATTGGCGTATCACATACGAGTTGGGCATTGAAGCTGGATCCCCTTTTATACAGGAGGGAGTACTGGATACAAAAATTTAGTGGCTGCCATTTATGTTTGCTTCTGAGCTATTTTGTTGACAGTTTCTCCATTAATTTAGCTTATAAAAAATTCATATTATTGATATATGAACTTGTTAATATAATTCACGTGGAATAGACTAATAGGTTTATATATTTATTTATCATTGATTTAATTTGTCTTTTGAAACTGACAAAGAATTTCTCTTTTTTTTTTTTTTATCAGCAGAATTTCTCTTATTTAATTCACCTACTTTTCTATTAATACTGATACAAGGCACACACAACGGATCCTGCTGTCTGCAGAAGAAATGGCGATAGTAGTAATTAGTATGGGAAGTTATCGTATGTTTTTAAGGCTCTTCTAACAGAAAATTTTGCGTGCACGTACTGAAAGTCAAGATTTAATTTGTACAATAAACTCTGCGTATACAAATCAAATTGTGATTATTAGATATACGTACATTTAATGCATGTAAAAATTATTTTTCACAGATAAAAGTCAAAATATGGTTCTTATCGACAGTTTAACAAAACATGTGCCAATTACAAAAATTGCTTTTTAAGTGGGTGCACTTTCTCTTTGTGGTATTCCACGGCCTTTGCTTGTTTGAGTGTGCTTTCAAAATATATTTAATTATATTCCTGTACTATTAAAAATTTAGTACTTATTAATATTTATATTTTGATAAATAAATAAATTTTATTTAAAATTTATGAATTTACTTAACTATAATTTAAAATTGACGTACATATTTTTTTCAAAAATAAATTAAGTTATAACACATATATATATATATATATATATATATATTGTAATTTTGCTTGCAGGCCCCTACTATTACGCATAATCAAGAGTAAAAATGTAAAAAAAACAGGTGTGGATAGGTTAAGTTGGAAGGAGTGAAAAAGAAAATACTCAACTCACTCATCCTGCATATGAATATTTAAAAAAAAAAAAAGAATTATTACACTAAACAGTAATATAACTATAATGAAATTATATATATTTTTAGAAATGATGAGCGTATTTAAAAAATGGTTTAGAAATAATTTAATTCATTTGAAACATTATTTAAGACTCTATTATTTATATAGATACCATTTTGATAAATCAAACTCAACCATGTTTATTATTGGCTAAAAAAAAACACTCAACGATATTTATTATAATAAAATAATAATATTTTAAAAAATTATAAATAGTAGTGTTGTCGTAAAAGAAAAAATTTGATTTTTTTTAAGTTAAAGTATCGTCTCCTGTTGTTTTTTTTTTTTTTTTGGGAATATATGTGGCCAGTGTCTTTTTCACGTATTTCAATGTCTTATAGAAGTTCTGCTTTTATGGGTACTTGTCTCTTCCCTTTATTACTTCCCGCAAACCCGCATATGAAGGAAAGGAATCATAGGATGTTAATAGAAAACCGCCGAAAAAGACTGTGTGTGTTCAATCGATCTTTCATTTATTTATTTTTGTTGAAATTTAAAGTTTCGTAGCACAAATGACTGATTTGACATTTATGTTTGTCCTTTTATGCGGAGATTCGCATTACCTTCTTATTCAAAGAATCAAACTGAATTAAAAATTATTATCTTTTTATTTAAAATGAAATGATCATTTCTACCAAAAAATTTATCATTTTATCTTTGACAGATACATAATGTTAATTTTTTTTTAATCAAGTTGAGTTTGATTATTTTTATATCTTTTGTACTCTGAATTGAAACAAGTATAAAAATCTCACATAAAATGAATTGTAAATATCTAAACATTGTATTTATCAATATATATATATATATGTATATAAATTAAAAGAGTAAATTGTAAAATATTCATAGATCAAAATAATCAAACAAAAATTATCTTTGATGTTTTGTTTTTTGGGAAAATTTGCAGCAAGTGTCAGCAGCCATTTTTTATTTAAATTTGTTGTTTGAAAAATTTTCATTTTTATAATAAAATACATATAATTGAAAATATGATTATTATGCATTGATTTTTTTTTTTTTTTCAGAGAAGATATGATGTGTATTTGATATGTTTCCTTACATTCATGTTTATTTATAATTAATTGGCATGGCCCAAAAGACTTAATTTAAATGACATTTTCCCTGCACACAAGTGTTGGTTTTGATGCGTTTGAGTTTTATTCTTACTCTATTTTTTTTTCTCTCCCTTTTGACTACTTATATCTTCTTTATTTTTCTTTTAAAAAAATTAACGTGATATCTAACTTTAATCTAATTCAGATTTTCTACAACTACATCTTATACAGTTAGAGAGATTAAAAAAAAAAAATAGAGGGGTGAATCCTATATAAAATAAGACTCCTTCCATATTTATCTTTTTCTCCGGTTGCATAACTGGAAAAGATCCATTTCATCTTTAACAAATATTTTTTTGGGTCCAAAATATAAATCATTTTTTACAGATTCACACTCCGTAAAAAAAAAATAGTTACATCTTCATGTATTGGAATGTGCTAAGTGTGTAAGTAACTTCACATTTATATAGTCATTTATTACCATAATTACTAGACTGACTATGTTTGTCTATTAATTATAAACTCGTCTTCTGCAAATTGATGATAATCTCTAAGATGTGAAACACGTTCAATCCAGCATGAACGTGCATGATTGATGGACCAGCATTCAAAATTCAGTTTTGAATGTTATCTCAAGTTTTTTTATATATTATAAATTTTCCTTCAAATGCAAGTTGCAATAATTGCATTCCCCAAGTTCATGACCAATTTTAACACAATTTTTTTTCGTTTCTTTGTACACCATTATTGCAAGGAGAAATGTTATAAAATCAAGAAATTTAAATTCTTTATCCACAAATTGGCGCTGGGAATCTTTCTATCGAAACCTAAATTGATAAAATTTATTAATCCTCATCGAATTTGAGGATTTAAATTCTTAATTTTTTAAAAGAATTAATAATATGAATTTTAAAAGATATACTTATAACATGTGAAACTCATTTAAATAGTAAATTTTTTCTGAATGATAAATTTCATAATACGTGAGCTATAGGCATGATATATCTTTCTTTTTTTAAATTAATACCGTAAACTATTTTAAAAAGTAAAAAAAAAAAAATTCAATTCCCAATTTAAGCATTTTGTCGATTCCTAAACAGAAGATGCAGCAAGGATGATCCTGTATCCTTATAACTCAGATGGACAAGCCTATGGAACAAATCTGTTCAGGTAAGATAGTAATATAAGCATCGTCTTCAAAACAATTGATAATTAGATTGGATTTAAATATTATATAGAAGTGTAAAAATATATTATTTTAAATGTTTTGTCCTGCGAGATTAGTTTAATATCTTAAAAACCAAAGATTGACAAAGTTTTAAAATTTATTTAGAATACAAAATAGAAAAGAATAAAATAAAAAATAAAATAAAATAATTGTATGATAAAACAATAATCTTTCTATTTTAAATTTCAAAAAATAATAAAAACATAAAGTTGTTAAATAATAAATATAATAAATATTACACAGAATAAAAAAAATAAAAAAAATCAAACGGACTGTTAGTCTTGGCCTTCAATCCACAGGGGTATAAACCGATCAAGTCTTGACCTTTTAAAGATTGGCTCATTTAATAAATGATTTGTTTGACCTTAACTTGTGAAATTAAATAAGCTTAAAATAAAATGGAGTTTGACTTTTGTTAAACAAGACTTTGTAATCATTTCGCATAAGTGCACATATATAAAATTCTATATAAATGAACTATATATGTTTAATGAATTAAACTATTTTTTATGGTATTTAAAATATTTAAAATTTAGAATATATAATTGTATATTATAATTGAATATTTATATTATTTTATTTTTAATGAGCTGTTCATAAACTAAATAACTTGAGCTTTAATTTTTTAAATTCGACTTGTTTAATTAAAAAAGTTTTACATTATGCTCATATTTGTTCATTAAATAAACAAACTCGATGGAAAAAGTTTTACATAAGAATAGTTTAGTTTATTTGTAGCCCTACTCAGCACAGTTATTTTATTACACTAATGAGATATTAGTCTAATTATATTAATTATTGTTTAAATGTCAACATCTAAGATCAATATTGGATAAATGCCTGTCGGTAAGTTCTATGTTAAATATAATATTAAAAGGAACAACCTTGTTTAAGTGTAGAATAGCACAATGAATAGTGCATATATATTAATTATAAATGGAATATTTTCAGAATAAAAGATTGGTGTTAAATAGAAAGCCGTGAAAGTAGGAAGAGAACAAGGAATGGAAATTGATGTATTGGTCCCTGGGTTTCTTGCTAGTTGCCACCTATGAACGCCGAAAGCTTTGTTCAATAACGTGAGACTATAAGATTTCAAAGGGACGGAATTCACACAGTTGAATTTGCCATAAATTAATTGAATAATTCATAATTCTCATAAGAAGGTAAACTGACTACTATACTTATCTCAACAAGTAAGAATTAAATATATTAACATTTGAGAAAATATAATTTCTTGTCATTAAAATATATTTTTTAATTTTGAATATTAAATGTAAATGATTGAATCTCTGAAAAATGCATGTTTTAATAATTAAATCTTAAAAATATAAGATTCAGTTTTTAAAATTTTTCGGTTGCTATTTGTTAATCCTTAGAATATATATCAATAGGCAGCTAATAAGTAGTTGAGTTAGAAAATTTTAGGGAATGAATCCTGTATTTTTTAAGATTCAAGGATCACATCGTTAAAACCTGTGTTTTTAGATATTAAATTGTGTATTTATAAAATTTAGAAGCTAAATAATTGAAGTAAAAATTTAGAAACTACATAATTGAAGTACGTACCTTTCAAAGACAAAATACTATTTTTTTTTTCTTAAAATAAATTAGAATTCTTCATAGAATTTCATTTAGAGTTTAATTAACCAAAATTTAAGCTTGTTCATTAATATCCGGTGCGTGATACATGTGGATTAGGTAACAAAATTATACAACTATTACAATCCCTGCACCGATGGATAAGTGTGCTTAACGTGCTATATCAATCTCCAAATCAATGTTTTGGCCTAAAAGGAAAAATATAAAAAAAGACTCCAAATCAGTGTCCGCCTTTAAGTAAGTGCAATAATCAATAATATTATCTCATTGATGATGAAAGATTGGTTGTTAATTCTTGTTTTAGTTGATTGGGTATATTAAATAAAACAATTTATTGAATAAGCTACTCTTCATTTCTAATGATAATTTATTATACAACATTTCTTAAAATGAAAAATTACACTGCAATTAAATTTATTTTGATTAAAATATTTTTAAGGATGATGTTTTTTTTAATTAAAAATATAAACTATTAAAAATATTCTTAAAAAATTTTAGGCATTGGCTTAAAGAACAATTTTTTTAATTTGCTTTTATGTTCTTCACTAAAAATATTATGTGTGTAAAATTTTTTATTTAAAAGATTCAATCAAGTGATTTTAAGTTGTAAAAATTATATACTTATCATATTTTTGTTAAAGGCTTAATAACAAAGATATAAAAATTATATCTAAATTTTTAAAATTTTTATTTTAAAATTTTTTATTTTGAGCTAAATATAATAATACATTTAATTTATATTAAAATTGTATTACATTTATGCTATAGATATTTTACAAGGTCTAAATTTTTATACGTCTAAAATAATTCAATTTATACGACCAAGACCCACAAAACCTACAATCCCAAAGGTTTAAAAATCTATCAAGTCAATTGAGATAACAAACTACTCTAACAGTGCAGTTCACCACTAGCTGGTTGCTTACCACCCATGCATCACTTAATTTTTTTATTTTTATTTTTATTTTAACACGTTGAGTATTTGATATGTAAAAAGTTAAATATAAAAATAAAAATTAAAAAAAATAATTTTATAAATAAAAAATACGTATAACATTTATATTTTTAATAATTAAATAATAATTAATAAATAATAATTATAAAAATAAAATTATTATTTTATTAATTTTTTTTTCTTTTTCATTTTCCGCAACAAACCAAGCACAATATTTACCTCTTGAAGTAACACAACTCTTTTTCTTTCTCTATGCCATCCGTTTTCTTGTAACCTTTCTCACAATACTTATCTTAACTAAATTTATATGTTTAATATACATACCATCATTAAAATCAATATTATTAATTAATATCTTTTAATTTGTTATATTTTTTAAAAATTTATTTTTTTGATTACGTTCTTTTTGAATAATAATTTATTTATTTAAAAATAATTGTAATATCTTTTAAATTTTAAAAACAATTATTTTGTACAGCTTGAAGGTGTTTTAGTTAAATTAGATTTAATTGCAAGCTATTTTATATCTCAGGGGAATAATTTCCCATTAATAATAGTAAAAAAGCGGTCCATTTTCAAAGTTAGTAAAAAAGGTTTTTCTTCTTAAAGGTTGAATAACTTTTTCTTATTTTAATCGTGAACCCCCTTCTTTGTTTGTTTGGATTTTTTTTTTTCTCATTCTTAAAACGAAGTGAATATATTGAATAAAAATGATTACAACTTGTACATAATTTGATGAAATCTTCAATAAAAACTATGGCAAAGTTATTATAATTAAGCAATATAAAAGTATAAGCGAGTGGTACTAGGAAATAATATTAGTTAAAAAATTAACATCTGATTATTTTATGTTATTTTTAAAAAACTCAAATAAAATATTTATGAATTATTTTAATTATACATACTTTTGTGATTTATTTTATTAAAAACTAGTCCTCATACCCATGTTATAGATGAAATATTTGAAAATTTAAATTATTTAATTTTAAAAAGAAATAAGTTTATAATTTATATAGCCCTTTTTAAATTTAAATATTTAATTTATTTGGAGTTAAAAAAATATATCTCATAATATCTCAATAAAATTTTTAAAATTTGGTTAAATTTTATCTTAAAATTCACAATTACTTTTTTTTTTTTTCCGTGAAATTCGAGTCTTGATAGAAAAGAGGAAATTATGTGTTCATTAAAGCTAGACAAAAGTATTCTTTTTATTTGAATGGGACAAATTTCTATACAAAAAATCTGTTAAAATTAAAGTTTCAAAATTTAATATTTAAATGAATATTTTTATAGAAGTAAAAAATTGAAATTGATGTCAGTTATAGAATAATGTTCAAATTAAGATAAGTTTCAATAATAATAATAATAATAATAATAATAATTTTTCATTAAAGAAATTGATTTTGGAGGAAAAGAATTGTACGACATTACATGGCAAGTGGATGTTGTTTTAGCATATTACATGAATTTTTAGAAAATCTAATATTTTATTAAAAAACTTTTCACAGAAAAAGAATTTTTTTAACAAAAAGGAAATCATTTTTCGAGAAAAAAATTGCACGACATGTCATGACTAGTAATTATTTTAATATATTATCTAGATTAAAATCACAAAAAAAAAAAATTCCACACCTGAAATATATTTTTGGTTACATAGCCACAATATCTTAGGAGTAGAAATGAAGAAATAAATGAAATAAAGACTAATCTAAACCCATAAACACCTATCTTTTATGTCTTTTTAAAAAAGACGCCACCTAAAAGCAGTCCCCTTGAGCATTCAACCTGGGGATCGTAATATTACATTAGAGAAGAATGATTAGAGAAGAATGGTAACGTTAAAAGTCTCATGATTAAGCCAAAAATGTTACTTTTGGATATTGCTTTTCTGCTTTGGAAATTTTCTGATATTGTATTGTTGTTTTTCTTCTTTGGGGTGGTAACTGCTTTTGAAGTTTTACTTTGGAAAGGATACCTAAAATATTTTTAATTTTAAAATTAATATAAAAGATTTAAAGATTAAGAATTTAAACTATATAAAAAATTATAATTAAACGTCTTAAGTTAAAATTTTTTTTATTTTTTAATTTTTAAAAATAATTTTAAAATTAAAACTTTTTTAATATAAATATCTTTAAATTTAGATTATCAACTGCCATTCTCCCTGTGTACACACCACATGGCATAGAAAACACTCGGCGATGCCGTCGAAATCGACGAAGCCCACCCCAGAGGTTGTGGCAGCCTGCAGTCCCCACATCGAAAAAGACAACTAAAATATAAAAATCTGAAAGCGATGCAAATTCCAATTCCAACCTTATTTGCGCTTAGAATACACCTTGTTTCTATGACTCTCTACATTCACTGTTCTTTGTCTGTCTCTATATATGCATCATCCTCCCATCCCATTACACCACAACAGACACCACCTCCCTCCCTCCCTCCTTCATTCACCTCTCATCTTGCCCTTTATTTTTTTGCTTTGCCCTCACATGGCTGCTCTCTTCAATGGCCTCGATCCCTCCTCCCCTAATATTCCCTCCATCAAGTTCACCAAGCTCTTCATCAATGGACACTTCGTTGATTCCCTTTCAGGTTATGCTTCTCCTCTTTCTCTCTTGCTTTTCTTTTATTTCTCCGTGATTTTCACATGGAATATAAATGCACAAAGCGTTGCGTCGTTGTTCATTCAATCATAATAACGAGTGCCTCAGTGATTCCAGCTTCTCAAATTATTCAGGATGCTTATTTCTTTTGATTGACCACTTCCATCTAAATTTCTAACTCGAGTTAAACAGAGGCTGTGGGAATCATTTCAAAAAAGAAAAAGCATGTATAGTCATTATGGTGATTTTAGCAGTTACAGAATTGTTAACGGTTTTTAGATTTTTGTTTGACAAAACAGGGAAGACGTTTGAGACTATAGATCCAAGAACAGGAGAGGTGATTGCGAGGATCGCCGAAGGGACGAAAGATGATGTTAATCTTGCGGTAAAGGCGGCTCGTGAGGCCTTTGACTCCGGTCCGTGGCCCCGCTTGCCCGGCTCAGTACGTTACAATTACCCTTCCTCTTTGTCTTTTTGATACTATTTGACAAAATCCTCTCATGGAGTTGTGAGAGTGTCACACAGAAGAGGATTCACTGGAATTTACTTGTGAGAATCTATGGTGTCCCTCTCTCTTCGCTTCTTGAACACGGGAAAATCCAAACTCATATTGCCATACTACTTTTATTTTTATTTCTTTGAACTTTCTTACTCCCTTTCTGTAATTATTTTTATTTTTGTTGCCTTCCAAAATTCATTATTTTGAATTTCTTATTACTATTTTTAAATTGCGATGGAATCTGTTCTTAGGAGTCAGGACATAGGGAGCCTTGGAAATGGATCCCTCAATTTGCACAATAAACCGAGGTGATTCATTTCTGGAGCCTTATGCCATGAGTGACTTACATTATTGCAAAGAGCTCGAATTTTTTGAAGATATATCTAATCATTTAAAATTTGTAAAATTAATATTTTATTACCATACACTCATCTTAAAATAGAATTCAACAGCTCAGAGGTTTTGCTTTTTCAAGCGCCGCCCTATTTCAAGTAGGGAAGTATAAACAATTTAAGAAGTCAACTTATCTATATTCAATGCGAAAGGCTTTTTTATTTTTTTTCTAGCCTGAGGGTAACGAATCAAGAGGGTTGCAACTTGCAAGCCTCATATGACGTTGATATTTAAATTATTTTTGGAATTATAGAAATTAATCCGGATACGTTCCGATTATGTTGAATAATTTAATGCTTTGTACACGCAGCTTATAACTGTACAAAAATATTGTTAGAATCCTGTGCATCCTTCTGCTAGATGTTTGAATTTCTTGATCATACAAGGACACAACAGAGCCCAACCTTGCTTTGTTTCTTAAAAGACCACTTAAATTCAAGTTGTAAACGTCTATTATTGAAATTTTCTATACAACTATAACCTGTGTAGGAATTTAAAAAGATACAGATTTATATCAGAGAACATAATGATAAAAGTTTTTTTTTATACCTTCAAGAACACACGTGAATTAGCTATAAGAAAAGTAAATTAAAGTAGTGGGTTTTGTTGTTTTTGTTCCTGTTATTGCAACAAAATAAAACTTGTGATGATGTGGGAATTTTCAGGCGAGAGCAAGAATAATGATGAAATGGGCAGAGTTGATTGAACAAAACATTGAAGAACTAGCAGCACTGGATGCGATCGACGCGGGCAAGCTGTACCACATGTGTAAGGCGATGGAAATTCCTTCAATGGTGAGTACGCTGCGTTACTATGCTGGTGCTGCTGACAAAATCCACGGGGAGGTGTTCAAGATGTCAGGTGAGTTCCAGGCCTACACTCTGCTCGAACCAATTGGCGTGGTGGGTCACATCATTCCATGGAACTTCCCCGGCACCATGTTCTTCACCAAGGTTAGCCCTTCCTTGGCTGCCGGCTGCACCATGGTCCTCAAACCTGCCGAGCAAACACCTCTCTCTGCTCTCTTTTACGCTCATCTTGCTAAGCTGGTATGTTCAGACACATAGGACATTTTCTTTCGCATAAATTACTTGCCCTTTATTTTGTTGACATTGTTTATGCCAACAAAAGAGATAAAAGTAAGTGATGGAATGAAATTTAGTCACATATATGATATATGATGTCAAACTGGGTGACTAGGGTGAATTAACGTGAATTTTGCATATTTAAAGACCACAACTTTTTAAATTATAGGGATCAAAATGAAGTAATTCAACCTACCTTCTACTTTCAGTTTGTTTGTGGCTTAATTGATTGGGTGGTTTTTTTTTTTTTTTGGAAAGGCTGGAATTCCTGATGGTGTGCTTAATGTAGTGCCTGGATTCGGCCCAACTGCTGGTGCTGCTATAAGCTCGCATATGGACATTGATAAGGTAATTGGCATGTCAAGCATTTGGGAGCTTTACATAATTAATTAAGATTGAAGAGGCCTTGCTACTAAACTTTGTTTTCTCGTTGTGTTATTGTAGGTTAGCTTTACTGGTTCAACACAAGTAGGACGAGAAATAATGCAGGCTGCAGCTAAGAGTAATTTGAAACAAGTTTCACTTGAATTAGGAGGCAAATCACCCCTCATAATATTTGATGATGCTGATCTGGACAAAGCTACTGAACTTGCACTCTTGGGAATCCTATTTAACAAGGTAAAATTGCCTTTAAGAAATCCTGTTCCTTGAGTGATTATAGCTCTAACTAAGTACACCATTTCTTCGTTTGCGGTTTCAGGGAGAAGTCTGCGTTGCAGGTTCCCGTGTGTTTGTTCAAGAAGGTATATATGATGAATTTGAAAAGAAGTTGGCAGAGAAGGCAAAAGCTTGGGTAGTTGGGGACCCTTTTGATCCGAAAGTTCAGCAAGGTCCTCAGGTAAGCAAGTTTATAGATATGTATACACCAGTTGTATAACATATAGAATCTTCCCATACATGTCTGTTGACAAATTCTTTTTTTTTTTTTTAAACTCCAGGTTGACAAGAAGCAATTTGATAAAATTTTATCGTACATAGAGCATGGAAAAAGAGAAGGAGCCACCCTCTTGACTGGGGGTAAAGTAGTGGGCAACCAAGGATACTTCATTGAGCCTACAGTGTTCACTAACGTTAAGGTGAGTTTTGAACTTTCAATTTCACAAAAGCTTCAAATCACAACAACTCCCGTTTCATGTTTCTTTGCTTACTTTCATTTCAGGAGGACATGCTTATAGCACAAGATGAAATATTTGGGCCTGTGATGGCCCTAATGAAGTTCAAGTAAGTTATAATACCTGTTATTCCTTTTTATGGTGTTAGCAATTCCAAATGATGACTACTAAAATGTGGGATATACATAACAGAACGATTGAGGAAGCAATTAAGTGTGCGAACAATACAAGATATGGGCTAGCAGCAGGCATAGTGACGAAGAACATTGATACAGCAAACACAGTGTCGAGATCCATTCGTGCAGGAATTATATGGATCAACTGCTATCTTGCCATGGAAAATGACGTTCCTTTTGGAGGGTGCAAGATGAGCGGATTTGGAAAAGATTTTGGACTAGAAGCCCTTCACAAGTATCTCCAAGTTAAATCTGTTGTCACTCCCATTTACAATTCACCTTGGCTCTGAATGTCTCCTGTCAGGCTTTTTATTACAAAGGTTTCTACATTTTAATAAATAATACAGGAGCAGGTTATGTCTTGTACATGGAAGATTGTACCTTTGTCTTTCTAATAAGAAACTCCAATATGATTGTATGGATAATTATATGGTTGATTCTTTTGGAGGATATTTTAAGTTTTAAATATATTAGATCGATGATCAAAAGTGTGTTTCCAAGATTGTTCAAGATAATTTAATTTGGACTGGGAATAAGAAATTAAAATATGCGTGGAGATTTGATATATATCTAAAATGGATCCTTATACTACGTTAGTATGATTTTATGGGGGAAAAAAATTGATGCTATCTTGTTGTAACTTGCGAGTTCTTCTCTAATTTTTTTTGGCCCAAAATTATGTTGCAAGTTCTCAGGTGCTCTAATGGTGTTATGCTCCACTTAGGAAAGCAAAGGATGGGAACTTTCTGGTCGTGGTTTTTAAGTCCACTGCATGTGGGCTTACTATTAATAGAATTTGGATATTTTAAGGTATGAATCCTATAAAGTGTCTTTAAAGAGAGAGAGAGAGAGAAAGAGGAAAGTGGGTAAAAAGAGAAGAAAGTTACCTTATATAAATTTTTACTTTTTGTATCACACACTCTTTTACTTTAAAGACATTTTACATGCTTCACATTTAGAGATCCAAACTCCCATTATTGTAGGCCTTCTTTGCTAATATTTTTCATTTTTGTCAAACCTATCTATACACGGTGATGACATATTAACATTAATAGATTTAAAATTTTCATTAAATGTGGATGAAAATTTGTCCACTAATTGAAGATTAAAGCTAATATATCTGTAGAAAACTATTGAGGATTAGGAATGGCTATAGATAGGGATAAAAGAGAGAGAGTGAGAGTGAGATGGGATTGTATTGCTCAACGAAAGTAATAAAATAATAGTAAGATTGAAATAAAAATTGTATTATTATGTTGACTAAGCTTATGAACCTTATGTGATCTTGTAGGCGTCTTTCTAGTTTGAATCCTTTGCGGTCCATAAATAGACTACATATAGTGCATTCAAAAAGAGAAAGAAAGAAAAGAGGAAATGGATGTAAAGAGAGGAAGTGGCCCTCATACACACTCCCATTCTTTTTTGTCACCCTCTTTGAATGCACAACTATACAATTGCAAAAGATCTAATTTGTGTTCTTTCTAAGCTTGTATGACTTTTATAGCTTATTATACCTTATAAAATTTGGTTTAGTTTGGCTTATTTATATCTTTCAAGGAGGTAAGACAATTATGACTTCTAATCAACTTGGCATGTTACTTTAGACTAAGTTAAAAAAACTTTTGCTTAGCCACTTGTTAACTTAAGTCATAATCCTTTACCAACTTGTTAGTACTTTGTATGTGCCTCAAGACTATGTAGCTAGTAAAATCTTTGGGCTTTAATAATGTGGTCTTGGGCTTGGCACACTAAACAAATACCATGGCAAATTTGAAAATAAAAGTACTATTTTTATCCTACAATATATGTGTAGAATACTAAGATAAAATTTAAAAAGAACTACATGGGAAGTTTTAAGGCTCATGGCTAATAAAAACACATTCGCCCATTTATGTCCCATAAAAATGCCTTAAAAATTCAACTTGTTTATGTCAAGAACAATAATAGTAGAGATGAATTTATTTTTTGTAGGTTTTTATCCATTTCAACACAGGATAATAAAAACTTAAAATCATTTACAAAATTTTCAAACCTTTTATGTTCATATGACACTTATCATAACATGTTTACTAGTTATGTCAAAATTAGCATTTTATTTTCTTTATATGCCTTTTATAAAGTGTCTTCTTTGGGGCCTCTACCAAAGCTTGCAAATAAGATGCAACTATATCTGTGTGCCCTTTTAATTGAGACACATGGAGGTGACATCAAAATTCATGTTGACTGGGCAATAAAGTGAAAATTGCATAAAAGACCCAAAGATAAGAAAATTGCTTTATTATATTGACATTTGAGCCCTAAATTTTTTATATTTTACGTTTTTAACTTGTTACGCTTAATTTGATAGAATTTTTAACTACCCCTTCAACTTTCTTCATTTTCCTTAAAAACCCCTTAAATTCCTTTGCAAACCCTACTTCGCTACATTCTTTATTCCTTAATAACCCTTAAATCCATTTTCTAAATCATATCTTTACATTTTTCAATTAGATTCAACAATAATCCAAATGGATATCTCCTTCCCAAATAAAATGCCCTTCTCTTGCGTCTTGCCTCTCATAATCCAACCATACAAGCCACCCACCACCATCATTTGCTTAATCATGAAGTAGAAGGAGAATGAAAAGGTCAAAAAGCATAAAGGGGAAAGTTGAAGCCATTTTATTGTGAATCTCGTCATGAGCTCCAACAAATCCATGAGTCATTTTTCATTAAAAGGAGGAGAAAGAGGGCCAAAGAAGGAGCTTGGAGAATGGCGCGAGAAGGGGGAGAGAGAGGCGGAGACAAAAATTGGGAGGAGCAACTGAGAGAGAGTGGCACGAGAGGAGTCTCCATTTTGTTAGATAAGGTTTGATTGTGATTATGTATTCTAAAGAATCTACATCTAAAAATCATTTAGTTGAGGAGTGATGAGTGTAAAATATGTATGTTTTTTTAAAGATAAAAATGAGTTATTGAATTAAAATTCTGTAGTTTTTATGTAGTTTGTGTGTGATTTAATCAGGAACAGATGAAGTGGGAAAGTATGAGAGATTCAGAAGGAAATCAGTAACTTTAGAAAGCAAAATGAGCAAACCATGTTGGTGAACACAAGCATATAAAAGGGGGGAGTTCTGAGCAAACGAGGGCAAATTCAAGTAGGTTGCATGCAAAGGCTCTAAATTAAAGTGACCGCTCGAAGGCAACACAGGTAAGCCTTGCATTTGGGTGGTAGCAACATAGGTTGCCCATATTCAATTAAAATTAAAGGCTTTTTATGAGGTAACTACGAAATTAAAAGGGGAAAGCTAGGGAATTAAATGAAGGATGCATAGTGGAGGCTAGCAGCACTCTAAGGGGAACCTCTAAAGATCTATTGGACATAGGAGAAAATTTGAAGCTTTTATTAATGAATTACTTATTCTAACCATTTTTTTTTCTTACTCTTTTACTTAGCATTTTTTATTATGGATTTGTTTAGTTTTATTGTTGTTTCAATGTTAACTGAGATGAGTAGCTAGATTATTATATTTGGAATATAGATGAATTTACTTATTGATTAAGTTGAGATTGGATGCTCTTGTAACACTTTTAATCAAATTAATCCATTACTTTGCTTTTATTGTTCATGAATGGATAACCATCATTTATTTGTTGTATTGTAAAAGGATAGAGATATGTTACAATATAAATCATTAGAGCAGTAGATTTAGATGATTATTTTATAGGAATATAAATTGCATCTGAGCAATCTAAGAGTTTTAATTCATAGTAATTCCTTGAATATAATGGGTTTTTATTAAGTTTATGATCACAAAAATAGACTTAGACTTGATATGACATTGTAATTTATCTCGAGTGAAACTTCATTCACATTTCTGGGATTGTCGTTAATTCTTATTGCAAGAGTCCATTCCAAGTAATGCTTAAGAAAAGTGTAAGGGATTCTATATTTTAGAGCTTCATATTCATAAGTTAGTTCTTGTGTATTGAATTCTATTATTATTAGTTTTAGTTTGCTGACTTTCATCTTATTTATTAATTTAGATAATAGGATTAAAATTTTAAGAATTAGTATTTGAACTCCTTTCTTAATAAAATAGTACTATACTCACTTTATTACTGTTTATATGACCCACGCACTTGTGAAATTGGTATAACAAGTTTTTAGCATCATTGTTGAGAAAAGCATATCAATATCAATTACAATATTTTCTCTATTAATCTAGATATTTTTCCTTTTCTTTTTCCTCAAGTTTTATATTTGTTTAATTTTGTAGTTTCCTTCTTTCAGGTAATTAAGTATCATGAGTCGCTTATCTGGTGTTACTTTCTAAAAGCTAATCTTGAGCCAAAGCATGCCCTTTATGCTTAAAAAAAAAGAAAGGAGATGCCTTGCAAGAACTTCAATAAATTAATCAACTAGAGAATCTAATAGTCAATATACCTTAAAAAGTGAGAGTTGCTTCTAATTGTCATCATGGACATGTGTGAGACTTTGCTATGCTAGATGCATATGGATTGAATAATATTATAATCAACTTAATAGTTAGGATTAACAAATTTGAAATTAAATCTAGGATGATTCAAATGGTGCTACAAAATGAGTTTAGAGGAAGAGCTCTTGATATCCCAATGCACACTTGACTTGATTTCTAACAATATGTGATACCATAAAGATGAATAAGGTCTCTACAAATGCAATCTAACTTAGTTTGTTTCCATTCTCACTCAAAGACAAGGTAGCACTATAGCTGGACTCCATGCTTATTTAGTCCTTCTTAACATAGGATAAGTTTTTGTAATAACCAGTAATTTTTATAATGGACTAACCTAAGATAAAGATGAGAAAAAGTATAAAAAGAAGTAGAAGCTTGATTAAAATAAATAAATAAATAATCAAAAGTCCACTTTAGGCCCATTAAGGGGTGCCCGAGTAAATTATGAAAGGCAATAGGGACTAAAGGGTAATTATGTAAAACTGGTAATATGATGAGAAAATAAATTAATTTTTTCCTAATTTAAGTTAAATAAAATTATTAAAGGCTCCATAATAGTTAAAATAGATTTTAAGTTTTAATTCTATGCATATCAAGATAATCACATAAGGGTAAATTTATCAATTTTAAACTACTAAGAACTCAAAATTTATTTATTTATAGTATGAGAGCTAACAAAATAAATTAATAGTAAAGTAACTAAAAAAAATATAGGCTCAAGGAGTTAGATTAGAGTAAAATTTAAATTAAGGACAAATTTGACTAAAAAAATATCATTTTATGTCTTAAAATATGTGCACCTAACATTTGTTTTATGATCTCCTTCTTCCCCTTTGGCTACAATCCTATTCAACTGCAACAAGAAAGAGAAAAGAAAATAAAGCCCAAAAATAGCGGAAAAATGGAGAAAAGAGAAAGAAATGAAAACCAAGCTTTTTTAACTAAGATTTATTCACTTTTAGCCTTCCTCCTAATTATGAAAGTTTTTATTCTCTTCAAGAGCTTTCTAATAATCTAAATTACATCTTGAATGGGCAGGTTCTGTGGCTAGAAATGATCCCCTAAGAAGCTCCTATTGAGGTAAAAGTTGGTGCAAAAGAATTAAGGTAAAGTGTTAAGTATTTACATATTAGTTTTTCACCAATAAAACTTGTATTTTGAAACCTTGCTTCCTTCTGATTTTCAATCATGGAGGTAGAGGTTGAATGTGATGATGCTCTTGCTTTTGTATGGTATTTAAAAACTAAACATAATTTTGAAGTGGATTAACGAAATTCTCCAAATTAAAAGTTCTAAAGTGCATATTGGTCATGAGAAGCTAACTGCAAAATTGATAAATTATTTGATTTAATTGAAATTAAAAATGCTTAATTAAGTAAACTAGAGTTAGTCTTGAGTGATTATAATGTCAATTTTGCTAAGTTTGTGTATTTGTGAATATTGGTTATATCTAATGTAAGGAATTGGGATTGTGATGCATAAACTGAAAGTTAGTTGTTATGGCTACCTTTATGAGCTATATTTAATCGAAGAATGCTAATTAAGTTGTGAAAATGAAATTTGAATCAGGAAAATTGAATAGTCTTAAGTTTAGTGTAATATTGAGTTTTGAGACTAAAGATGATAAATTAAGTTATGCATGTAAATAGAAGAATTAGACGAAACGAACATTCAAAGTGTTCTTTTGGGCTAATATATGGAATTCAGAAAGCCAAAGATGCATGAAAAACCTCTCTAATTTGAAGTCTTAATTTTGGTCTAAGAAAGAAGAAATTGTAAAAAAATATGTTAGCAATGAGACTTTATAAGTTTTGACTTAGATTGATCATTGGAATGACATGTTTTAGATCATGATATAATTAAATATGAAGTCTAGAAAGTTAAAGCATATTTTAGAACCAAAAGTATGGTATGAAAGCCATTTTTACATGTTAAATTTAAGATAAGCATGTGATTGAATGGTTAAATACTTAATTGCTTATTATTTACCCAATATAATGTTTTTAGGCTAAGCTGATTAGTATTGCTTTAAAGTGTTAGGTTGAGAAAGAAGACCCTTTTGTGCATAAGAGTTTAGAGGCTTGTTTGGCATTAGGTGGTGACCCTACAAGGTAGCAATTCTATCTTTCTTTATGTGCACATATATTGCTTGGTGATTGGAATGCTTGTATGTGATTATATGTTTACCACCATGAATGTTTTATGGCATGACTTGGCTATGTATATATGTTTCATGAGCCTTTGTGGCTAGGGGTGCCTTATGGTATCAAGTATGATGAAGTAGGAAATTGAGCACAGTAACTCTTCCCAATCTAAGAAAGTATGTAAGCTTATGAGTTAATGTTCATGTTCATTAGCTAGCTTATGTGATTGCCAATATAAATGCCTCTATGATGATGTTTATGCACACTTATGTTCCTTTGCTTAAGTGATATTATATATATTTAGAATAATGGAATTTGCTTATTGGATTATATATTTCATTTTTTATATGTAAACTAACTCATACTAAGTGAAGGTTGTGCAAAAGGTAAGGGCAAGCAAGTTGCCCCTTGAGAGGTTGCTTAGAGACTTTTAGAGTATTTGGTTATTTTTGTTATAACAAATTATATAAGATATGACTTTATGGCTGATCATTTCAAATTATATTACTCTTTCGTATTATAACTCATTAGGATAATAGATCTTAATTGAAGAATATTGATGTAACTTTTTGAACCTTTAGTTTAACATAAACATATATTCAAAAATGGAAGTATATAGATATGCTAAAATAAAGAGCCTTTGATACTTTAATTATGGAATGAAATGAGTCTTAATTCAAAAAGTGAAGTTATGTATGGTTTTTCCTTAATTCTCTCCTTATAACCGAGACTATACATGTTTATGTTTATATATGGAAGTTTTTCTTGGATATCCTTTATTTTCTTTTCTAAGGCCAAGAATATGTGTATAATTATAGATTGGACTAGTTTGGGTTACCTTATCTCTTGTTTAGATGAGACAGGCATGTGAAATTATGGTTTAATGTTGTTATGGCTATAGTATTTTATTGTTGGAGTTGGAATATTTCAATTGTTAATTTACTTTGAATTGTTATAAATGAGGCATATATGGGGCTCATTGCTAATTGAGTTGTCAAGTGTAATTAATTGTTATATTTGCTTGTTAAGATGGTCTTTGATGCCACTTGATATGGGATTTTAAGCAAATGAGAAAGGTTATGTGTAGAGTCCTTTAGGGCCAAAATTTTGGACCTATTTGTATGGTCCTTATGGTTAGGTTTTTAGGATGTTAGTTATGGAATTTTACTATATTAGAACTATACTACCATGAATTCTTAAGTTTCTATGGATGGAGTATGTTGGAAAAGGCTTGAGGCCAAGTATGGTCCATCTTGCAAGTGTGAGCCAAAAAAGTATGAAAGTTCCATTTGGAACTTATGTATTATTTAGTACAATTATTTGGTTTAGAATTTTGATGATAGCTTGGGGCGCCACCTAAGTGTCATATTGTGAAAAATTATGAGTTCAAAATAAGGAATGATATGTAAAACATATAAAGTGTATATGTTATAAGATGAGAAAAGAAAACATATGCTTTTGTGCTATAGCTATATTATTAAAAGAAAAAGTTTCAAACTTCACCATTTGTTATGACTTGATAGTAAAATGTGTCAGTTTTCATAGGCATTTGTAGTGAAATATTTTTCATTAGGAAAAACTACAAGATTGAAAAGTCGTATATGAAGTTTCTTTTAGCATAATGAGGAGTCTTTATATGATACCTATGAGAGATTTAAAGATTTGTAAAAGCAATGTTCACATCATGATATTCAAGGTTGAATATTAGTGTAAAAATTTTATAATAAGTTGGATTAGCACTTAAAATTAATTTATATATTGCAACTAGTAAATCTTTACTGGCCTTAAATGCTGATGAGGTGGTTGATATAATTGAAGAGATGGCTACAAATCATTATAACTAGCTAAGCGAAAGGCAACAAATGAGTAGCTAGTGTTATGGAAATAAAGAGTCTTTATGTGTTGAATTCTAAAATTGATACTAAGTTCAATATACTTATGAAAAAGTTTAATTAAAAGAGTTCAACATAGTTTCAAAATTTTCTATTTTACTTTAACTATGAACTCAGTGGCGGTGATCATCTTTAGAGTGAATACCAAAACAACTATATCTGGATCTTGTGTGTCTGATCAACTGAAGTATGTCTTAAACAATCATAGACCATAAAACAACCTTTATTTGGTACCTTATAATCATGGACAAAGAAATCACTTTAACGTAGCTTGAGGAAATTAGAACCAAGATCATCAAGCTAATTTAGGAAACCAGGGTGGACCACATAAATAAACTTTCAAGCCTAGGAATAAACGGGTTCAGTTTCATAATGAAGGCAAACAATCTTAGGAAGTTGGATTTAAGAAGTTTTGTAATATGTCTTTTGATAGATTTGAGAGCTAAGTTTGATCAGTTGGCTAGTCATTATAGAAATTTGCAAATACAATTAAATTAGTTAGCTAGTTTATCCAATAACATAGCTTAATGGAAGTTACCTAGTTATATTGAAGTAAATCTAAGAGAGTAGTGTAAGATTTATACTCTGAGAAATGGCAAGCAACTATAAAATTCTTATAAGAGAAATATACTTGGAAATGAAAGGTTAATAATGTGGAGACTATGAGCTCTCCAGTCCAATTTGAGAAGAATAAACTAAACGTAGTTCAACTACCAGTATAAGCACTGATCAGGCTTAATGTTCCACTGGTACCTTTTCCTCAAAGGCTTAAGTAGCAAAAATTAAATAAATATTTTGACAAGTTTTTAAATGTCTTTAAACAATTTCACATAAATATTCCTTTTGTAAATACTTTGGCTTAAATGCTAATTTGCATGAAGTTTTTGAAAAAGATTTTGTCAAATAAGAAAAAGTTAAAAGATTATGCCATTATTGTAGTCATTGAAGAGTGTAAATGCAATCTTACAAAATAAGCTATCACCAAAGCTTACTTATCTATAGAGTTTCTCTATTCTTTGTGTCATTGGTGACATATATTTTAATTGTACATTATGTGATTTAGGTGGAAGTTTTAGTTTGATGCTCTTTATATATTTTAGGAGACTTGGCTTGATAGACTTGAAACCTACAAATATGACATTATAATTAGCAGATAGATCAGTTAAGTAGCCGGTATAATTATTAGAAAATGCTTTGGTAAAGGTGGAGAAATTTTATTTTCTTGTGGATTTTATAGTTCTTGATATGGAGGAAGATACAGTAATACTAATGATTTTGTATAAGCCATTCTTAATGACAGTTGGTGCTAATATTTGATGTAAGGAGCAGAACATTAATCTTGATGGTTGGAGAGGAAGCAATTAAATTAAAGTATTAAAGGATTGCCATAGGCTTGATATTAGTAATGAGTTAACTAGGGAGACATACAATAAGGAGTCTTTGATAAGATCCCTTAAAAGTGTAACACCTACCTAAATTAGAGTGCTAAAAGTCACAAAATTTTTTTTAATAGGTGTCACACAAATATAATATTACCATTCCATAACATATTTTTGAAATTAGAAATTAGGCATAAAATTTCTCTTAATTATTTAAACATTATATCTTAATAGTTATGCAAAATAGAGTATTATTAAAATCATGGTCTATTTAGATTACAATCAAAAGCACTGTGAATATAAAACATGCAAAATTCTAATTTATTATGTAAACTCTAAATGGCACTCTTAAATAGTATACAGAGCCTATCTCTCTTTATTAATGGCTGTCTAGTTTATGTTATATATCACATGAACTAGTCCTACTTTTAAGATTTTGTTCCAAATCTATTTTATCTCTACTACAAACTTGTAAGTTAACAAAAACAAATGACTTATCTGAACACATTACTATACGATAATTGGAATTCATACTTTTAGCATGAAAATAATTAGTTAAAAGCTAGCAATGGTCTATCTATATATCATAAAGAAAGTCATTTTTTTTTACCTTTGTTCCTTACATATGAAAAAGATAATAAATCATAAACAAAAATAAAGCATGCATCAATTAATATATATATATATATATATATATATATATATATATATATATATATATATATATATATATATATATATATATATATATATCATATTTTTAGTTAAACTGAAGGTCTTATTACTGATCATTTCATGACCTTATTGCCTTCCTTTATATACATATCAAAATGTAAGGAAGACTATTTACTAACAAGTGGCATGTCATTCATCCTAGACCATAACTATATGCATGTAACAAAAATACAACTAGCAAAGGAAACTACGTTAGTTAAGTCGATAGATATATATATATATATATATATCAACAATAACAACCATACTCACATTAATGCACAATAATAAGCACAATGACAATTATTAGTAGAGGGATGCGAAGCACTAACTAGCGCACATAGTAGTGCTAAAAATAAAGTCTAATGATACATCATCTATATCCAAATCATGAAAATATAATAATTCATCAATATCTTATAACATAAGTCAACAAAAAATAAGATTACCAAGCCTATATATTTCTTTATAAGGCCCACCTCCCAGAGGATCCTTTGCTAATAGAAACTATCTCTTACAGAGCTTAGAGCTCTCAAGAATCTTATCTCTTGAGATCACCTCTTAAAGGATCATATTTCCCATAGTCTCAGTTGCTCTTCTACTCTTTTCATAATATATATAATTAGATAACAATAAGATAAGCAATTTAATGCTAAACCACAGTAAAGTAGACAGTTTGATTTAAGTGAATAGTAAGAAAGCACATACAACTATGTAGATTCATGCTTATTATCCTAGATAGCAAACTCTAGGAAACATGGTACTTTTACCATTTCTTTTCTATTTCAAGTATCTTTTAAAAACTTAGACCATAGTCTATTAATCAAGGTCATAAAGTCCATATATAATGTCCATTGTCAAGATTCATCAAGGTTCACACATATCCATATAGGTCTAGTCTTTATATAGGTCTGTATATTAAAGAAGTAATATTTTATCAAGTAGATTACTAATCTTTATTATCCTCCTCTTATCTATATATAAATATGCATACTAAGGTTTTTCTTAGTTCGTTAGGCTTCCCAAAATAACTATTTTTACATGCATTTTTTTTATTAAAATGATTATTATAGAAATTTTGTCAAAATAAAGTAGGTATTATAAAATTAAGGCAAATTATAATTAGATTATGTATGCTTTTACCTAACCTTAATAATTTCCTAAAATGGTCCTAATTATTTGTAGGAATGATTCTTACAATTTTCCAGTATTAAAGAAATAAAAAACAAGAAAAATAGTGTTCCTTTCTATTTTAAGGTAATGGCATTAGGCTTAAAATTTAGCTAAAATTTGAAAAATCATATAGAACTATGTAAAGCTCTCAAAATTACCAAAATTTGAATATAAGGTCCTTAACATGTCTATTTACCATGGGATGAATATTGGATTCTAACAAAATCATCTAGCCCTTCAACTCTCCAAAATTCCACTATGGCCCAGAATAGCTTTAAACTAACCATAGTGCAAATTTGGCCAAAATTTTGAGGTATCAACTAAACTCTTAAAATCATGCCATAAATTTTATTTCTATTTGAACATCTTAGCAACAACATATCCAAAAATCAAGGCAATTAAACATCATTTGCTCAAATAACAAAAATTAAAAAAATTAGAGCTTTTAAGGATAAATTTCAACCAATTATAGCATAATATAAAATAAGCTAATTTTTTCCATATCATACCAACGTACAAAACTTTGGCATTCTAATTGAGATAACCAAAGTTTCAATTTCCAAGAAAACCCTAAAATTTTTATTTTCTCCAATTTAAATTTCCTATAAATTTTTCTTTTAACTTAACAACTTAAAACCAAAATATATACTCTTTAGGACCACTTCTCTTTTCTCCAATGGAGATGGTCCTCTCCATACGTCCCCACAGGATGAAAAGGAAGACAAGATCAATATAAAATAAAAAACTTCCTTGTATCCAACTGCAAAGGTATCTTATCTTAAATTTCCTTTAAAATTCCACATTCTTCTTCTTTCTTTGCTCTTTTTCTCTCTAAACTCTCTCTCTCTCTCTCTCTCTCTCTTCTGGTTTAATTTCTCCCCTATCTCACAACCTCCTTTCTTCTTTTTCTAATAAAGGCTAATGTTTAGCTTGATTAACAAGCCTAAAAAAAATCTCAATTTTTCCTTTTCATAACTCTTCGAGTCTTTTCATCTAATTTCATACTCTCTGCCCATGCTACTTTAGCTTCTGAAGGAAGGAAAAAAATATTAATTTTAGTCAAAAGTTAAAAATGCCTTAGTTATAAGTTCAAACTTCTTTAAATTGTGACTAAATGTGGTGATTTTAGTTACAACTTTGTAATTAAATTCCTATGACTTTTTCACTTGATTCTAAAGTGCTTAAGTTGTCCTAAAATAAGTCTCAAATTTTCTAATTTTTTAATTTTATAAAAATTACATTTTAGTTCCTAATAAAACTTATTGGTTTTTATCCTTAAATTTTTAGTATTTCAATTTATTCCTAAAAATATTCCAAATATTTTTAATTAATTATAACATTTTTATTATGAATTGTGGTAAATTGATATTAATTTAGTGATCCTCAAACTAATTTTATTAAATTATTTCTCTTATTTTGTAAATATACAAGGATTATCAAAATTTCATACAAGTAGCAAATAATTCCAAAATAAAACCTAATTTAATAAATCAATACAAATGATTCAATTTATTCATTAATTATTAATTCTTATTATTTACTTTTAATTTTGAGAGGATGTTACATGAAGTGTGTCTATCAAGAGTTACAACTTTTAAAGACAAATATAAAAGAATTGTAGCCACTACCTTTACCGTAAAAGTAACAAACTATAGTGCTTCACTACAAGGTTATAAGAATAAGTAATTTTTTTTGTTCATGGTGATAGTAATAAGGAATAAGCCAATGAGCATATTTAAGGATAACGAATTGCATTTCAAGCCTTATCTAATTCGAAAAGTAGTAGAGAAAGTGATTGCATGCAATCTGGGTGTTTCCTAACTTTAGGAATTATCATGATTAAGCTAATAACTATAATTTATAACTACCTCTCTTATCCTTTTCTTTAATATTAGTTATTTTGTTTTGTTTTATTTTATGTCTAGTTTCTTTTGAATGCTACAATTTATTATATTAGATTTCATGTTCATATGGTTAGTTAATGGTTAAAGTTTCAACGGTTTAAAGTAGCATTATCGCTTTAGGGAGTTCTCTCTTACCTTTTATTATGTTTATATGTTGAATTTTGGGTCAAATAGGTGGTCATTAAATATCTTTGGCCTACTTGAAGACAAGTCTCATTCTAAGTTTAGGGAAAAACCATTGTAATTCTGACTTTTCAATTTGTTCATGCATGTATTGGTTTGAAGGATGTGCATAAACCTTAGATTGTTAGTTAACTATTGAGTTGGGATTTATGAATTGGCTTATTTGGGAGTTTTTTTTTGTCTTGCATTACATTGATTTTTCTATAATGTTTAAAGTATCAGGGCAGAGTAGCACATAGGCTTTTTGTGTTGCGTAACACAGTTGTGTGTTGCCATCCCCCTTAGGCCCATGGCATACATGGGCAAGTCATGTGAAGTAACATGCTCATGTGCTATCCCCTCACTTATTACATATATCTAACCTATGGTGGCCTTGAGCAAATCATGTCAATGGATATGCATGTGTTTGCCTTAAGGAAAAAAAAGGGTTCTTGACTCTGAAATAGTTGGTTTCTTATCCCTTGATTACAGGTTCCGAATAGTTTGGTCTTTGTATCTCTTATTATTTATTTTGCTATACTGGGTATTTGACTTAATTGTTCTTATCTACTACTTTAATTGATGCTTTTCATGTTGAATTCTATTACTTATTACTAATTTCATTTGTGTTTAATGCCTTTCTTCTCTTAGTAAGGTCATTACATCAATCACTTGGCACCTTACCTCCCATGTACTTGATGGAATTGCAGTGTTAATTGAGGAGTATTTTGTCCCTTCTTGCTTTTCTGTTCTTAATTTCCTAGCATTATTTTGCATTGAAGACACTACAAAATTTTAAGTTTAGGGGAGGGCTAGCCTTTAATTGATTTTTGTGTTTAAATTGAGCAAATTCTCATTTTATCTGAGTTTGATGATGCTGAATAATTTTGTTTATAATGCTTGATGAATGTTTAGGTTATTAAAATAGATATATGTTATTCACACTACTTGAATTAAAAAAGATGTAGCATCTTATAAAGTGAAGTTAAGCATTTTCCCATTCCAAGTATTGGATTGAAGCAATTTTTTTTAATCATAGGAATTTAGTAATTAAAGCATAGTCAAGTTGTGTGATGAATTTTTTTTAAAAAATTTCCTCTTGAATTACACTTAATCCATGTTAAAATAAATAAATAAATAAGTATATAACAATATTTATTTTTGCCTAATTATATGTGACAAATGAGAAGGAGCATAAAATGCACTCATTGAAAAATGAAATAACAGTAATAGAGAATTTTATATGTGGTAGCTTAAGCCTAAGAAAAAGAGAAAATTATGCATGATTTAGCTATGTCAGTTACTAATTTAAGATGATTATGCAAAAATATATATGGATAGAAATGAAAAGAAATTTTTTTAATTAATGATTAAATAATTCATAAAATGAAATAAAAATTTTTTAAAAATAAACTACAATATATAAATTAAAAATTGATATATATATTCCATGAGATTTTTTACATCAAAATTTTTTAAAAAATAAATAGATTGTAACTATTAAATAGTTATAATAATATGTATTTGATTTATTTTGTTTGTTTGATTAATTTTTATATTATGCTAAAATCTAGATTTCGAATTCGAGATAATAAGTATATAAGTAGACAAAATTTAAATGTTAGCTTAGATGCACATATAGGTGACTTGGAGAAGAGAATGTAAATCTGAGAATTGAATTAAGAGAAAGGAGAAGAGTTTGGGTGTAAATAAATAAATAAACAAATAATGAAATTTTGAATATGACAGAATGCTTTTATTTTTTTTTAATAATTTTAATCAATTAATTAAAACTCTGTATACATACTTTCTTTAGTTTTGAACATTTAATTAAAATTTTATCATACAATAATAAATTATGAATAAATTTCGTAAAAAATTTTAATGAATAAAATTTTTGAAATATTCCATTTAACCAATTTAGGGGAAATTTTTTTTTTTCATTTTACAAACAAGTGCTATTATAAATATCTTTTTGAAAAATATATATCTTTACTCATTTTAGTCTTTATTTTGAATTAGTATTTTGGGGGACAACCCTTGAATAATGCTATTCTATTTAATAATTAAAAAGAAACTTTTAATAAATTATATAATTTTGACATTATCAATAAATGTATGTTTGATTAAGTGTTAGTTTCGATTGACATATAGTGACTTATAGAAGAGAATGTAGATATGAGGATTAAATAAAAAGAATGAAAGAGAGTATGTGTGTAAATAAGCAAACGAGTAATGAAATTTTGAATTTGACAGAAAAAGTATATGCATAGACAAATCTTTTTTTATGTGATCTTTAAATTTAATTTCAATCTCTAAAAATTAATCTAATGTATTCCTTGATTTTTTTTTTTACTTTTATTAATTACAATTTTGTATACATACTTTTTTTAATCTTAACAATTAATTATAGTTTTAAGTATGCAATATTGTTAAACTTATTTATAAATACTTTCTTTATCAACATTGCAGCAAATTTTAATGAGTAAAATTTTTGAATGATTCCCTTTAACTAATTTAGGGAAAAAAATCTATGTACAGTGCTATTATGTATAAATAATGATTAGATAATTTTAAAAATTTAATAAAAAATAATTAAAAAGCAACTTTCAATAAACGTTGTATAGAAAAGAAAAATTTTATACAACAAATATATATTTTTTAATGAGATTATTGTTAATTATTTTCATATATTTGAACAATATTTTAATAATCATTTATTTTAATCATCTTATCCTATAAGAGAAGAGGCATACTCTTCCTTATTACACGACAGAATAGAAATTAAAGAGGTGGAAAAAATGATTAAATTTAGGATTAAATTAGGTATTTTTTATAACACTCTTTTTCAAAAAATGATATATACATATAATTCAAAAAAAAAACTTTATCATATGAAATTAAATTATAAATAAATAACTCTTAAATGTAGTGAACCAAACTAGTGAAAATATAAATTCATGATTTATTTGTCTCAATGTAGTGAAGTGCGATTGCACCAATAATAATTATTTATATATATTTTTAATTTATTTACATATAAAAATAATATTTTTAGTCTTATTAACTTTTTTTGGGATAAAGTTACATTTTTTAGTATAATTTATTTATTTTTCACCTTATTTATGTGAAAAAATGTTTTCTTAGTTTTATTAAGAATTTTATAGAAAGATTATTTTAAGTTATTTGTATATAAAATTTAATTCATATTATTAGCATTAAAATTTTTATTTTCTTAACATATTTGTTTATTTAAAAATATTTTAAATTCAAAACTTTGGCGTAAAACTTTTAATCAATTTAAATTTTTTGCACCAAAATTTTTAGTAACGACTAAAATAGTTGTTATTAAAAGTTACCTTTCATTGGCGACTAGAACCTGTGGTTACTAAAAGTTTTGGCTCAAATATTTTAAATAAATAAAAAATTTTGTGCTAAAAATTTTTGTGGCTACCAACACTGATGTCGCTAATAATATTTAGTGGCGACACCTTTTGCTGTCAATAAAAGTTTGACAACAAATTTTTTAATTTTTAAAAAGTTATGATAAAACTTTTAGTGGCGATGCTCGTCGCCACTAAAAGTTACCTCTAATGGCAACATCAATTTGTCACCATTAAAAGTTAGCTTTTGTGGCGACCTTTTAGTTGCAACTGAAATGTTATCACTAAATGTGATTTTTTAACTATTGTGTTGCTACTAAATAAGTTTAGTGGCAATTTTTTTTATTGTTTCTAAAAATTTTATCAAAATTAAGAATAGTATTTTAGCGACAACTTAATAAAGTCGTTGCTAAAAATATTTTTTTAGTAACAACTTTTTTAGGTCACCACTAAAAGCCGTCATTAAAAATCTATTTTTTTTAGTGAAAAAATGTACTTAATTTTTATTGATATCATACTTGTTTTTGAATTTAACCAGTGTGATTTATTGAGATTTATGTTTGATAACTTAGCATTCATTGAAATATTATGAGTAGAATAGGAGCATAGTTAGTAGATTATTTAGTTTGTTTGAGAACAAGCAAAGAGTCAAGTTTGGAGGAATTTGATGAGTGCAAAATATACATGTTTTTCCTAAGATAAAAATGAGTGATTGAATCCAAATTCTATAGTTTATATGTACTATGTGTGTGATTCAATCAAGCATAGATGAAAGTAGAAAAGCATGAGAGATTTAACAAGAAATCAGGCAATTTCAGTGAGTAACACATGTAAGCCATGTTAGTGAGTATGGGCATGTAAAAGAAAGGAGTTCTAGATAAACCAAGGGGCAAACATAGGTAAGCCATGTCCATCTACATGGCCATGTGTGAAGGCTTTGAATTGAAGTGACCACTGGAAGGCAACAAGTGCAAATTATGCATTGGTGGTGTTGACATAGGCTACCCATATTTAACCAAAATTAAATGCTTTTGTAAGGAAGTTGCAAAATTAGGAAAGAAAAGTTGAGGAATAATCCAGAGGATGCACAGTGGAGGTGAACAATGCTTTGAAGGGAAGCTTTAGAGATCTATTAGATGTAAAAGAAAATCTAAAACTTTTACCAACAGATCATTGGTTTCAATTATTTGTTCTTTCTTACTCTTTTCTTTAGCATTTTTAATTATAGGTTTGTTTAGTTTTATTATTTTTCAATGTTGACTAAGATGAGTAGATAGATTCTTATATCTAGAATATAGATGAAATTACTTACTAATTAAGTTGAGATTAGATACTCTTGTGACACTCTTAATCAGATTAGTTTATTGCTTTGTTTTTATTATTTATGAATGGTTGGCCACCATTTGTTTGTTGTATTATGAGAAGATGAAGAGATTAGTTACAATATAGATCATTAGAGTAGTAGACTTGGATGATCATTCTATAGAAATATAAATTGCATTTGAGTGATTTATAAGTTTTAATTCACATTAGTTCCTTAAACATGATGGGATTTCACCAAAATTTATGATCATGAGAGAAGGCATAAACTTGGTATGAACACAATAATTTATGTCAAGAAGGAACTTTATTCACATTCGTGGGATTGCTGTTAATTCATTTATTTATTTGCTTTTTTGGTAGGAGTCTATTCTAATTGATACTTAAGTAGTGAGTAGGGGATTCTATATTCCATAGCTTTATATTCATAAGTTAGTTCTCGTGTATTGAATTCTATTGTTATTAGTTTTAATTTACTAACTTTCATCTCATTTGATCATTTAGATAATAAGATTAACATTTTACTAATTTGGTTTTTGAACTTTTTCATCGAAGGAATGATACTATACTCATTTTATTATTGCTTGTGCGACTTGTGCACTTGCTGAATAGCACAACAAGGAGACCTTCGATTAATCTGGGTATTTTACTATCAACTATATTGACACTATGTTTTCTTGTACATTATAGTAATATGGTTCTCTACCAGGATTGTAGTAATGTGCAAGTAAGTTATTGAAACAAGTCAAGGCTACTTTAACATAGTGTTGGTTGTCTTATTCTGCATATGCTTTGATTGGTAGTGTGTGTGAAGTTCTTTTTTAAACTTGATATTTGTTATAGCACAAAATGTGAATGTGGAAAAGCAAACATTAATATTAGAAGTTAACAATAGATAATAACCACCTAAAATAGGTACCCAAGCAATTTTGGAAATATAGTTATACAATAACCATATTGTAGTGAAGTTTGAAGTTAATAAGCTAAAATAAGTTCTTTTGTTCTATTTCTCATTTTCATCAACAGAAAGTATTTAGAACGTTCACCTTTTAAATTGGGCATTGCACCAACACTTTCAAGATGCTTATTGCCCTATATTTGGTCAAAATTGTTCAGATACTTAATCGCATATTCTTAGCACAACACTTTCAATATATGGTTATCAATATTGTATTTGGTTGCAATATATCATTATGCCTTACTTGCAAACTTATGCCATGTTGATAGTTTTGAATTGATATTACAAAATGAACTCATCATGGCAATCTAATTCAACAAGTTAACTATTTTGCAAAATAAACAATTTAATGGACAAATTCCCAAAGTCCAACTAGCAAGGAAAGATTTGAAGGATTTAGTAACATCCTTTTATTTGAATAAACCTAAATCAACTTAAATCAAATAAACTAAGAAAGAACAAATTCATCAGATCAACAAAGCAAAAGAGGTTGTGTAACCTAGTATTCATACCTCTTTTAATAAAGACAACTCTCTGCTGAAAAAAGACAAACCTAATAAACTTGCAGTGAAGGAGGAAAACAAAGAAGATTCATGGTTGAAGAAGATTAGTTAAGATAACATGAGGAGATAATGAACCAATCTGGAGTTAAGAAAACGAAGGACAAGTTTGGAGGAAAGAGGAAATCAGGGTAAAAGTTTGATTTGGGGCTAGGGCTTAATTGATGGTGAAGATGGCCAACAAAGAAAAAAGAATGGTAATGGCTTTAAGCCATAAGGTGGCACTACCACTGGAAACCCACAATGGAATAATTGTTTTATTTGCTCTCCAATTTAAGGCTAGGGTTTGTGAAGGAATTTAGAGTTATTGAGAAAATAAAGACCGTAGAGGGGTAAGGTTTGTGAAGGGAAATAGGAGAACAAAGTTGAGATGGTTTATTAAGAATTTCATAGAGTAATATGTTAAAAATATATATAATTTAAAAAATTTTAAGGTTAAGATATTAATATAATAAAATAATTTTTCTATCTTCTATGTTTTCTATATAATTTTCACTTTGTTACCTAGTTAGTATACATTTCCATGTTATTTCCTTGTGCCCCGATCAAGAAGAGACACAAAAGTAGTTGCAATATTGAAATTAGAAATTCTTACCTATACCTAGTATACCATATTATCTATATACTATTTGATAAACCAAATTATATATAATTAAACCTTATACAACACTCTATTTATGGAGAAATTCTTATGCACTCTTAGAGTGCTACATCATTTATATGCTTTTTAACAAAAAAAAATCTAAATTAAACAAAATAAAACTCACTAATAAAATAATACTGAGTTACATAATTAGGTCCCATGTTTAATTACCCACTACTAGATTACCATATAAACAGAGTGTCGTATGGAGTACACATTTTATTATCCATTATAAGAGATTTCTATTTATTAATAGATGAGTCATATTTTATTTGATTTAGACTTTTTTTATTGGAGATAATATAAATAATGTAATATTTTAAGAGCACCTAAAATTTTTTTTTTATATAATAGTAATATAATGAGTCTTATATTTTATTACTCATAAACAAGTGATGTATGAGACTTAATTATATGATATGGTTTTATTTTATTAAATAATATATAGAAAATGTGGTACTCCAAATATAAATAATAATTTTTCTGTTGAAACCATTTTAGATTGTTGCGGAAACCCATTATAAATGTCCATTAGAACTTAGAAGTCAAATGGGCAAAATTTAACATTTAAAAAGAGAAGAGAGTGGATCACCAAAAGAAAAAAAGAAGAGAGAGAGAGAGAGAGAGAGAGTAGTATAGTGATTTTAAATAACCATGATTCCAGGGCGTTTATTTCTTTAATTGGAAAGTTCAGTCCACAGAGAATAATCTTCATGCAGTACATCCCTTCCAAGTTTTGCTATTAATTTGTAGCCCCACAAATTTTCAAAATGTTGCCCCACAAATGGATGAGACAAAAAAACAGTTTGTGAGACAACGTTGTTAAGTTGCCATGCATAACCGTTTTTCAAAAGAAACAGCTCCAGAAACTAGTGAACTTCAATGGCGAACGGAGAAGAAGATACGGAAAAGAGGAGGAGTTCGGCGAAATTCAGAAGAAAAGAGTTGGGAGTGTCTTGCATGCTAAATACGGAAGTGGGAGCCGTGCTGGCTCTAATCCGTCGGCCCCCGGATTTCAATTCCCCCTATCTTCCCTCTGACGAGAATTTCGATTCCGCCGCCGTCCATTCCCTCCGATCCCTCCGATCCCTCATCTTCAACCCCCACCAGGAGTGGCGCTCTATCGACCCCTCCGTCTACCTCACCCCCTTTCTCGACGTCATCCAATCCGACGACGTCCCTGCCTCCGCCACCGCTGTCTCCCTCTCCGCTGTCCTCAAGATCCTCAAACTCGGCATCTTCGACGACCGCACCCCGGGCGCCAAAGAAGCCCTCGACGCCGTAGCCAATGGCATCACCTCCTGCCGCCTCGAGAAAACCGACCCTGTCTCGGAAGACGCCGTCATGATGAGGATCCTCCAAGTCCTAACAGCCATCATGAGCCACAAGGCCTCTTTTTTATTCTCCGACCAAGCAGTTTGTACCATTGTCAACACATGCTTCCAGGTGGTTCAGCAATCTGCCAACAGGGGCGATTTGCTTCAGCGAACGGCGAGGCACACAATGCACGAGCTTATTCAGATTGTGTTTTCCAGGCTGTCCCAGATCGAGGTAAAGGATGAGGAAGAGAGTTCGGAATCGGACACGGATGACGCTGGGGTTTTGGATTCGGGGTACGGCGTTCGTTGTGCCATTGATATTTTTCATTTCTTGTGCTCTTTGTTGAATGTTATGGAACTGGTTGAAACAGAGGGCTCCAATGCTCACTCTGTTGATGAAGATGTTCAGATTTTCGCGCTGGTTTTGATCAATTCGGCCATCGAATTGAGTGGAGATGCCATAGGGAAGCATCCCAGGCTTATGAGGATGATCCAAGATGATCTCTTTCACCATTTGATTTATTATGGCACCTGGTCCAGCTCCCTTGTCTTGTCCATGATTTGTAGTACCGTTTTGAATGCTTATCACTTTTTGCGAAGGTTAGATTTCTGAGGAAACTATCAAGCATGTTTACTCCTAGTATCAAGCCCATATCCATGCATACTTTTTGTTTACTCCTAGTTCTCTAAAATAAGAGTTGGACATATATTGAGTAAATTGTAAGTGTGCTTGCCAACTTTTATGTTTGAATCTGGCTCTGCATAACTCGTCAACTGGATTGAAGTCGAAAAAAATAAATGATTTTGATCTGAGTTCAAGGAATTTGAATCCTCTCTATTTCTTTTTATTTTTATTTTTCAATTTTCAGAGAAAGATAAATACAAAATATGTAAATCACACTTGGATGATAAATCTCAAATACACGATGTTTATCTTTCTTTAAAATTAATAAAAAATAAAAAATAAAAAAGATCTAAACTCAAATTAAAGCACCTTAGTAGATTTATAGAGTGCAATTTCATGCAAAATTTAGACTGATTTGATTTAATCATGGTTAAAGTTCTAAAATGCTTGTAATATTGTATATGTTGAAAAAAACCATATTGTTGTCATGATCTATTCGAACCCAATTAACCCAAATTGTCAAAACCTAAAAAGTTTAGACGGTTGAAAATCATGGTTATGATAAGTGAATTTTTTTATTGGATTAATCGTTTTTGTTTTGTGTCAAATTCATCTAATACTCAGCTAATCAACATTTTGAAGATATAAAATTAAATGTTAACTTTTTATATTTTTTTATGAACTTTGAGACCATATTAAAAACTCGAATTACTTTTTTATTTAAAATTGTATGGTAGCCGTACCTATGCTGTAGCTTGGAAACAAAAGCTTATTACCACATGTATCATATATCCATTGCATGTTAAGAGGATTCTATTTTCTTTTTGTAGGTTCCTTCGTCTCCAACTAGAAGCCTTCTTTGGATACGTGCTTCTGAGAGTTGCAGCTTTAGCAAACACAGTTCAACTTCAAGAAGTTGCAGTTGAAGGAGTAATCAATTTTTGCAGGCAACCGACGTTTATCATTGAAGCTTACGCAAACTATGACTGTGATCCGTTTTGCCGGAATGTGTTTGAGGAGATTGGAAAATTGCTGTGCAAGCACTCATTCGCAGGAAACGGTCCTTTAACTTCTTTGCAAATCCAAGCCTTTGAAGGACTTGTAATTATAATTCACAATATCGCAGATAATATCGACAACGAAGACGATTCGAGTCCTTTAGGTCCCTACTCAAATCAAATCACGGAGTATAGACCCTTTTGGGAGGAGAAAGAGATAGATGAAAAAGACCTGGAAACTTGGGCAGAGTATGTACGTGTGAGGAAACTACAAAAGAGGAAAATGTTAATTGCAGGAAACCATTATGTCAGAGATGAGAAGAAGGGCCTTGAGTACTTAAAACATGCTCAATTAATCTCTGATCCTCCTGATCCAAAGGCGTTTGCTTTCTTCTTTCGCTACACTCCTGGCCTAGACAAGAACATGATAGGGGAATATCTGGGAGACCCAGATGATTTCCACCTTCAAGTTCTTAAAGAATTCGCAGCAACCTTTTATTTCACAGGCATGGTTCTTGACACTGCACTGAGGTTCTATCTTGAAACTTTTCGATTGCCGGGGGAGTCTCAAAAGATTCAACGTGTACTTGAAGCATTCTCGGAGAGATTCTATGATCAGCAATCCACGGACATTTTCGCAAGCAAGGACACTGTTCTTATTCTAAGCTACTCCCTCATCATGCTTAATACTGATCAACACAACCCCCAAGTGAAGAAGAAGATGACAGAAGAGGATTTCATAAAGAACAACAGAGCAATCAATGAAGGGCAGGATCTGCCCAGAGAGTTTCTCTCCGAGCTTTATCATTCTATTTTATCAAACGCACTTCTTGCTCCAACAAGTACAAATGTAGACATGAACCCAAGCAAGTGGATTCAGCTCATAAACCGATCCAAAGTGGTGCAACCTTTCATCCAATGTGATTTTGATCGTAGGATGTGCAGAGACATGTTTGCTTGCATTGCAGGTCCATCAGTGGCTGCTCTTTCTGCATTCTTTGAGCATGCTGATGAAGATGATTTGCTTCATGAGTGCATCGAAGGGTTATTCTCAGTGGCTAGGATTGCTCAGTATGGACTTGAAGACACTCTTGACGAGCTCATAACATCGTTCTGCAAGTTCACTACTCTTCTAAATCCTTACGCCTCCACAGAAGAAACATTGTTTGTCTTCAGCAATGACTTGAAGCCCAGGATGGCAACAGTTGCTGTTTTCACTGTTGCAAACAACTTCGGAGACTCAATCAGAGGTGGTTGGAAGAACATTATAGACTGCTTGTTGAAACTCAAGAGGTTAAAGCTACTCCCTCAATCTGTCATTGAATTCGACCCTACCCCGATACCATCTGCGGATCCAGGTGTCGCTTTCCCTGTTCATAATTCAAAATTAGGAAGCCGACAGGTTTCTAACATAGCTAGTCACTTCTCACATGCGTCGCAGGATGGCAGGGAGGACAATTTGATCATTGGTACTGAATTTGAGCAGAATGTGAACATGATCAAACAGTGTCGAATTGGTAGCATTTTCAGGAGAAGCTCGAACATCCCTGAAGACTCTTTACAGAATCTCGGACGATCTTTGATTTTTGCAGCGGCTGGAAAAGGTCAAAAATTTAGCACACCCATTGAAGAAGAAGAAACTGTTGGCTTTTGTTGGGATTTGATTACTGCAATTGCATTAGCCAATGTTCATAGATTCCAAACGTTTTGGCCTCAGTTCCATGAGTACCTTCTAGCAGTTGCTCAGTTTCCTATCTTCTCCCCTATCCCTTTTGCAGAAAAGGCCATTGCAGCACTTCTCAGGGTCTGTCTCAGGCTTCTTTCTTCACAGCGAGCTGATAAACTCCCAGAAGAGCTCATTTTCAAGTCCATTAATCTAATGTGGAAGCTTGATAAAGAAATTCTTGACACTTGCTGTGGAATCATATCACAGTCAATTATCCAATTAGTCACTGAGTACCCTGGAAATTTACAGACACAGCTTGGGTGGAAGTCAGTTTTACATTTGTTATCAGTCACAGGAAGGCATCCTGAAACCTATGATCAGAGTGTTGAAGGCTTGATCTCGTTAATGTCTGATGGGGCACATTTTTCACGAATTAATTATTCATACTGTATAGATTGTGCTTTTGGTTTTATTGCACTTAAGAACAGTCCTCTGGAAAAGAATCTCAAGATTCTGGATCTGTTATCTGAGTCAGTGAACTTGTTGATTCAATGGCAGAGGAATCAGTATTCAGATCCAGGAAGTAATTTTAGCGGAGCAAGCAATACTAGTAGTTCTTCTATTGAGGACAATTCAAGGGGTGGTTCTGCAAATTTCACTATGAATCTATTTGTGAAACTTGGAGAAGCATTTAAAAAGACAAGCCTAGCCCGGCGAGAGGAGATAAGGAATTATGCAGTTCAGTCTCTTCACAAGAGTTTTGATCTGGCTGAGGAGCTGCTCTTTACTTCCGCAAATTATATAAGCTGTTTCAACCTTGTGATATTTGCAATGGTGGACGATCTTCATGAGAAGATGTTGGAATACTCAAGGAGGGAGAACTCAGAGAGGGAGATGAGAAGTATGGAAGGTACACTTAAAATTGCAATGGAGCTGTTGACAGATGTGTACTTGCAGTTCTTGAAACCAATATCTGAGAGTAATGGGTTTCGGACATTCTGGTTGGGAATATTGAGAAGAATGGATACTTGCATGAAAGCTGATTTGGGACAATATGGTGCATCAACTGTGCAAGATTTAGTCCCAGATTTGTTGAAGAGGATAATAACGAAAATGAAGGAAAAGGAGATTTTAGTACCCAAAGAAGGTGACGACCTATGGGAAACCACATACATTCAGATACAGTGGATTGCTCCTGCTCTTAAAGAGGAGCTATTTCCTGATTAAGGCTACGGAATGTTTATTAAACTTATCATTTCATTTTCACCTCCCTTTCTTAATTTTTGTACCGTGGTTTTTTTTTTTTAACAGCAGGTTTGAGTTGAGTATTTTTTAGTGTCAATTTCATCTTGCAAAACATTAGACTCTCTCTAGATGGCCTATAGTTTGGGTTCTTCCAGTTTGCTCATATCAAAACCTCACAAGAACAGTTTCATTACTTTTTTACCCCAAAACAGTGAATCATAATAATAGCAAAATCATGGTATTCCATTTCCTTAACCTTCAACACATTTTTACCTCCAAACTCGAAGCTTTTAATTCAATTGTTACGCCCGCAAGCAATAGATAAAATCGTTTTACTTTGATGAAACTAAAATTGAAGTTCATAATTTGTATCATCTCCATAACGAAAGCATCTTCAAGATCGTATAAAATAGACATGAGAAGCCATAGATTGAAGTTCACAATGGCCCCTCTGCCCCACACTACAAGAACATTCCATATTTCATTTTCTAAAATTATTGACAATACCTTATCAATATAAACTATAGTGCACATTATTTTTGCTAAAAGCCGAAAGGAATATGTTCTTTAACGACCGGAGAAAAACTTGTACAATTTAAGCATCTTATAACTAGTTTTCTTTCTATCTCGTGAGGGATGTGAAAAGAAATTTGTCACATATGCAAGAAAACAAAGAATCACTATCTAAAATCATATTAAGAAAATATAAAGTATAAAATATAATCATAATAACGGCATCGTATTATCGTTTTTCTATACGGCTTTAAATATCCGTGCTCTAATTATTATTGCTTAGGAGGCAGAGCAAGCAAAATATAGCTGAGGGAGGACTGGATTCCACCTCCAGGACAAATCCAAACTAAAGAATGCAATCATGCATTTGTGGCTAAAATGGGGAAGCAGCAATGGGCGGCATAAGATGAAAGGTACACCATAATTTATGGCAGATCACTCGTTCAAAAATATTATACTCTTGCAACAACTTCCTTGTCAGAATACATACAGGGGAGTACAACTTAACTTTTAGCAGCCCATGTCAGCTTGTAGACGATCATACCTCCAAAATTGTTGCACGGACTTCAGAAATCACCATATGCCAAGTCCTAAGATAAAGTGAAATTAGAAAAGCACCTCTACTAAATATTAGTAATATCACTTCATAATTGAAGACTCGGATGTCTGGCAGCATACGAAATTAGCAATCATACATGTACATAATTATAGAAAAAGCTTAGTCTTTGATCAAAACAGTTTGTAATGTTGATGAATACAGAGTAAGACAAGTACCTACGGGATGTAAGACATAGGAGTGCCGCTTTGAGGCATTATTAGCCACAGAGAATATATATGATTATACCCTCATTTGATGTATAAAGTGGTGAACTCACGTAAAGTGTAAACTCTCATGGGGCCAAACTTCCCCATAACAACAATCTTTCACATTCTGTAAAACAATATGATTGAAATAAGGAAAGGCTCTTTCTTTATAGTTCTCCTAAGAGAAAATCTAGTGGATAAAAAGTGGGGTTAGGAAAGATGAACAACACTAAAGTCTGAACACCATTTCTTCATTTGATCTTTCAAAAAAATTGATCACCAATCCTAATCAACGTATATATATACATCATCCAGCTTCTAAAGGTAGGAGAGTCCAACTCTTATTAGATCTTTTCTGCAACAAAGACGAGGCCTAATCAAAGAAGTTGTTGGCCTTTCCAAATTATAAATATTGAAACATCTCATCAGTTGCAACACATGCTTTCACAATGCACTAAAACAGATGCTACACATGTCAAATTGCCAATGTCTAACACCTTTTCATTAAGCCTTTAGTCTATAGAATCCTATGCCCTTGTACATATGATCATCCTCTCAGTTTGACCAAAATAATTATTGTAATATTGTCCTTTTCAAGTCAGGTTAACCGGAACTACCCTAGTCCCTTCCTTGAAAATTGAAATTGCTCATTCCTATTAATTAGACCATCATCAAGGTTTCAATTTCATCCATGGAGCCATTGATGGCGTTCCATCTGCACATTACAGATTATGCTAATTAGTAAGGCATCAATTTCTGGCTCCATTTTCATCATTGTAATCCAAGGCTCCTTCCAAGGCCACCCATCTTGACAAGCATAATTTACAAAGTAAGCCTAACCTACATAAATTCAATATGTTACATGCATGGCCATGAGCTATCTAGATAACTAAAACCATTTATCCCACTGATAAGGAAATGATTGAGGACTATGAATCCTCACAATCATAAGAAACATCATATTCTATGCTGGCTAAAATCCCATCAATATAAAGTATTAAAGCAAAGCAATAGAACCCCACCCCCCCCCAAAAAAAAAAAAAATCTGATTACATTCTTATAGGGGTCTAGACCCTAACTGGTATTTACTTCTTTTTTCTTTTTTCTTTTTTAAGTATTTCATGAACATCTTAGGAAGTGATTCCAGTGCTCGTTAAGTCACTATATAACAGCATAACTTTATATGAAGATTTCTTCCAGACATGTATCTGCAAACATTCGCCTAAGATATAAAAAGTCCAAATATCCAGTCATTATGCATGAGAATGAGTCAGAATATATAAATCAACAACTTTTTTTTTTTTTCAAAAGGCTGGAGGGGTGGCACCAGACCATGCAATCAAGTTTACTGACTTTCTGTTGATTACTAAAAGCAGGGACAATATCTTCGCATCTCTTTCAAAACATACAGGCCTTTCTTTACGCTTTGTTGATGCAAAATGCAATTATTTTAGGGCTCATTTGAGTTGCAGAAAGTTAGGAATGAAAAGAGAAAGGAAAAAGAAAAAGCTGATTTTATAGATAGGAAATAACTATAATACTCTTGCTTTTAATAACTGAATAATAATTGATATATAGTATTAAATAATAATTGAGTAATAATTATAGAGGTAAAACTGATATTTTACCAAATTTCCCTCACCCTCTCCCTTTCTCTCCTCACACCAAAAGGGGCCTTAGGCCATCATTGAGTATTATTTTTATGTTCATTGGTAAAGAGCACCAAATCATAAACTCTGTCACTCTGAACCAAGAGTTCAAGTAGAAGCTGAAGCATGAAAACATATAATATAAGTAGAAAAGAATGTCAAAACAACTAGGTTAATTGCTTAGGTTTATATTCTTGGTCTGTATTAAAAGGAGAGATTTAATACATTAAGTTATCTTTTCTCATTTTTTGCATTTCTCCTTACAATACAAAATAATGTGAAACCAATAGATAACTTTGGCCAGCATAACAACCACAAACAACAAGAAAAAGGAGAAAAATATCTTTATCGCATAACTATAAACAATCCAATATGCAAAGTACAAGCAAAGATATTTAAATACTGACCCACCTACATTACTCACTGAGATTCTCAGCAGAAGCGTCTGTGTCTTCCTCATCTCCTTCCTGTATTTTTGCAATTTCAGCCTGGGCCCTTTCCAAAATCTGCTTCTTTTGAAGCTCTAACTCCCTATTGAAATCCATCCTCATCTTCTCTAACTCCATCATCTGCTGCCTCTTACTACTCTCAATTTTCTCATATATCTTCCCAAACTTTTGAATAGAGTCTGCCAGCACCCTAAAAGAAGACTCCTCCTCCTCATCTCCTCGCATCCCAGTCCTCCTCGGTGGAAGCCCATCCAAATCGTTGTCTTCAGAAGTCTCTGACTCCCCCGGACTATCTCTCATCTCATCAAACCCATTCGACCGATTTAAATAAACCCTTGTATTCATGAACACATACTCGCCACAATCAACTCCACAGGCTAACCCATATTCTTGCCTCGCTGAGGAGGCCATCAACATATCCATCTTCTTAAAATAAGCCCATTTAGTCGAATTCAACCCCATTTCATCCATTTTCGCCTTCTCTTTCTTGTACCTTCTTTTCAATTTATCCAACATATTCCTACACTGGGCCTCTGTCCTTTCCATCTTCAGCTCCTCCGAAACTTTCTCGGCAACATCATGCCAATCCTCAGTCCTTAAACTCTTCCTCCCAAGTTGAAGAAATTTATCCCCCCAAACCTCTAACAGCACAAACGTCGCATGCTCGGTCCATTCATCTGCCGAATTTCGACTACCATATGGAGGTTTCAGACGAGGGGCAAACTCATAGTTCGAAACAGAAGAGCCCCGCAATTTCCTCTTCTTCGGGTTTTTCTCAAACTTGTCAACGTCTTCGAAATTCCCACCATAGCCATTTTCCCCGTCATCCTCTTCCTCCTCAACGTCGTCCTCTTGGACATTTCTTAGGTCATAATCATCCAATTCTTCATATTCTTCAACTTCGTCGTCTTCCTCGTAGCGACTGGTCATTGGGCGATGACAAGTAACACCTCGTATTGGATGTTTCTGGCGATGAGAAGGGTTACTACGGTTTAAAGAGTAGGGCTTTGGAGGGTACCTTGCATCATCTTCCATATCATCCATTTATGTCTAATGGGAATAAAGATATGGCCGGAACCCGAATCGACTCAATAGAATTCGAGATTTTCTGACGGACCAGACTGAAAAAGGAAAAAAAGAATATGTGAGGACCTCCCAACAACCCAACGAGAGAAATTATTTTGGGGGTGAAATTTTCTGGAGAGATTTGAATGAAGGACGAATTGAATTCGCTAGGGTTTAAGCATATCACCAGGAGACTAGGCTTTGGGAATGAGAGCAGAATTGGGAAAGTTTCGGATCGGGAGGACCAACCCGAATCCGATGCCTCATATGGGTACCATGGAAAGTGCGCATGAGTGATTTGGGGTGTAGAAGGGAAGGGTGATCATACCGTAACGTTGGGGATGGGCCCAGCAAAGATTAATAATGGGTCCAATTTAACCCAAACAGAAACGGGCCTGATCTATGAAACAAACAAAGTCTAAAAGAGTTTTCGGCCTCACTGTTTCAGATGAAATTCAGTTTGGGCTTCGAAAGCTACTCAGCACAAGCAAGAAATGCTTAGGTGAGAGTTTGGCACATGACTTTTCTCTTTTTTTTCCTTCGGCCTTTGGTATATCAGCATCTTAATTTTTTAAGATATTATAAATTTTTACATAAAATTTTGACCTTGACATATTTTTAAAAAACATTATTCTTTTATTGTTTAGAACATATACACTGCAAAATTTAAAATTTTTGTATTTCTCATATATCCAAATATTATGTAAGTAAATCTTTAGTCATTTGAAAAATTAAATTTTAAATAAACTATGCAAACTTCTTGTAAATTTTGATAAAATTATATAATTGTTTTATATTTTTAAAATATGTATTTTAGTCCAATCTTAAATTTTGACTAAAATACTCTTCATTAACTAAACTATATAAATATATATTATATCTAAATATGTACAAATAAAAATAAAAAATTACTTTCATTGAATTAAAAAAATATATATTTAGATTAATAGAATATATTTTGATAAAAAAATTAAAATTGTAATAAAATATAGCACAACTTTTTACTTCAATGGAAGTTATTGTATATTTTAAAATAAATGAAAGATCTATATAATTTAAACAAAACTTAATGGAGATGTGTGCAATGTATTCTAAAATTTCTTAGAGTAAAGTACATTGGGCTCCATTAAATTTTGTTGAAATTATACAAACTTTTTCTCTATTTTCAATATATACACTTTAATTCAACTTTAAATTTTTTTCTACTAAAATACCATCCATAAAAAATAAGAATGGTTAATGAAGGATATTTTATTTTAAAAATTTAAAATCAAACTAAAATATAATACAACTTTTTACTTTAAAGGATGTCATGTATATTCAAAAATAGGTGATAGATTTGTGAAATTTTAACCAATTTTGAAGAAGATCTATATAATTTACTCTTAAAATTTTTTATGTGCCAAAAAAAGTGTATCTAAGTATGAAATAGACTTAATCATATGTTGAACTTGTTTAAAAATGTGTCAAGTTCATAAATAAAAAAATTCCACAAAAATTGGATTTGAGCCTGGCCTAATACTATTTATATACAAATAGGGCAAGCCCCCACTTGTTTAATAACATAATAATTAAAATGGTTAGATAAAATATATGATTATGAAAATATGCGTTGGTTTAGAAATTATAAAAAAAAATCCAGTTAATTTTAAATTAGTATAGAAATTTAAAGAAATAAATATTTTCGTGGCTTTACCTCTTAATATGTCCATTTTACTATATTTGCATGTTAATTTTTTCATATCTATCTCAATAAATTTGCTTTTGGAGATACCAAGTCCTAGTGCATACGAGTGGGAGTTGAAAGGATAGAGAGTATGAAACTAAATGAGGCAATGACACACAAATTATTTTAGGGATTGGTTTTTGAGGATGAGGATATTTCACCCAATTGTAGCTGCACCGTCCGATCAAACACAATGGAAGGCCCTCCCAGCAAAATATTGCTCGTCTTTGTCTTAAAATTAACGCGGGGTTACAAATGATTGGTGGAAGTTGTACATTGAACCCCCTTCTCTTGTGTTATGGTGACATTTGGACGTTGGGCTGGCCGTGGGCGAGGCACCCGGGCTCACCCCGCCCCTCCCTTAATTCCTTTTTAGCGCAACTTAAATCCCCTCCAGGGAGTACGGACCAAGGGTTTGGGCATTTTAGTTAATATGGGCTGGGCTTTAGAAAAGTTTGAACTTGACCCATTTTATGTTTAGACTTTCCAAAAATGTAAGACCTCTTTTTTATTGGCTTTATTTCCAGATTCATATCTCTTGTTTTTGATTGAATTTATTGGACTAGATAGATTTTCCAACCCATAGAAACATTAAAATCCGTCGGGTCCAAACTCAACTTGAGCTAGCTTGAGGTATAGCTGGTGAACCCGTAGATGATCATAAGCTGAGTTGGACTAAAGCTAGTATTCAGTTTTTTTTCCCCTACTGTGCTGCGAGAAGAAATTCGTTTTAAACATATAAATTTTTATCCTAATGTTGGTTTAAATTAGCACAAGTGAAGCCAAAGCTAGAAACTAGAGCATCCATTTAATTGCAAACAAAACAAAATTCCACATATTTTCATCCTTAACAAAACTAAAAACGACACCAAATCTAATGAATAATGATCAGTCAAGCATTGCAAATTCAAAAAAAATAGTAATCAAAGTGCGCCCTAGACTTCAGTTTGGAAAAACTTTAAGAAATATTGTAATTATCCATCCTTATCTTTGTCTCCAATTACAATGTCTGCCTAAATATCTAAAAAGGTTGCACTTGCAACCAACCTATTAATTTATTGATTCCATTGCAATATCCCCAACAATTTAAACTGAACATTAAATTAAATTTTAGGTATTTATTAAAACTACTAAAAAATATCCCTCTTATTATTTTAATACTCTTTTAGCTTGTCTCTTCATCCTCTCCACTAACTCTCACCATCCTCATTGCCATGGCAACCAATCTTGAGAATGGTAAAAACTTGGCGAATGATATGAAAAAACCAGAGACTTCCACGATTGAGAAGGTCTTAGCATTTCAGAGCAGCCACGATTTTTCAGTCATGGTCTTCCATATCGTCGCGAGAAATTGGGTTTCTGGAAAATGGGTGAGAAGAAATGGATTCAAAGTGAACTATAGAAGATGGTAAGTGGATATTCATAGAAAGGGGCCAGCTATTTGAATAGATTGTTACGAATACTGTTGGAGATTGTGCCCTAGGCCAATCATTGTATTGCGAACATTGTTTATTATTACGAAATAAGAGTTTTCTTTTTATTACATTATTATATTATTTACATGTTTATATATAATAATATCCATGGATAAATTATTTTTGAATTATCCAAAATGTCCCTAATCAATCATCCTTGTGGGAACAACGATGAATTAAGATTAATATGATTTTGATTGATTAAGTGTTAATTATATATGATGATATGAATCAAAATTATAGGCGTGTGTTAGAGAACAGGACGCTGGATAGACCCGTCATGAGATAAGTTACATGGATTAGGTCATAAATTTATCTCATATATAACTATGTCATTGATCCCTTGGACCTGAGATCACCATAGATTCCTACATGAAGGACACTGTACTTTGGCATAGTCTAATGTCACCTTTAACCGGGTGATTATAAAGACTATGATCAGGTATAATGAAATTCATGCAGAGGAAGATGAGTGGTCAAGATGGAATTTGTCCCTCTAATTAATAGAGAGAGATATCTCTGGGCCCCTCGATGAGTGTGACTGAGAAATGCATGGCCATGCTCAAATGGAAAGGGTTCCATCTTATATCAGTCTGCTCGGAGATCGAGAAAGTTATGATCGAGCAAGTTGAGAATGACATTTCCATGTCTCATACTCGATCTAGATATCGTGTGACAAAAGGGATATGATAGGGTTATAAGATAGGTTGCATCGGATCACCGATCCCGTATGATTTGGGTAGTCACAATGTCTTGCTAGAGGCCGCTTGTGATTTGTGGGTCAAACAGTGTAGTTGGCCCACTGCCAACATCATATGGGCCTGCAGGGTCGCACACAAGAACGGACTAACTCGAACTAAAATGTCCACATTCATTGAATCAGAAATGTGTCTAGATTCAATGAATATCTAGGATGGAGGAATTATTTATATATATATATATATATAAATAATTAAATTCAAAATATATTATATATTATATATATATATATATATATATTATATTTGATATTATATATATATGTGGATTAATTTAAATTTGATTCTATTAGATAGATTTAAATTTAAACTAATCAGATAATTTAAATTAAGCTCTAGATATTGTTAGTTTAAATTTAAACTATAGGATAGATTTGAATTTAAACTAATAGATATATTTAATTAATTTTGATTAATTAAATATATCTGAAACTCTAGTCTATAAATAGGGGTTTCCATATTAGAAAAAAAAAATATACATAGCTAGAGCTAGAGCTATCTTCAAAATCCTTAGAGAGAGAGAGACATCGTACGGACGTCGTACGGAATTGTACGAAACGTCGTACGAAACTGTACGGACTGTATGGACAGATTGCTAGCACACTGCTTTGAGTTGCTGAACCCCGTTCGTGTAGATACCAGTAGAGGGAGCTGATCTGCGGTCAGTTCCTGTGATCCAAATAAAAGCAAACAACAAACTCAATCGGAAGAAAAAAGGTAATTCTCTGAACCTATTCAGTTTAAGTGATTTTGGCGGATCCTTGGTGGGAATTGGGATCAAAATTTTTTTAATGTTTCCGCTGTGTGCCTTCCATAATTCCCAACAAATACATTGGGTATATTGCTCCTCCAGCCTTAGTTAATATATTCTTGATAGCAATAAGCTTTTGTAGCATTAGAACTAAATTGATAACAACAAATTTTTTAAAACTAAATAATTGATGACCACCGTAATTTTCAGAGATGAATATAATAGGTCATTCATCTAGCTAATTAAGAGTTGCACTTCATTTTTCTCGTTTGAATACATTAGGAATATTAATTGCTATTCAGTCTCCATCCACCCTCAATTAATGTGGTTGGCGTTCTAAACTAAACTAAGATATTTATGATCGTCAGTATGGAATATATCTCTGTCTCTTCAAAGATTGAACATAACACTGGTGTACGGTGTACTGATCTCACAATTAAAGCTTATTTTATTTGGATGCAAGAGTGTTTAATTTGATGTTCCTTAGATTAATTTGTTATCCAAAAAGATCCATATTCAATACCCGCCATCTACCTGTAGGCTGTATGGGTACCCCTACCCTCACGGTACTGTGATCGCATTGTCTCTTTCGTGTTCCAACATGCTCTCTGCGCCATCGCCATGCAAATTAAGTGATGGACCTCTCGCTTGTCAGAACCACCCATTATACCCTCTCCCTCTGTAACTTGCAAACCAGAGGTACTATATAGTTAATGGCTGCATGAGACTTCACCCTCCTTCACAAAAAGCACGGAGGGGACAATGCCCAATTATGAATGCGAAAGGAACGTCACGTAAGTGAGCATGTGGTAGAGCTGGGATGATTCGCTGTGTAACAAGGTGTCTTGTGACACTGCAATAAAAACCACTCCTAACTTTCATCTGTACATTAAATTGCCGGAAAAAAAAAAGTAAAAATTTTCTTATACTTTGGGTGACCTGCAAATAATGTTTTAAACTTTCAAAACAAAAAAATAAACCCTTTAACTTTTACAATAAAAAAATAGTTACTTTTATTTATTTCACCTTTCACTTTATTGCCTTATATGTATGCCACTTCAATCTCTCCTATAATATCTTGAATTAAACATGCTAGTATTAGGGACAAGTGAAAGCTTGTCATGTTAATTATAGAAAAGTCTGAAGTGGCATATAAAGTAACATTTTTAAAGATAAAATAGACATGGAAATCTATTTTTTAAAGTGTGGAATTTAACGGATGTATTTTCAGATTTTAAAAGTTAAAAAAATTATGTACAAAGTGATTCAAAATTCAAGAAAGTTGTTGCATTTTTTACTGAATTGTTTTTCATTTTTTCTCATGTAACGTACTACTATATATATGCGCGTGCATGGCAACTGAATGTCTCATGCAGTAACTGAACTGTGGATGCTCTATTCATTAGTTACAATTGAAATATGGTGATGGAGAGGAAGTTCACTTCTCTGCTTCTTGTGGGTCTTTGTTTGGTGGTAGGAATATCCCAATACGTAGATGGAAGGAACTTGATGAACGTGAAAGAGGAAAATGTGAAAAAGCCGGAGTCGTTTTTCGGGGATAGCTCCGGAGGGATCGGTGTGGGTAGTGCTGGTGGAATTGGAGGTTATGGAGGCATTGGAGGAGGTATCTTTAAGGGAATTGGAGTTAATGGAGGCATTGGAGGAGGTATTTTTAAGGGAATTGGAGGAGGAATTGGTGTTGGAATTGGTGCCATAGGTGGAGTTGGTGGTGCCATTGGAGGTTCCATGGAGCACGTTGACGCAAACAAGCAGCCTTGAAAGTTAAGTATAGACTAGTTCTATCTCCAATTTGTAATAAATCTACTGCTTCATATCCGTCGTTATTTGGTTATCTTTCTAATCATGTTCTGCACCCGCAGGTAAAATCCACATGCATCTTGCCACTTTAGTTTGGGTTTTCATATATTGTATCTTCAGTTTTGTTGTCGTTTTTGGTGGTTCCAAATTCTAATGCTTCAAATGGTGTAAAAAAGGGAGGAAAAAAAAAAACCCAAAGATGAATCTTTTGTTTTCATCTCGTACACATATAGCTTGTTAAGCTATAGAAATAATATATTATTGTGTCAGTTTATATATAAGAATGAAGATGTTAAGTTCAAGTTGAGACTTAATATTAATTTTTTATTTTAAGAGGAAATATTATCTTTGATTTTTGAAAATTCTTTGACTCGTTATTCACAAGTATTTTGAAACAGGATGGATATATAAATACACACACACACACACACATACTCCAAGGACAAACAATTAAGTACTAATTAACTCAAAAACTTTAAGGATTATAAATCATGTAGGGATAAAATTCAGAGATCAAATAATTGAGATATATATATATATATATCTTTTAAGGACCAAAATTATATATTTTTTCTTATATTAATACTTTAAAAAATGGTTTTGAATCTATCATCTACTTAAGATGGCGCTAATTAAATTAACTTGTTTCATGATATGGATTTAAATCCTTTACTTCTAAGCGTTGGGGAAAAAATCTGTCAGGCATATATTGAGAGCAAAATGAAAAAAAAAAATCAAAATAGTTTGCTATCAAAGAAGGAAGTTTTAATTACCGGCAAAGTGATCATGTTGTCACTTATGCTTGCAATCGAGAATATCAAATAAATTGTTAGTGGAGGTGAGATGAGTGTTGAGTCATCTTCACCACACTTTACAAGTTCAGAGTATATGTATAAAAAAGATTTCCCTTTATGAATATAACATGAAAATTAAATAAGATGAAGTACCAAAAGAATAAACTCACTAATTGTGCTCAAGTAACCCAACTAGAATATTTATGAGGTCCAATATGGGTTTCCGCATTTCAATGGAACTTTTCTTAGAGGGTTTTCCGGCTCTTTTAGTGAAATTGGGCCAGAGACAACCCAAAGGAATAGAGAAAAGCAACCAAAAGACGATTTTTCCGGAAGTGAAAAAGTGGTCATCTTTAACTCCAATGAAGACTCTATATGGAAGCTATTATTGGATGTGGAACTTATGTATCCACCCAAATTTTATGATAGAGCAATAGAGCATGCGCGTATATTAATTGGAGTGATGTGAATACTTAATAGTAGATCCATTATACGAGTATTAATTTGCATTATCAAATGAATCTCGCCAAATATCCCTCTTGGATTCTCACAATTTTTAAGAGTAATATTAATTGTCCCACTTTAAGTTTGGCAAAAGAAGGGCTACCAATGAAGGCAACTCCATTATTAATTAATTACTATATAAAGAAACACCTTTCACGTCTTGGATTGGTTCATTATTGTTGATCCTTATCACCTTTAAGCCTTGTTGATACCTTTTGGACGATTGTTTATATCCCTGGGGTCTTCAATATTTGCGTATAGTACTAAGCTGCTTCAACCCAAATCTAGTTGTATCCTTATTCACTTCTCCCCAGTTAGTTTTATTCGTTTGTTCTCTTGTTCGTTATTACATTCTGGCTTACGTACTCCTCTCGAGATAAGAAAAGGACATGAACAACTTGTATCTCTTTCCCCTGATGATCATTTGCTAACTCGCTAGCTAATAGAAAGAAGATTAATTCGAGAGTTAAAATTCATGAAAGATATTAATAAAATAGTTTACGAAGTTTTTTTAAGAATTAAATTTTTGGATCAAATTAGTCTCTAACTATACATATTTCAGAATAAAATATAAGGTTAATTTAATTAAAACGTTTATTAGTATATTATTTGAATTTTGAACATTGTAACCGTCCTACACCTTTATCAACATCCTTTTTTGTTACAAAAATACAAAATTTTGATAATAGAAAGCGAAGAAAAGAGCGGATAAAAATAGAACTCGGGTAAGTCAAAAACTCACGATACTTATGTCTTAAAAAAATATTACTCGAGTCCAAAGCTGTTAAATAGGGTAAATACACATATTGGCGATGTAATTAATTGTGGTCACTCGACGACTTCTTTCTATTTTTTTAATTCTTTTTACGAAGCAACCTTTTTTTTTTTTTTTTAAATAATGATCGTTCTCGTCATTGTTGCCAATTATCTTCGTTTTCTTTTCTTTTTCAATTTCGAGCAATATAATACATGTCGAAATATGTGTGAATCATGAATTATCAATTTCATGCTTCACATGATGGCGAGAAAGCTGCTGTTTCAATCATTATAACCCATATTTGTTTACCACTAAACCATATTTTATGTTTTACATTCTCTGGTTCCTGTCGTTAGTACCACGTCCTTCTTAAATATTCCAAGTGGCGTTGCACTTTTAATTCCTAATCAAATCCTAATCAAATTAAGTTGGAAGAGCCATAATTGCATCGATCTATCCGAAATTATGCATATATACGCTACTATTCACTAAGCTTTGAAGTTTCTGCTGACAACTGCGTATACGATATCAGTAAAAAAGTATATAATTATAAAAGATATATTCACCGGAAATTTTGCATCTAGTTCACCAGATATTTTGATTTTGAGTACTCTCCCAGGGGAGGTCATATTTGTGCATTATCTATAAATTTGGTTGAAAACTACTGTTGTATAAAGTGTCATCCACTTTTGAAACTATTAAGCCTCGGCCCTTTCTAAATTATCTGTCAAAATAGCCACAGAAACCCACTCTTTTCTTTCGCTTTTTTTAAATGGGTCATGATGATATCTTTTTCATTGGTGGAACATGATCACGTCCTTTTCATTGGTAGAATTTGGTGTATCCAAGATAGACAATTTTAAGGTAACACTTATGTCAAGTGTTATCGTTTAATTAGTTAATTAAATTAAAAATTATTAATTTTATAATTATATTATTATATTTATTCAATAGATAAATTTTTACCATGTAAACAATAATACATGCTACAGGTGACTCCAATCACTATTAAAAATTTGCTGTTATAGCATAATGAACATTTCTGCTTGAAGTAAATATATTATCTTAATCACACACATGTACACACACAAAGATAACATATATAACTAGATATTCGAAGAGTAACCACTAACTATATAAACATGGATTAATTAGTTAACAACTGCATGAACTTTCATAAACAATATCAAAGAGAGGATTTTAACAAATTCATAGACAAAAGTGACTGCGTTAATTAATTAATTATAAAAGAGATAACAATGAAAAATCACTTTGAGAAATCATGTTCAAAATCATAAAAGAGATTTTCTTTTGGACTTCAGGTGTTGCCAAGAATCAAACAAATCAGCCTTCAAAGTAAAAATAAAATTATTTTAATTTCATAAAAATGCAACCAAATTTGAATCCTTTGAAGTGTGAATTTGGTGTAGTACTTTTAAAGTAGAAAGAGAATAATACAAAGAATGAAGTGTATATGGATTTTTTTTTTTTACTCATTTTTAATTTTCTTTCTATCTCTATTTTAAAGACACTTTACAACTTTTATGTTTAAGAGGATTTGAATTTAGGTGCAGCCACCTTAGTAATATTATTAATATAATAAAGAAACTCTTCAACATATTATTTTATAAGGATAGTTGCAAAAAAGTTGATCAAATCCCATTACCTCAAATTTCTCGAATTTTTTAAAAAAAGAAAGTTAACGATCCCTGTGCCAGATACCATTTCAGTAGTTTTGATCACTTGTATCATCTTTCACAAATTGATTATGTTCCTATAACTTAGACTTATTTTTCGTTGTAATGAACAATATTTTTCCTACTATATTGTAAATTAATTGGATGATGCTATTTATGTCTATACTCTATATGGCAACGGATGTGATATGAACTAGGCTTTTTTCTATCTTAATATTTCGGCACGTTCTGCATTTTGTATGCTCACATAGGCGAGTTTTATAATTTTCTAACCCGCGGCAAACACTGCAATGTACCAATGTTACCACCTATGTCGAACGATCGCAACTGAGAATGAAATAGAATACTTTAGTATTAGTTTGATATGACTTGAGTCATGAAGAGAACCTATTTTAAAATTAGATGTGAGAGTGCTTTATAACTTAGTTACTGTTTTACATCTTTATTTTTACTTAACGCAAAACATATCAAGATGTCACTAGTTTTCCATTTCTGTTTTATTTGATGTTTTCTTTAAATTTCAAAAGAAGATTTCTTAGCTCTAATTATCTTAATTGCTTTTGCTTTGATGGATCTTGACATGATTTATATTTTTGTTTTATAAATCAAGTCCTAGTAAAAATTTTGTTGAGAAGAAAAGAGATATTTTTGTGCAGCCTTCTTTTTTTTTAAATTAACTCTAATTTAAATTCAGATCCTTTAGCGCTACAATATCATCTCCCGTTTAAAAGGAAACAAAAGGGTCTATCAAGAATTCATCAATTACGTAGTGTAAATGGAACTATAACTTTTGAAACGCGGTCATGTAAACCCTAAACAAACCTTGGAAGTGATGTGATCCCACTATGAATTGCGGAAATTCCGCATATCATCACACTATGAATTGCTGATACATGCCAGCTAGCTAGCAAAAGCACCCAAATTATTGATATTATATTATATTAATTACGACTCTCAGTCTCCAACTATATGCTTTTTAATTAATCTACACTTTTATTTTGCCCCTGCTGCAACACTAGGCAATGATTGAGGTAGAAGTAATGTACATCTGCCTCCACAATTACACTCAATTGCCAATTCCAACTTGAATTATAGTTTTCACTTTTGATGTGTGTTGCACACACACACACACTTCATTTATTTAGGTGAGTTGACACTTGACACTCCCTTTTCCAATTCAGTATTGGCCAACTGAGGGAGGTTTATGTGGAGGCTTGTGCTACACAATTATGCCTTCTTTACTAGAAGACAGTATTCATTCTCTCTTTTTAGCGACAATTCCAATTGGTTTTACTGATTTCCGATATCTTTTTCATCACTGCTTTTGGCATTATTCTATTTTTCAAACTTGATTTCGTCCTTAACGCCGATATCTATCATATCAGACTCATTCCTTCAATTAGTCTGTGTTCAATTTGATAGTATGTGTTTTACAGAGTTCGTCACAAAATTAAATAGCCTATGGGAGAGTCCCACCTAGTTAAGGGCTATATATCTCAACCAATAATTAAACAAAAGCTAGCCAATGTATGTCTGGGGAAGGCAGTTTCCTTGATGTGATTCGTTTAAGTTCATGAAGAAAAGGGTAGCTTTGTCTCAATCACATCAAGGGTTCGGGTTTAACGTTTTCTGTCTCTCCATATCATGCATGCATCGTAAGGGCTTCTTCAATACCTAGATATAACCTAATTACTCTATTCCCACCCCCGAAATAATAATTTTAGGGAAAAAAAAAAACTAAGGCACCCAAAAACTCTTTTTGTGAAACAACATATACGTAACGAAGCGATGACACTTGATTACTCGAAATGTTTTCTGATTCTTCCGAATGCAAAGAACACGGTTATGGTCCCGTATTTGTTGAATAGCCGCTGAAAATAAACTGATGACAACAAGAATGAATTTGCCCTCTGTTTTAGGGTTTAGCCAGCCCCCAGTTAAAACAATAATGCAATAGGTTTGGTGGCGGAGCCAGGACCTGAAGCAGTGGGGGCAAAAAAAATTTTATAAAAAAATTTCTTTTATCTTATCTAAAAAACCACTTTTTTAGTATATTGTTTAAATAAAGTATTTTCCTTTAAATTCTTAGATTAAGCTCAATAAAATTAACTCATTAATAATATAAGTTTGAAAAATTAACAATATATTAAGAATAATTACTCTTCATATTAATATCAATAATTTCATTATCTAAATTCTTATGAGAACATAATTCTATATCTACTCAATAATACATAATAAGGATACATTAAACAATGCATCATCACTTAACATCATAATAGTTTAACAAACAATTTAGAAAATCATTTTAAATAAGAAAAAAGTTTTATCAAATGAAACATAAAAATTTATGACTGCTAATTTTTTCAAAAAAACTATATTTATATAAAGTACTACAAATACTATTTTATCCAATAAATTTTTAAAATTTTTGCAATATTTTTAGAGATAATTGTTTAAAAAATATGTATATATACAATAAATATAGAGCAAGTGAGAAAAAGAGAGAAAAGGGAGGGATAATGGGAAAAGAGATAAAAGCTAAGGAAAAATAAGAAAGGAAAAAAAGAAATAAAATGAAATGAAGGAAAAGAGGAACTCCAAAAAAAAAACGCATGAATTGAGTAGGTTTCAGTTTAAATGTCAAATAATAATTTAAAAATAAAAGAGATATATATATATATATATATATATAGGTTCAATTAATTTAATAAATCTAATAAATTCAAAGTTTAAAAAGATAAGAAAACATAATATCAAAATTTAATATTACACATATCAATTTTGAAAATTTGAAACGGGCATATGCCTACCCTCAACCCAACCTGGCTCCGCTAGTTTGGTATAATATGATGAGGTCCCACATGCATGCTGTTAAATGCATCAATCAACATTTATACAAGTAAACGTGACTTCATGGAATTGATGCAGTAATGAAGGTATAAGTATGTGAAGTATATTTATAAGTTTAAATTATAATTTTGTTAATGTATATATCTTTATCTTTAATTGAGTGAAGTTTAGTAATTTTTATATCATATGCATGGATTAAAAAATTATATAAAAATACTATAACTTTTTATCTATTCTTATGTCAATTGTAATTTTAAAAGCTGAGATTAAAATATATTAACTTCTACAAATATATATATATATATATAATATTAAAAAAATTGAGCTTAATTCTAAGAGTTTATGACAGCTCATATATATTTTCATACTTTCAGTTACTACTTGACATGATAGTACGCTAGCGTCTTTTCTATCAAATTGTGATTGCAGCTAGCATTAGTGGTCGAACAATAATCACATGATATTTCTGAAAACGATATCCTAATAAATCTTAAAATTCCTTTCTTTTCAGTGTAAAACATTTGTGTAAGCAACACAGAAAAAAGAAACAAAATATAGACATCTTTTCAGTAAGTTAGATTTGCTGAGACGAAATTAATTAATGACAACTCATTCAGAAGTGAAAGGTTATATACCGACAATTTAGTGCTTAATTTTTCTTTGTTCTCTCTTTATATCCGAAAGTGTTGATACATTGTGGATTTAATTCACCACACACGGATCATGCCATATACTGTTCAATCATAATAAAGAAAAAAGAAGACAATTAGCATGCAGCATTGCCAACAGCCAAATGTTAACTATCATTTGAGATGAATGGATACCTGTAGGAAAATTTGTAGGTAATTAATTAAGACTCAAGTTCCAAATTAAATTTACCGCGATGGGTGAATGGCTATGTATCACCATGAACTTATGGCTCATATGATATATTCCGGCTAAAAATTGACGTGTGCTTTATTTATGTTAATGGTTAAACCTTTACTCTACTCTGCTTTTTTGAAAAATATTTACCCAATTCTAAGATTAATTGTTGAGAAGTTTTTGTAAAAAATATTGATACTATATCATATTTATTTCAAATTTATTCTGTTTTAGGGTTCTTGATTTAGATGTTAGTGTTTATTGTTTGCACTTACAAAAACGAAAGTTTTAATGAATCTAATCTAATATAAATTCCAATAAAATATGAATCTATTATTTTATTTCATGCTATTATTATATATCATCTACAAGATTGGTGGACTTATTTAAACTTGCATTGATAAAAAACCTTCACTTGAACGAATGCTATTTAATATGTAATTTTGTAGCAAATGAAGACTAAAGATTTCCTGAAACGCAATGAATATTAATTTTATGTTTTGATAGAGCCAATGGGGCAAATCCACCCCAATTAAATTCATGCCTTTCAAGTAATAATTATAGAAAAAAAAAATACCGAATGGCTCATGGTATATAGGATATGAGTTTGCTAAATAATCAGGTTAGACTTAGAAAGCAAGTATAAATATAAGTAGGGAATAAACATTCATAGACGAAGGAAAGAGTCAAGCCTATGTCAGTTCTCAAATTTCGCATCTCGTCAAAACATTATTTTCTACTTTCACCCTTTATTCAAAACTTAGTCATCTTAGCTCTTTACCATCCAACCCCATTTGATTCGGAATAGTTGCCACAAAACCCCTCTATATATGTTAGAATTGCCTTTTTTGCCTCCCCACCATGTGGTATTTATCTCTCTTTTGCAAATCATCATAATCAAAGAAGGAGAAATCATGGATGGCATGGGGAGCACTAAAGGGATAAACACTCAGTGAACTTCTTGGACTCGAGGGTTCTTCATATGAATTCATAATTTGAATTGATTATATTTTATAAGTCCTAATTCTTTTTCTACAACTCCTAATTGAATGCAATATATTAACCTTTTGTAGCCTGTATTACAAAAAATCTATAAAACCTAAAAATTTTTAGTCAAAATTTTAATTTTTTTTAATTGAGTCAAAATTGATTCCTTGAAAAAAATATGGATTACTCTAAAGAACATAATCAATTCATCTACCGCAATTAATCAAAACAAGATTCTAACTTTACATTAAAAATAGGCCCTATATTAAACCAATAATTAATATATATGCATTTATAATTGGCATAAAATAATGATATATGCATATGCTTTTATATTATTATAATTGTCATGCACCAAATTCAAGGAATTTTATTTACCTGTTTCAAGTTTTACCTTACAAGTGGTAGGTTCCTAATTTTACAAGTTTTACTATTTGTAAGTTCCTAATGTATTTTTTCTACAAATGTTGGGCCATTAATTTTTTAGTTTTTTTGGACAAAAGGAATTTTCAATTTTCGGTAAAGTTGGTTTTTACGCGTTATTTTTGGCACTTTTTTCTATAACTTTTTTTGTTTAAATCATTACAACAAAACTTGAGCTTATCGCCTGAACTTTAAGTTACTAAACTTATAATTCCGGTCAGAAATGAAAAAATTCTAACTAAAAATTCAATTAAAAAATCGTCAATTTTTGCACTGTGGGTATTTTATCCTGACTGCAATTCGATTGGAGTACTGTGCACCCTACTCCTCTCTTGTTGTCACATCAGTGAACATTATTAGCAACCTTTTAATTTACAAATACAAATTATATTTCATATATAATAAATAATTAACTAATAATGTTAATAAAAATTTAAATAATAAAAATGAATTAATAAATAATATTAATAAAAATTGATATAAACAACAAATAAAAAGTTTTAAAAATAAAAATAAAAAAAAATAAATTAGCATTTATTTATTTATTAAAAATTAAATTATAATTTTTAAAAAAAATTGTTTTGACATGAAAAAATGTTCAACAGAAAGTTGGTTGGGCATACATGTATCCAACCAACTTTCTACCAGAAATTGGTTCCAACAGAACATTGGTCAGATGTGTTTAACCAATAGTCTATTGAAAATATATTATTGTAATTTTTTAATATATTAATTAATCTAATAAATTTATTTATAATCAATAATAATTTATGTTATTTTTATTTTAGTCTATAATAATAATATCATCATCATCATCACCACCACGCATAGTTGATGTTTTGCATTTTTTGGGTTATCTGGATATCTATTCTTCATTCTTCATTTTTGGGGTAATCATTGTTCATATGCTTTATTCTTCATGTTTGTTTTGTTCACTCATTGTTATGTAAACCAGATAAGAATAAGAAAAAAATAATAATAATCAAAACAGATTTTTGGGAATGAAATAAGAAAAAAAACATATCTAAAAAAATCAAATATAATAATAACCAAACAGATTTCTATCCACATTACAAACAAATTATGAAAACTTAAAAAAATAGATACAATAATGATTTAAAAAAAAGATTCCTATCTGTGTTACAAACAAATTCTAATCTAATGTTAGAAGAAAAATCAAAACTTGAATAAAATGTATTTCAAAATCTAAAAATGTCTACCCAAAAAAAAAAAAAGAAATCAATAACACAAAAACAAAAAATAAGCCAAAGAGAGGAAAGATAAGTAGAGAAAGATAATAATTTAAATAAAGATATAACGAAGAATGAAACTAGAAGAGAAAAATGACAAGGCTTGAACAAGCAGAAAAAATGAATAGTGAAACGAGGCTTGAATGAGTCAAAAAGATAAACAGATGAAATGAAAGAAAAGAGAGAACAGAAAAAAGGAACAAATGAAATGAAAGAGAAGAGATTAATATGGAAAGGAAGAAAAAAATTTGGCGATTTAGTGGGCTTAAATGAATTTCACTCTTTTTTCTCTTTCTGTCAATTTGTACCATTACATTTTTCTCTTTTTCCAAATGCCATTCGTGTTTAATTTTTGTTGGTAAAATTTCATCAGATAATGTTATTATACTTTAACTTCATATATATATATGATTAACTTCATTAACTAAATATATAAGTTTGCGAAGTGAAAATATTAAATATAAACAAAACAAGAATAAAAAGATTATAATATGAGATAATTTAGTAAAAATAAAATAACATAAATTAAATTATATAAAAGAAAAATAATAATAATCACTCTTCCTCTTCCTCCTCATTATCTTTTTTGATATGAGACATATGTTACCTATGTCCAAAATTTGGTCTAGCTTCATCTTGAATCCGATGTTGTTGGAAAAAAAAAATATTATTGTGTAAATACTTCAAATTTGTCTTTTTTGTTGTTCAAGTTCAGTATTATGACTTCATGTTGAATAAGCCAAAAATTCTTTTCTTATCATTTCTTGTATATAATCAAAGTGATTACATGCGAGGGCTTGAGAGTAGGAGTATCCAAAAATTTAAACTAGATTTTCGTATATATTATGTGATATATGTTGGTAGCATGATCTGAACAGAGTTTAATATTAAATTCAATTGTCAAAACAAATTGTGTACCTGATGAGGACTTTATAGATGCCATGATTAATCTGAGGAGTAAGGCAAAAAAGAATAGATCACACAACCTACTTTACTCTTTAGGTTTTCTCAGAATGGAGAGGAAGAGAGATTAAGTAGTTTCTAAATGATCGTATATTTTTTAAATTGATTGCCTCCAGTAATTTTATTAAATTATAAAATCAATCAATTAATTAAATTTCTCTTTTTTTCTCCATATAGGCTAGACTTGTGATAAGAAATCACTAGCTACTAAAGGGCTGTAGGTTGAGGCCTCTACTCAATGGACTTATGTGTGATCTAACTTATTACGAATCACACACTTTTAACCAAGGCCTAATTTGTTTAGGGTTTAACACCAAATACAAAACTAATTATTTAAAATAATATATAATTAATTACCCCATAATTAATTAATGTTAATATTTATTTATTAATTTATAAAATTAATTTAACAATCTCCCACTTAAATAGCATTAATTAATTATTAATTATTTGGAACTCCTATTGCAACAACAGAGCTCAAATAACAATAAATAATTAGTGTACATTCAACCATAAACAAATCCAAAAGAAACAACTCAAAATTATTGAATTTGATAGAAAATCAAGTGATTTATGACGCATTAATACAAAATCATTGAATCCAATAGGGAAATAAATAATATTAAGCACATTGATAATATTTCAATATCCAAACTGATTAGAACAAAATTGCATAAATGGTCTTAAACTGGAACAAATAAGATAATTATATCTCAGACTCCCATTAAGCTAAGGCTACACCAAAGATTTAACAAGACTTATACGAGTTACATAATGTTGAAATACTCCTATGCGTAAACCTTTAGTCAACAGATCTACAAGCATATCTTCACTCAAGATGTGTATAACATAAATATGTGATTTAGTAATCTTTTCTCTAACGGACAAGAGCTTAACATCAAAATGTTTTGTACGACTAGAATTCTTGTGATTTTGAGAGAAGTACATAGTAGATAAATTATCGCAAAAGATGGTTAAGAGTCGTGATATAGAATCAACCAAATACATGCTAGAAATTAACTTCCTTAATCATATTGCCTAACAGGTAGTCTCATAACATGCAATATACTCTGCTTCTATAGTAAAGATAGTTGTGAGTGTCTGTTTGACACTTTTCCATGAAACAGTCCCTCCAGACATTATAAAGATATATCAAGAAGTTGACTTATAATCATCTATACAAGAGGAAAAATCTAAATTTAAATAACCAATAATTTCAAGCATATTAGATTTTTTTGTAAGTCAATATGTAATCTTTGGTACTTTAAAGATACCTCATAACCTTCTTGGTAACTTTTTAATGAATCATTCTAAGATTACTTAAGTATCTATCGAGCACGAGTGCATACCTATGCATACATAAAACTACCTACAACAGAAGCATAACAAATCCTATCCATTTAAGCTCTCTTAGCATCATTTTGTGGGCACTGTGATTGAGATAACGTATCACCTTTTTGAGTGGGTGTCAGACTAGATGCACAATTATTCATTTTAAACTTCTTAAGCACTCGTTCAATATAAGTTACTTGAGACAGATCTAAAGTGCCACGAGATCTATCACAATGGATCTGGATTCCAATAACAAAAGATGCCTCACCAAGATATTTTATATTAAAATGGTAGGACAACATATGTTTTATCTCATTTAAAAAACTCATGGAATTGCTTGCTAGTAGAATATTATTAACATCAAACACTGAGATGACAAATTGTTCTTGTAAAATTTTTGAAAAATACATTGATTTGAATCGTTCTCAATGAACCTAAGAGAGATAATGACCTCATTAAACTTTAGGTACCACAATCTAGAGGCCTATTTCAGCTTATAAATGGATTTTAGTAGTTTGCATACTAAGTGTTCCATTCTAGATTTAATAAAACCATCTGGTTGAGTCATGTAAACCTCTTCATATAAGTCTCCATTAAGAAAAGCGATCTTGACATCCATTTGGTGAAGTTCAAAATCAAACTGTGCAACAAGAGCCATGACTATCCTGAAAACATCCTTCGTAAATACTAGAGAGAAAGTTTTTGTAATCAACGCCTTCTTTCTGATTATAACCTTTAGCTACAAGTTTAACTTTATATTTTTCAATTTCATCAGAACTGCCTTGTTTAGTTTTATAGACCCATTTGAAACCAACTAGTTTACACATATCTAGCAATTCCACAAGCTCCCACACATGATTTGGATGCATGGAGGCAATCTCATCACATATAGCCTTCATCTATTTAGAAGAGTAAACACTAGACATCACTTATTGAAAGGATTCGAGATTTGTACCATTAATAGTATTAGATTCAAATTCCTATAAATAAACCATGTAATCATTTGGTATTGCAGGCCTATGGACTCTTTGAGAACATCTCAATTCAATGACTCATTCACCTACTTCTTTTATAGGAAGTTCTACATCTACTCCAATTAGATTCACCATGTAATATCCAATATTTCGTAAAAACACTTAAATAAGTCAGTTTGAAAAGCAAGTCTCCTAGATTGAATGATTTAAAGCCAAATAAAATTAGAATAAAATTATAAGCAATGAAAAATGAGGATCTAAGGTCTAAGATGCCCAAAACCCCAAGCCAAGGTAATTCAATAAAATCACCGAAAGTATAGTGGCATTTTCATAAATATGAGCACTTTTCTGAAAAACTCATGGGAGGGCTTTTCAAATGGAAAATTTGAGTTTTTCAAACTTCTCAAAGGCCTTAAAAGTCATGGGAACCTTCGAGATAGTTAAAACCCCTCTGGTGTATATTTTTTAGCGTCAGTTAACCCGAACTTTGACCCTTTTATTTAGAAAGGTTTTAAATCCAAATTGAGTGATTCCAAAGTCATTTTATAAATTAGAAGACCTAAATTTTATGATAGAAAAAATAGTTCTAAAAAAGGAGTTAAAATGAGTCTAAAATGAACTAGCCAAAAGAAAGGACACAAATGGCATTTTCAAGAACAATTTTAAGACTTTTCATCTTACAAGTGGCATCTCCCTTTTGCTTCTCCTTTTTACTGACTTTGTTTTGTCCAAAATAAAGAAAGAGGCTAGGAAGAGAGACGCACAAGAAGGAGGCTCAAGGAAGAAGGAAAAACAAGGAGAAAAGACATGGAAATTAAGGCTTTTCCTAGTTCTCTCTTTAGAAATTCTCCTCCTTTATTTCCCACCTTCCTTTCTATGGTTTTGGTTAGTGATATGGTGCTATTTTTGGGTCTGGTTTAGAGGGAGAAGAGTAGGAATTCAAGGAGAAGCCTACACCAAGTGAAAAGGCTCTTGAAGAAACTAAGAAAACAAGGTAAACATCATTAGTTTTGTTGCTTTTCTTCCTTGCTTTCTTTGTTTCAGCCAAGGGAAGAGCAACCAAGAGGGAGTTAATTCCAACCAAGAGCAAGCATGAAACCTATGATTTAGACTATGGGAAGTTAGAAAATACAAAGAAATATAAAGAAAAATCATTAAAATTTAAGATAGCAAAGTTAAGGATTCAAAGATATATGGCAAAATTTGATTTTGTTCAAGGTTATTCTAGCTTATATGAGAGTTTAATTGAGTTCCTAGGATCTCTAAGAAGCCTCCCAAGTGTCTTCTCCTTCAAGGAAAAATGTAAAACTCCATGGGCTCCATTTATGATGCTTGTTCCGACTAAAGGGGGTTCACATGCCTTGGGAGCTTTAAAATCTTCTAAGCTTAGTTTGGGACTACATATGATGGAAGAATATGAGAGGAAGCCTTAGAAGAAATTTAGGAAGCCTAGATGGTGAGATGGAGATGTAGGTTCCATAATATAACATAATAAATCAACTTCTAATTAGGCTCTCCAAAATGAGTGTGTGATAACTCTAAGGAGTCTAAATGGAGTCAAGAATCATAGATTGAAGGAAACTATAGAGCCAAGATCATGAATTCTTGGAGTTGCTTCATTAGGTTCTTTATGGAACTGTAAATGAAATATATAAGAAGTAGGCTTCCCTTGGGTGTGTATAGTGTGAGAGCTTGTTACAAGAATGTAATTGGGTCCTATTTGATGTATCTAAGCCAAAGGAATCATACTCCATCCACTTGCAAGTATTTGACCAAAAGAGCAATCAAGGAAAAGTGTGTGTATTTGCATTCAAGGTAGCTCTCTAACCTTTCTCTCATACATTTCTAGTTATTTTCTTATCCTTGAATATGCGTATGTATGTTTATGCTATGAGAATTGTGTATAGCTATTTTCTACATGCCATGGTGCCATTATATGCATAAAGTATGTTTTATGAATATGTTTTGGCTTGAATGAATTTGGTGAAGCCAAAAGTCTCTTAGCAAAGGTAAGGATGAGCCAAAAGTCCCTAGAATTAGGTAAGATAAAGCTAAAAGTTTTAAAAAGAGTGAGGTCTAATCAAAAGTCCTTTGAAAATGAATGAGACAAGTCTAAAAGTCCTAAAAAAAAGGAGTGAGCCTAAACATATACTTTTGAGAGCCAATGTATAATGTGCATGAGCTTCTTGAACCTAAAAATTGTTTTATAAATGGCTATTTGCACTTAAATCTTCATGTATTGTCACATCCGAAAATGCGACCGCGCGGCGCCTTTAAAAAGAGATCATCAAAAGTAAAAAGCTCAAGAAATAAATAGGGTTAAGGAGTCGCCACCAAAATTTTGTTTTTGAAAAGGCAAAACTTTGGAAAAACCTTTTTTAGTTTGAAAAATAGTCTGCGAACCAGATTCGGATTCAGGAGTCGATTGTGAGTGGGGAAGGTGTTAGGCACCCCACTACACCCATTCCTAAGAACGGTTACCCTAAGTCAGTTGTGCAAAATTAATATGACCTTTATTCTATTTTAATTCTCTTTTAACAATCCCATGCATAGAACTGAAGGAAAGAAAAATTAAGGGAATAAAATTTAAGAGAAGAAAGAAAACTAAAAGCCAAACAAAGAGGAATTCAAATAAAATAAAGAAAAGGGAATAAAAGAAATAAAATTAAGAAAATAAAATTAAGGGAAAATATTTATTTACAATGACAGACTTGACCTAGGATGAGAGCCTAGGGCCTACGTACCCTTTAAAAGGGATCAAAGTCCACGTAATTCGACTGAGATTATATTTGTTGGTTGGCTTATTTCCTCTTTGTTTTGTGTTTTATTTTTGTTTTATTATTTTTTTTTCTTGGTTGTTTTTTTTTTGTTCTTTATCCCTTTTTTTTTTAATTTTTTGGGTTTGGGGTATTGTTTTTTTTTTTGTGAAAATATAAAGAAAATAAATTACTTTTTCCTTTAACAAATAAGACAAGTTTTGAAATTGATTGATGTGTTTTGATTTGCTAAAGGAAAATTTAATTTAATTTTTCTTGCATTTTCAACTTTTCTTCTTACTTATCATTTTTCGTTTTTCTATCATTTTCATTTTTTTTTGTTTGTTTCTATTACCTTTTTCTTTTTCTTTTTTTTTTTTTTTTTGTCTTATTTTGTTTTTGTTTTTTTTCTTTTTTGTTGTTAATTTTTGTTTTCTGTTTTTTTCTATTTTCATTTTCTTTTTGGTTTTGTTATTGTTTCTTGTTTTTTCGCTTTTTGATTTTTCTTTATATTTTTTTTTTCTTGTTTTATGTTTTTATTTATTTTTATTTATCTTTGTTTCTCTTTTTTTTTTTTGTTAATTTTTATTTTTGTTTTGTTCGTATTTCTATTTTTTTTTTTTTTGGCTACTCTTTGTTTCATTTTTCATTTTTTTTCTTTTTCCCTGTTTTCAGTGTTACTTGTAATTTATTATTTCCATTCATTTTTTTATTTTATTTATTATTTATTATTTTTTCTTTTGTTTTTTCTTTCTTTTTGTTGTTACTTTTTGTTTTCTGTTTTTTTCTATTTTTGTTTCTTTTTGGTTTCTCTTTTTGGTTTTTCTTCTTGGTTTTGTTATTGTTGCTTTTTTTGTTGTTCTTTTTTGGTTAATTTTATTTTTGTGTTCTATTTTGTTTTTATTTATCTTTGTTTTGTTTTGTTTTGTTTTTATTTTGTTTTTTTTTGTCTTTTTAATTTTTTGGTACACCCTGCTTTAGTTTTTATGTATATATATTTTTAATGTTTTTTTTTTGTGTATGGGTGTTTTTTTTTTTTTACTAATTTTATTTTTATTTTTATTTTATTTTTATATCTATATATTTTTTAGAATTGACAGAAATAAATTACTTTTTCTTAAACAAAACGAGTTTTGATATATTTTAATTTTACCTTAATATTTTTTATTTTCGCTATTATCTTTTATTTTCTATTTTATTTTGCTGCGTTTTCTTTTAATTGTACACTCTTTTCCTTGATTATTTTTTATTTTTTATTATTTTTTTATTATATATTTTTTATTATATTTTTATTTATCATTTATTTATTTATTTTTATTTATTTTTTTTGTTATTTTGTTTGGTTTGGTTCTTTTTGTTTTGCCATTTTTGTTTTTGTTTATTTCGTTTTTGTTCTTATTATTATTTTTTTATATATATATTGTTTAGTTTTTTATTATAATAATTTTTGGTATATTTTTGTTGTTATTCATTTTTTTTTATTCTTTTATTTTTGTTTCTGGCTTTTGATTCTTTTCTTTCTTTTTTTTATTGCCCTATTATTTAATTCCTGGTTATATTATTACATTTATCGATTATAACACCCTTTCCTCTTTTGAACAGTTGATTCCCTTCACCAGACTTTCCTATTTACGTGTTTGGTTTCTTTTTCCTTTTATCTTCTTATTTTCTCATTTTTCTTGTTCCATATTGGATTATCATTTTTTTTATTTCACAATTTTTTTTCTTTTTGCCTACTTTATAACCCTTATTTTCTTATTCCGCTATTCCATCTTTTCCTTATATTATTTCTTTTGTTATCTCAAATAAAAAAAAACCAAAGTGCAACGTTTTCATTTTCATCAGAAAAATTAAAAGGTTTAATAAGTGTTAAAAATTAATTTCCCACTAATTATTTTATCTTCCTTGTGTTTTGTCATTTTTTTTTGGAAATTTTTTTTTGCAAAATTCTTTTGGTTTGAGGCTTTTGAAGCCCAAAAGATAGAAATGAAAAATCGAAATCCAAGAGCTACCAAGGAGGCTTATTGGCCACACATGATCTCTTGGTTTAACTAGGTGCCTAAGGAGATATAAAATCTCACATGGCCAAATCCTAAAAAAGGAGAAAAACAACAATGATAAAAATAAAATGCAGAACAAGAGCGCGACCCGGAGGAAGAAAGCAGATATCCGTGCTTGTGTGTGCTAGGTGTCCAACCAGATTCACTACATCATTCTTGAGTGCCTTTACAGTATGAAAAACTGAAAAATAAATGTGCATATGGATTACAGATACATTGCAACATATCCTTCCCTTCTTCTGACCGAATCAGAATGGCATCTCGTGCACTGAAAACCTAACCTCCCCACATATTGCTTCAGCAGCGCTGGCCGGTGTCTTTGTTGAAGTTTAAGGGTTTTGTTCTCGGTCGGATCACTCTTGGCTCTCCTCCCTCGTGTGCCTCCCGTACTTCCTTCGTTCTGCAATCCGAGATTCAACCCAAAATCTCTGGTTTCTTGTTTCTCATCTCTCCAGAAAGCCTCTCCTCTCGATCTCCTCACTGAATCTCACTCTCGGCCCAAAACCAAAATCCTCAGAATCTTCCTGGCTTCCCAGAAAAGACCAGAAATCAAAAGCTCCTTCCCTTTTTCTCTCTCGCTCACCGGCAAATCAAAGCAGAAATATCCCCTTTCTCTTTCAGTCTCTTCGAAAAGGAAAATTTTCTCTCAACTTTTTCTTTCCCTCGACCCCTTACACCCTTCGAGTTTTCTTCGATCCGAAAAAGAAAACCCTTCGGACCAAAATCCCCCTCAATCTTTTCGCCTCTCTCTGGTTTTTTTCAATCCGAAAACCAAAAAAAAGCCCCCCCACAATCTTTTCGCCTCTCTATTTATAACAGACCCGAGAGTGGTCTCCACTCTCGCTCGCGCGCCTCGCCCTTCTGCTCTTCGTACGGGTTCATCGTGCCTCTCTGCTCCACGATTTTGCAGCACCAGCACTCCTCCGTACCCTTCCACCCCATTGCTTTCACGCTCGCGGGAGCAGCACCAGAGCCAGAGGGGGGGACCAGCAGCCTTAGGGTTCCTTGTGTCTGAGGAGCGTTATTTTCTTTTCGGGCTTTCAAACAGGTCAGCGAAGCGGGGAGGGAGATCCAGCGCTTGTGGGCTGAACATGCTCTTCGCAAATGGGCTTTGGCCCTTTTATTTTTATTTTTATGTTTTGGGTTATATCTGATCCAATTCTTTCCCATTTCCTTCTCTTTCTTTTTTCCTTTTTTTTTTAATTTTTGAAAATATTTCTTCATGATGATTTTTTTGATTGATTTTTTTTATTTATATTTTACTTGCTTTTAGTCTTTCCTCTCTCTTTCTTTGTGGGTTTTTCATTCCTTTTTATTTTTCCTTTTTTCCTTATTATTTTTGCTTTGATTTTTGTTATTTCATTGTCTAGATTTTGTTATTCTATTTTTGTTCCAATTTCAATTTTTAGACTAATGGTTTTTTTTTTTTAATTTTCATCTTTAATTTTATTTTTAAGTTCTTTCCCTTTGATTTTTTTCTTGAATTTATTGGGTCAAAAGGGTCTATTTGATATCTTTGTTGTTTTTTTTTTTATTTTATGTTAGTTTTCTAATTTTTTCTTTTATTTATCATGATTTTTTTTGAGTATGTCCGGACAAAATACGGTGTTCACAGTTGCCCCTCTTTACTTGTATTTTTTAGGCAAAGAGATTAAAAACAGATTTTTTTGATATTTTTGCATAAGGAACAAGTAAAGATAAAAACACGTATTTTGTCGGAAATGATTTGATTATCTCTTAAAATTAGGGGATATTAAACAAAAGGGGAGAAACGACCCAAACAAAACATGGTGTTTCCAGGTTGCCCCTCTTTGCTTATTCTTTAAGCGAGGAGATCAGAAATGCAATATTAGATATCCTTAGCTTAAGAATAAGCAAAGATGGAACGGATGCTTTGTTTGGGGAGCTAGTAGGTTAACGGTAGTTGACTTATCTGAGAGTTAATGTACTTGATAAACGACGTTTACGAGTACGAGGTTCTCGAACGTGTGCTGCTCTGGCAGGCCTTTGGTGCCTGTTATGGCAGGACTTTTATTTGTGCCTAATCTGGTAGGACTTTTAAGTGCCTATTCTGGTAGGACTTTTAATGCCTGTTCTGGCAGGATTTTGGTTGCCTATTCTGGTAGGACTTTTATTGGTGCCTATTTTGGTAGGATTTTGGGTGCCTGTTCTGGCAGGATTTTGGTTTGTGCCTATTCTGTGTAGGACTTAAAGGTGCCTGTTCTGTGCAGGACTTTAGGGTGCCTGTTCTGTGCAGGACTTTGGTGCCTATTCTGTGTAGGACTTAAAGGTGCCTAATCTGTGTAGGACTTAAAGGTGCCTGTTCTGTGCAGGACTTTGGGGTGCCTGTTCTGTGCAGGACTTTGGTGTGCCTGTTCTGTGCAGGACTTTAGGGTGCCTGTTCTGTGCAGGACTTTGGTGTCTATTCTGTGTAGGACTTAAAGGTGCCTGTTCTGTGCAGGACTTTTAGACTCAACATTTAAGTAATACATGCGTATATGCGGAATGCATGATATATGAAGGCAGTTTCATGGAGAATGGAACCAATGGATCTGATGGATGCATGAAATCTCGTGAGTCGGAAACATGAGGCACATGGATGCTGCCCCTGATACGAGTTCAACTTGAAGAACATGTGGGATGCTTTATGTGATATTTACTTGTCCCAATATGAAGGCATGCATGACAACTATGAATTATTATTTGCTGTATTTGTTTCACTTTTCTTTCCCTCTTTCTTCTTTTTTTCTTTATTTAATTTTTTTAAAAAAAAATATTTTTTTTTATTTTGATTTTAATGTATTACCTCTTCTTTAAATTTCTTTAATTATATTTTATAAAAAGAAATGCCAGTTTGGAGGTACTATCAAGCGTTGAACTTTGAACTGACCAACTATAAAAACCAGACATTTTATCTCTTCGAAGCACGACCCATTTAACCAGATTGTCGGTACTATGCCTTTTATCCAACAGAGATCTTTGTGCGTTGTCTTAGAGACCACAATCGTCCTTTTCACTTGTTCTCTTGGGAAGAAAAACCCCCCACACATGTCACTCGTGAACGTCTGGATGACATTTAATGTTTTGCCCCAGTCTATCCCTCCAGCAATGACTAAGCTAACTGGTCCAATGAGGATATTAATATTGGCGTGCTAGGTATTTGTTTTGACGAATGTCATTCCTTAGTTATTAATTTAGTCATATAAAGCGTGAATGCATGTGGTCGTAATATGAATGAATTGTAATCAGAATAGATGAGAAATTATCAGAAGAATAATCTCTAACAGAAAGTTTTATAAAGCTCGTAAGAGTTAAGACAATAAGTAATTTGGAATACAGGAGAGATGAAAGAACTAGAACCAAGAAGTTCTTTCGGAGAATGTCCTCTACAATTGTCCTCGCTCGCCCCCACAAGGTGATCCTTTGCGTTATACGAGATATGCATTTTGTAGAATCCAATTCAACACCTGCTGCTCCCATTCTTTTACCTAACTTTGAATTTCTGATTTTGCCTTTTGCCTGGGCATTTCTTCATATTGCCTAGCGGGCTTCTCTTTTTCCTTTCTCCCCTTCTTTTCCTTTTCTTTCTTACTCTTTTTTCCATTTTTCATTTTTTTCTTGGCTCTAATTTTTACCTAGGCTGCCCTTTCGGGTTTTCAGCCTAGCGAGCTCCCATTGTGCTCTAACTTTTGCCTAGGTCGCCCATTTGGGTTTTCAACCTAGCGAGCTTTTCTCTCTCTTTTTTTTTTATGCAAAATATTTCTTTACTGCATCTGAATTGAAGGGTTTAGTCAATTCATGACCGTCCATGTCCATCAAAACTAATGCCCCTCCCGAGAAGGCGTGCTTTACAACATAAGGCCCTTCGTATGTAGGAGCCCATTTGCCCCGAGCATCATCTTGATTTGGCAAGATTCTTTTAAGAACTAGTTCACCAGCTTTGAATTTTCTCGGACGAAGCTTTTTGTCGAAAGCTCTTGCCACCCTCTTTTGATACAACTGCCCATGACAGATGGTGGTGAGTCTTCGCCCCTCAATCATATTCAATTACTCATATCGAGCTCGCACCCAATCACTTTCATCTAAATTGGATTCGATCAATACTCATAAGGACGGGATTTCAACCTCAATTGGTGTAACAGCTTCCATTCCATAAACCAGAGAGTACGGAGTTGCCCCGGTCGATGTACGCACAGTCGTGCGATAACCGTGCAATGCATATGGAAGCATATCATGCCAATCTTTGTAAGTGATTGACATTTTAGCAATGATTTTCTTTATGTTCTTGTTTGTTGCCTCCACGGCTCCATTCATCTGTGGTCGATACGGCACTGAATTATGATGCTTGATCTTAAACTGTTCACAGAGTTTGGAGATCTCTGTTCCATTTGGTTGGCAGTGTTATCTGTAATAATTTTTTCAGGTATTCCATAACGACAAATGATGTTCGTCTTAAGGAACTTGCAAAAGGCTTTTTGAGTGACACTGGCAAAGGAATTGGCCTCTATCCACTTGGTGAAATAATCGATGGCAACCAGAATGAAACGATGTCCATTTGAAGCCTTTGGATTGATCGGGCCGATTACATCAATGCCCCACATGGAGAATGGCCAAGGTGCCACCAAATTGTGTAACGGAACTGGTGGTGCATTGATTTTGTCCGAGTATACTTGGCATTTGTGGCACTTTCGAACATGATCGATGCAATCCTTCTCCATTGTTAACCAAGAATATCCACATCTCTGGACCTGTTTAGCCAACATGAGACCATTTGTATGTGTACCACATATTCCCTCATGCACTTCTGTGACTATCTTCTGGGCCTCCCTCGCGTCTACACATCGTAGCAATGTGCCATCATGACTTCTCTTATACAAGATCCCATTGCTGATGAAGAAGTTCATAGCCAGGCGCCGAATGGCCTTTTTATCATTTTCTGTGGCTTCAATTGGGTATTCCCTGCTTGTCATATAAGTTTTAATGTCATAATACCAAGGTTGCCCATCGTGCTCTTCCTCTATGTTTAGGCAATACGCAGGTAAATCTCTGACTTCCACTTGGAGCGGCTGGACTTGGATTCCATAGTCGAGCCGAATCATCACTGCTAAGGTGGCTAAAGCATCTGCAAATTGGTTCTTGTCTCGGGTGATATGATGAAAGTTGATTTCTTCGAATTGTTCGATTAATTGAGCCAGAAATTTCTGATATGGAATCAGTTTTGAATCCTTAGTTTGCCATTCCCCGGTCACTTGATGAATTATAAGAGCTGAATTGCCAAAAACTTCGAGGCTTTTTATACCAAGAGTTACTGCAGCATTTAACCCATTGATGCAAGCTTCATATTCAGCTACATTGTTAGTGCATTCAAACTCCAATTTAATAGCTATGGGGAATTGCTTTCCTTCAGGGGATATAATTACTGCTCCAATACCATAGCCGTGCATGTTTGCGGCTCCATCAAAATACATCTTCCACCGTGCATCATTATCGCCTCCCTCATCTTCATCCCCCTCTACAGCCAGTATGTCCTCATCAGGGAAATGGAAATCCAAAGGTTGGTACTCATCCAAAGGATTTTCAGCCAAGTGATCCGCTATAACACTACCTTTTACAGACTTTTGTGTCATGTGCTTGATATCATATTCGGATAGAATCACCTGCCACTTTGAGACTCTCCCAGAAACATGTGGGCTTTCAAAGATATATTTGATAGGATCCATTCGAGAGATTAGCCAAGTGGTAAAATAAAGCATGTACTGGCGCAAACGCCTAGTAGTCCATGCTAACCCGCAACAAGTTTTCTCTATCAAAGGGTAGCGGGCTTCACATTCATTAAATTTCTTACTTAAGTAATAAATTACTTGCTCCTTCTTTCCGGAGTTATCATGTTGCCCTAATACTGCCCCCATTGATCTCGGCAGGATGGTCAAATAAAGGATCAAAGGTCGTCCTTGTGTAGGGGGAACCAGAATTGGGGGGTTCAATAGATAATCTTTAATCTTGTCAAAAGCTTGCTGACAGTTATTATCCCATCCTTCAGTGTAGTTCTTTTTTAGCAATCTAAAAATCGGCTCACAGGTTGCAGTTAAGTTGACAATGAACCTTGCTATGTAGTTTAATCGACCCAGAAAACTCCGCACTTCTTTTTCTGTTTGGGGAGATGGCATTTCCTGAATGGCTTTTACTTTGTCAGGATCCACCTCTATTCCCTTCTGGCTCACCATGAAGCCCAATAACTTTCCAGTTAAAGCCCCAAAGATACACTTGCTGGGGTTTAAGCGAAGTTTGTACTCACGCAACCTTTCAAACAGTTTTCTCAAAACTGCCACATGGCTCTCCCCTTTTCCAGATTTAGCCACCATATCATCGACATATACTTCCACCTCCTTATGCATCATATCATGAAAGAGTGCCATCATAGCCCGTTGATAAGTCGCTCCTGCATTCTTTAACCCAAATGGCATCACTCTGTAACAATAGGTTCCCCATGGCGTAATGAATGTAGTTTTCTCTTTATGGTCCTTATGCATAGGGATTTGATTGTACCCTGAGTAACCATCCATGAAGGAATACTGATGAGCTCGAGCTGTATTATCAACTAACACATCAATATGAGGCAGCGAAAAATCATCCTTAGGGCTTGCTTTATTCAAATCCCTGTAATCAACACACATGCGAACCCTTCCATCTTTTTTAGGGACTGGTACGATGTTTGCTACCCATTAAGGGTATGTGGACACTTGGAGGAACCCTGCTTCTAATTGTTTCATAACCTCTTCTTTTATTTTCAAAGACATGTCGGGGCTCATTCTTCTCAGCTTTTGCTTCTTTGGCTCAACATTTGGGAATAAAGGAATCTCATGAGAAGCAATTTCAGGATCAAGTCCAGGCATGTCTTGATAAGACCATGCAAAGACGTCCATGTATTCCCCAAAGAGCTGAATCATTTCCTTTTTTTCTGGATTATCTACCATTTTAATCTCCCTTTTATCTTCCTCCGTCCCCAAATTAATGTTTTCAACTATTTCTTCATGTGGGCATATTCCTTTATCTTCAGAATCGAGCAATTCCTTGAAGATTTGAGTTAATTCTTCATTATCAGATTCGGAACCATGCATATCTGTAGTGACGCATAAATCACTCAATGGGGGTTCAAGGACTTCTGCGTTGGACAGGGGTCCCGAGGAAAATGATTTCCTGGAAGAAGAAATAAAAGGAAAATGAACGAGTAGGAAAATGTATGGAAAGGGCAGGCCAGATACTCAAGGATATTAATTTCATTCATAAAATACCACTATCATTCATAAAGTACTGACTGAAATTGTAAAACTGTCTTAAACAGATTAAAACAAAGGAACAACATGGTCATGACAATTACTCTAAAGTCACGACATCAGTGATATCCTCGATTTCCCAGTTATCCAATTTTTCTCCAGAATCATCGACCCTGACCCAGGCTTTAACTCCTCACATGACTCCGTCATCAACCATTGAAATGCTTAACCGATTCAGAATCTCTGAAGGAGTTGGAAAAGTTTCCCTGATGTGGGGGATTTTACGCTCCTCTTGCTCTTTACTTCCCTTTGCGCTTGGTTGTGCTCCCAATTGATTTGACGACAAAGGTTCATACCCTAATCCCTGACGCTTGGGATTTTCTGGGAGACTAATAGGCCGTTCAATTCCTTGAAGCTGTATCCCCAGTCCTTTTCCAGATTTGAACCCCTTTCTTTCTAACATTTTCATCACAGTCTGGTTAACATTTCCAATGACATGCTTGGGTCTTTCCAACTCTAGACTTTGAAGCAGCGTTTCCATCTCTTGTTCAGCAGCTTCGATGTATGGCAAGGAGCTGGGCTTGCTCAACATTATCTCCTCTTCTCCTTTAATAGTGATTATTCTTCCCTCGTTAATAAACTTCACCCTTTGATGAAAAGTGGAAGGCACAGCGCTGGCGGAATGAATCCAAGGCCTTCCCAATAACATTGTATAGGACGGATCAATATCCATAACTTGAAAGTCCACCACGAATGTTTTCGGCCCGATCTCCAAGGACAACCGAGTATTACCAATTACTGCTCTCTTAGAGCCATCAAATGCTCCAACCACCATATCACTTTTTTCAATGAGTGATGCCTCAACTGCCAGTTGCTCAAATGTGGCTAGCGGTAACACATTAAGTGCCGATCCTCCATCAATCAAGACCTTTGCAATTACAAAGCCATTGCATTTCAATGTAATATGTAGGGCATTTGGCTGATTAGAGGACGTTCCTATGACTTCTTCTTCAGAAAAAGAGATGGTGGATGCAGACTTAACGATATTCATTACACTAGCTACTTTTTCTGGGGTGACATCAGGCCGCACATATGCTTCTTCTAATACCTTTTGCAGAGCTCGACGATGTACCTCTGAGCTCATGACTAAGGACCACATTGAAATCCGTGCTGGAGTTTTCTTTAATTGTTCTACCACATCATATTCACTTTGTTTCATGATTCGCAAGAATTCTTCATCAGTACTATCTTCTTTTGCCACCTTCTGGCTGCTAGTATCAACGCCTTTTCCCTTCAATTGTTTGTCAGCATTTGCAGGAGAGTAGACCCTGCCACTCCGAGTGACCCTCTGAGCCTCAATTATATTAGGGACAAGTTCTCCTTCCGCCTTAGCAACTACTGTCTGTTGCGAGGGAAATTCAATGATCTCCTTATATCTCCAAGGTACAGCACGATCACTTTCATATGAGAAAGGAGCTGGCATGTTAATAATCATTGGGGATAATTTTGGGGTAAAAGGGACTGTCATTGACTTATGATCATTGATAGTTAGAGTGACTGTTCCTAACGGTCTAGTAGGGATGACGATATCAACATATTTCTCATTTGTTACACAGATTTCCTCTTCCGACCTCCCTACAATCACAACCCCTAATGTCATTAATTCTTTCAACACCTTTTGGAACTGTACACACCTCTCGACATCATGATCTGTATACTGTTGGTGGTAGTCGCAGAACACAGCTTGTGGCCCAGTGACAGTTTTAACAAACTCTTTTGGTGATACTTCCAACACATAACCAACTAATTGAAGATTAGCTAGCAGAACCTTCAAGGGCAATCCAAAAGTATTGGGATTCTTAGAAAACCCCAACTCATTTCCAATAGCATTCACCTGGCGTTCATGACTAGGTAGGGGATTGGTGGCAATTGTTGAATTTTCCCCAGACCTAAGTTGGATATGGTTAGACTCGATCAAGTCTAGCACATTCTTCTTGAAAGTAACACAATTTTCAATGGAGTGCCCTGGAACTCCCATATGATATTCACAAGAGACATTTGGGTTATACCAGGCTGGGTACGGTGGTCGCAGCTCCTTCACATACCGTAGCCCTACAAGTTTTGCCTCCAGCAATTTCTGGTATAGCTCTGCATTGGTAGAATTGAAATTAGGCCATGGACGGTAGTCCCTCGATCGTACATTAGTTCCCCTATCCTGTTGTCTCTGACCATTCACTGCCGGTCTATACTGATTTTGGCCTTCACTTCCCCTACCAATCTGATAAGAGATCGGTTGACGCAGGACTGGTCTCGAGGGTTGAACATAACTTATCTCTCCTTCTTTCTTTTTCATACCCTGTCCCCTTCTGAATCCGCCCTCCGTCAAAGGAGAAGCAAGCTTTCCGTCTCGAATGTCGGCATCAATTCTCTCTCCCACCTCGATTAAATCAGCAAAGTCAGTAACATGAGTTCCCAACATAATTTTGTAGAATGGATCGGACAAGGTCCGGATAAAGTATGAACAAAATTCGGATCCAATCATTGGGGGCTGAACTTGAGAGGCCATTAATCTCCACCTTTGAGCATATTCTTTGAATGACTCCGTTGGTTTCTTAGTCATTCTCTTCAATTGTTCCCTAGTTGGGGCTGTGTCGAGATTAAACTTGTATTGTTTCATGAAAACATTTGTGAGATCTCTCCACTTACGAATCTTAGAATGGTCTAATTGCATAAACCATAATAAGGCAGATCCAATCAGACTTTCCGGGAAGAAATTTATCAGAAACTTTTCATCCCTTGACCAAACAGTCATCTTTGTGCAATAAGACTTGAGATGAAAAATTGGGTTACCAGAGCCATCGTACTTGTCGAAATCTGGAACTTTAAACTTTTTCGGAATTGATACTTCGGGGGTTAAGCACAACTCTTCTATTTCTAATGACCCCCATGTGGTTGGCCCTTGTAAATCCCGCAACTGGTCTTGGACCTCCCCTAACTCTCTTTCCCAGTCCTCCTTAGCATCATTACTCTTCCCCTTGCTATCCACAGTTGGGATCTGGAATGTATAGGTTGCATCATACCCGGGAAAATCTTGCATATCTTTTGTTTCATCACGTGGAACCGGCTTATTAGCCACCAGCATAGGAGGATCTTGTGCATTCGTCTGTTGTAGCATAGGGTCAGGTACTCGGCTAGAATGTTCTTCAGTTATAACCACTCCGGGCGAACTTCTTCCCATATGCGCAGCGATGGGCTGATGACTAGATGCACTGGGTGAGTTATCAATGCCTTTTCCTTTGACAGCCTCCAACAACATCTTCATCATGTCGCTCATTTGAGCCATCTGATTTTCCATTGTTGTGATGCGATTATTCAGTACGACTGTGTCTTCTTCAATCCTCTGACTTCCCTCCCCTTGACGTTCCTCCATGAGTCTGGCTCTTAAACGTGTGTCGTATACTCTAGTGGGATGTATCTGGTTAGATGGGACGCGTTTCGGAGGCGCAATATTGTCTTCTTTTTATTTGACCCTTTCTATTCTTTTTTCTGAAAAGAGAAAGCACATTTAATAATATTAAAAAGTATTTCTCTTATCTTATTATTATTATTATCCTTATTATTATATACACGTGCTTTAATTGAGGTTAACCATTTTGGCATGATGGCACAGGAACATCGGGCCCTCTGATTCTTAAAGGATTTCATTAACCCATGTAAGAATATCAAAGTTGACACTTGACACAAGAGGGAATTAAAAAAAATTCCTACATGATCAGGTCTTTGTATTCATCTGAGCTATCAAGCATAAGGAGTATACAACTTTGGTTTCTTCATTACATCAGAATTCTTTGGAACTTAATAACTATTAAGATATTTCAACTTATTTACAATGTCATTACATAACATAAAAAACTCTGTCATTTCCTTTGGTGTATTCCATGGGTTAGCCAAACCTTCAGCTGCTTTCAATGTGCTCGTGAAACTAGGGAGAATCTCGTCGGCCAAGAGTAACAATTTCCTGAACCAGGACATGAACCTTTCCTTTTCTGTGGCTCGCTCTGCATGAAGTACTTTCCATGTCTCAATCATCTCAGCTTGCTGGTTAAGCTGTTCCACCAAGTTTTGTACTATCGCAGCATTATCACTTCTGACACTGGATATCTCATGCATTTTCTGCTCCAATTCCCTTGCCAGCATATCAATTTCGTGTTGAATCCCACTAGATTTAAGCTTCTGCACTTGTTTTTCTAGTATGTCTTTTTCCTTAAGAACCTTCATCAACTGGCTTCTACTGATACGCATCTTCTTTTCATTTTCAGTTACCCGCTGTTGAGCCTTTTCTATGGTATCCCTCAATCTTATATTTTCTTCTTTCATTCTTTTCATCCCAACATGCCCCACATTTCCTTTATGCCTCTTTACCCCATCCGCTTCTGCTCGCAACACTGCACATTCACTTCTCATTTGACTTAAACTCCTCAGGCGTTCTTGCCTTTTTTCTTCTAAATTTTTCAATTCTTCTTTTTTCTCTTCCACTTGTCTTGCTAGTTGTTTGTCAATTTCCTGCATGTCATTGCCAAGTATGGGGTCAATAGGTCCAAAAGAAGGGTTAGCTCCCTTTGTCCTTTCCTTTAGCCATTCTTGATACTCCTTGGTTGTGGCTACTATTCGCTTGCCCAGTTCGCATCTCCCTTTGCATATCACACGACTCCATGCACCTCTTATTTTTTGGCAAAGTGTCTTGGCTTCCGGATCATTATGATAAAAATGAACCAATTGTATCGCTTCCTTGGATGGAATACCTTGTTTGTATGCAAACTGTTGATGGACAATCGAGGGGTTGTAATTAATGCAGCCTCGAGGGCTCATTAGAGGTACATTCAAGAATTCTCCGCAACAGTACACTATTTCTTCACTTTCCCACCAAGCCAGTTTCCACCATACTGTGTTTTCATCAAATTGACTGAGGATTTGAGCCCAATCATCACGAGTTTTCTTTGAAGATAACAGAATAGCACCCTCGCGATTGAGAAAGTCCTTAACGGGGTGGTGTATAGTGTCATGTCATCGACCCAATTGATATTGCCTCCCATAAATATGATTGAACATCCAAACAGTGAGGAGTTGTAGGCAACACTTCAATTTCCCTCCGTTCTCTTGTTGGCAGAAGCTTAAAGTCAAGAACGTTTCCGCCAAAATTGCGGGCGTGGGATTTACGCGATGATTTTCCATCATCCATAGAACACTCACGGCCGCCAAATCAATTATCCCTACTGCTGAAGGGAATAACACTAACCCATATATGGCTAGAGCAAGGACTCTCTTAAAAGTCATCCAATCTCCCTTTTCAGCTAAGATCTCCAGCCGCTTTTCCACGTATTTCCTCAAAAGGCCTTCAGTCTGTCCTCTCTGATGCAATTGAATTTTACTAGGATCTTCTCCTAAAATTTGAGCCACTGTACGCTTTGATGGCAAATGTCCAGGATAGTAGTAAACTAAAGCATCCTTCCCCACAGGTGTATTCATGAAACTCCCATATTCCTCTAGAGTAGGTGTAATCTGGAATGTAGAGAGCGTAAAACCCCTTAGTGAATTATCCCAATACTGAGCCAAGGCTGAAAGTGCTTCTGGCTGGACCGGTATTCGCAACAAGTCTAGAATATCCCCATAATCCCTTCGAAAATCTCGGATATGCCTTCCAGTCAACTTCTCACTTAAGACAATCAAACTCTCGACCGATTCAGCTTCTGCCTTGATTTTAAGCTTCGTTCCCGTTGCAACTAGGCCAGTTGGTCTTGAGCTCAGATATCGTCCATTGCCCAAAGGTTCCATTACCACCATTGTGCCAATTAACCCAGATGACTGTTCATTATTTCAAAATATCAAAACCTATTGGTTAATGTATCATTATCGTTAGCTTGACAATTCTACCCAACTCTCAGGGAATTTATTATTCCATAGAGAATAAGGGTACGAGGATCAATTTAAGAAAGAATAGCTTTCTACACAATTGACACTGATATGCTCCGTGAGCTAACATAATAATATACTGATATTCATGCTATGATATTGGATATAATGCCGCGGCATGAGATATGATAAAAAACTTTGCACTCCTCCTTGAGGGGCTTATTGCTCCATGGGAGAAAAGAGTCGACAATTAAATCGAGAGAAACAAGTCTTTCTACACGACTCAACGTCCTAAAAAATTAATTCTCTAACCGAGACATCACATCTGCTTATTGATGATATAAAACTATTGGATTTTATCATTTTCATGATTTGAAACATTCATTTTCTATTAGAATTTCATTGTTTCGCGAGGCAGGGTATATTATGCGGTGTTTATTATTTTAACTCATCCATTTCTTTTAAGCTTTATTTTATGTATGAATGTATGCTGGAGACTTCCCCTTTCGAGGAACCATAAAGAATGCGACGATGGCCTTTTCGGGGTCAAAAACCCACTAGGCAAGGGTTAGTTTAACTAATGCATACCTTCATCATAGTTAACATTATGTCTAGTTGGTGTCATAACAACCCGTCAACTACTCCAGTAATCAGTGGCGATGTGTCACTTTTCCTAGGGGTATTGTTGGATGAAATGCATGAACAATTAAAGGCGCTCTCCTTTGTCCTACTATGGATAGTTCCTAGATTGTGATCATTGGTCTATAGAAGTATGGCTCTACCTATATAGGAGGCATCTATGGCTTAACTATCAGTGCATTTTTAGGGTAGATCTATGACCCTTAGAACATTGGTTCCCAAATTGCCCCCACCATGAGATGAGGATCTCATTATATGAATTCGACCCTGAGAGGAAAAAGATCCTACACTGGTCCAGTCCATATAACAAGGTACAATTTAGGCGAGGTCTTCAGGATAGCCTCAGGAAGCACAAGGCTTCACAGGGAAATCAATATAAACCTCTACTAACCTAAGGAACACTCAGGCCCGGGTATAGGGCCCATAATGTGTGTGATATATTTGTGTCTTAGTGATGTGTGTGAGGAGAGCATTTACCTTTTCATCCTATGGACTACCCAACCCTCATCTGTTAAACAGATTGGCAGAATAAAAGGCAGAGAAATATATGCAGATAAAAATAAGAAGTAACATATACAAATATAGTCATCTACCCTAAGGTTTTATTCCACATGTTATCTATCTTAGCATATATTATATCCAAAATCAATGAAATGAAGCTAATAAAACAAGCATGTGAATGACATGGTATCTACCCCTAATCATGTGAGACAAACAACAAACAAAAGGAGCATCGAAATAAAAGAAGGCCATAATATTTTGCACAGCTGTCTTAATTTGGGCTTGACTCTCTAAGAAAATCCCCAGCGGAGTCGCCAAATTGTCACACCCGAAAATGCGACCGCGCGGCGCCTTTAAAAAGAGATCATCAAAAGTAAAAAGCTCAAGAAATAAATAGGGTTAAGGAGTCGCCACCAAAATTTTGTTTTGAAAAGGCAAAACTTTGGAAAAACCTTTTTTAGTTTGAAAAATAGTCTGCGAACCAGATTCGGATTCGGGAGTCGATTGTGAGTAGGGAAGGTGTTAGGCACCCCACTACACCCATTCCTAAGAACGGTTACCCTAAGTCAGTTGTGCAAAATTAATATGGCCTTTATTCTATTTTAATTCTCTTTTAACAATCCCATGCATAGAACTGAAGGAAAGAAAAATTAAGGGAATAAAATTTAAGAGAAGAAAGAAAACTAAAAGCCAAACAAAGAGGAATTCAAATAAAATAAAGAAAAGGGAATAAAAGAAATAAAATTAAGGGAAAATATTTATTTACAATGACGGACTTGACCTACGATGAGAGCCTAGGACCTACGTACCCTTTAAAAAGGATCAAAGTCCACGTAGTTCGACTGAGATTATATTTATTGGTTGGCTTATTTCCTCTTTGTTTTATGTTTTATTTTTGTTTTATTATTTTTTTTTCTTGGTTGTTTTTTTTTTGTTCTTTATCCCTTTTTTTTTTAATTTTTTGGGTATGGGGTATTTTTTTTTTTTTGTGAAAATATAAAGAAAATAAATTACTTTTTCCTTTAACAAATAAGACAAGTTTTGAAATTGATTGATGTGTTTTGATTTGCTAAAGGAAAATTTAATTTAATTTTTCTTGCATTTTCAACTTTTCTTCTTACTTATCATTTTTCGTTTTTCTATCATTTTCATTTTTTTTTTTTTTTGTTTCTATTACCTTTTTCTTTTTCTTTTTTTTTTGTCTTATTTTGTTTTTGTTTTTTTTCTTTTTTGTTGTTACTTTTTATTTTCTGTTTTTTTCTATTTTCATTTTCTTTTTGGTTTTGTTATTGTTTCTTGTTTTTTCGCTTTTTGATTTTTCTTTATATCTTTTTTTTTCTTGTTTTATGTTTTTATTTATTTTTGTTTATCTTTGTTTCTCTTTTTTTTCTTTTTTGTTAATTTTATTTTTGTTTTGTTCGTATTTCTATATTTTTTTTTGGCTACTCTTTGTTTCATTTTTCTTTTTTTTCTTTTTCCCTGTTTTCAGTGTTACTTGTAATTTATTATTTCCATTCATTTTTTTTATTTTTTTTATTATTTATTATTATTTTTTCTTTTGTTTTTTCTTTCTTTTTGTTGTTACTTTTTGTTTTCTGTTTTTTTTCTATTTTTGTTTCTTTTTGGTTTCTCTTTTTGGTTTTTCTTCTTGGTTTTGTTATTGTTGCTTTTTTTGTTGTTCTTTTTTGGTTAATTTTATTTTTGTGTTCTATTTTGTTTTTATTTATCTTTGTTTTGTTTTGTTTTGTTTTGTTTTGTTTTGTTTTTTTGTCTTTTTAATTTTTTAGTACACCCTGCTTTAGTTTTTATGTATATATATTTTTAATGTTTTTTTTTTGTGTATGGGTGTTTTTTTTTTTCTTACTAATTTTATTTTATTTTATTTTATTTTTATATATATATATTTTTTTTAGAATTGACAAAAATAAATTACTTTTTCTTAAATAAAACGAGTTTTGATATATTTTAATTTTACCTTAATATTTTTTATTTTCGCTATTATCTTTTATTTTCTATTTTATTTTGCTGCGTTTTCTTTTAATTGTACACTCTTTTCCTTGATTATTTTTTATTTTTTATTATTTTTTTATTATATATTTTTTTATATTTTTTTATCATTTATTTATTTATTTTTATTTATTTTTTTTGTTATTTTGTTTGGTCTGGTTCTTTTTGTTTTGCCATTTTTGTTTTTGTTTATTTCGTTTTTGTTCTTATTATTATTTTATATATATATATATATTGTTTAGTTTTTTATTATAATAATTTTTGGTATATTTTTGTTGTTATTCATTTTTTTTTATTCTTTTATTTTTGTTTCTCGCTTTTGATTCTTTTCTTTCTTTTTTTTATTGCCCTATTATTTAATTCCTGGTGATATTATTACATTTATCGATTATAACACCCTTTCCTCTTTTGAACAGTTGATTCCCTTCACCAGACTTTCCTATTTACGTGTTTGGTTTCTTTTTCCTTTTATCTTCTTAATTTCTCATTTTTCTTGTTCCATATTGGATTATCATTTTTTTTTATTTCACAATTTTTTTGCTTTTTGCCTACTTTATAACCCTTATTTTCTTATTCCGCTATTCCATCTTTTCCTTATATTATTTCTTTTGTTATCTCAAATAAAAAAAAACCAAAGTGCAACGTTTTCATTTTCATTAGAAAAATTAAAAGGTTTAATAAGTGTTAAAAATTAGTTTCCCACTAATTATTTTATCTTCCTTGTGTTTTGTCATTTTTTTTTGGAAATTTTTTTTTGCAAAATTCTTTTGGTTTGAGGCTTTTGAAGCCCAAAAGATAGAAATGAAAAATCGAAATCCAAGAGCTACCAAGGAGGCTTATTGGCCACACATGATCTCTTGGTTTAACTAGGTGCCTAAGGAGATATAAAATCTCACATGGCCAAATCCTAAAAAAGGAGAAAAACAACAATGATAAAAATAAAATGCAGAACAAGAGCGTGACCCGGAGGAAGAAAACAGATATCCGTGCTTGTGTGTGCTAGGTGTCCAACCAGATTCACTACATCATTCTTGAGTGCCTTTACAGTATGAAAAACTGAAAAATAAATGTTCATATGGATTACAGATACATTGCAACATATCCTTCCCTTCTTCTGACCGAATCAGAATGGCATCTCGTGCACTGAAAACCTAACCTCCCCACATATTGCTTCAGCAGCGCTGGCCGGTGTCTTTGTTGAAGTTTAAGGGTTTTGTTCTCGGTCGGATCACTCCTGGCTCTCCTCCCTCGTGTGCCTCCCGTACTTCCTTCGTTCTGCAATCCGAGATTCAACCCAAAATCTCTGGTTTCTTATTTCTCATCTCTCCAGAAAGCCTCTCCGCTCAATCTCCTCACTGAATCTCACTCTCGGGCCAAAACCAAAATCCTCAGAATCTTCCTGACTTCCCAGAAAAGACCAGAAATCAAAAGCTCCTTCCCTTTTCTCTCTCGCTCACCGGCAAATCAAAGCAGAAATATCCCCTTTCTCTTTCAGTCTCTTCGAAAAGGAAAATTTTCTCTCAACTTTTTCTTTCCCTCGACCCCTTACACCCTTCGAGTTTTCTTCGATCCGAAAAAGAAAACCCTTCGGACCAAAATCCCCCTCAATCTTTTCGCCTCTCTCTGGTTTTTTTCAATCCGAAAACCAAAAAAAAGCCCCCCCACAATCTTTTCGCCTCTCTATTTATAACAGACCCGAGAGTGGTCTCCACTCTCGCTCGCGCGCCTCGCCCTTCTGCTCTTCGTACGGGTTCATCGTGCCTCTCTGCTCCACAATTTCGCAGCACTAGCACTCCTCCGTACCCTTCCACCCCATTGCTTTCACGCTCGCGGGAGCAGCACCAGAGCCAGAGGGGGGACCAGCAGCCTTAGGGTTCCTTGTGTCTGAGAAGCGTTATTTTCTTTTCGGGCTTTCAAACGGGTCAGCGAAGCGGGGAGGGAGATCCGGCGCTTGTGGGCTGAACATGCTCTTCGCAAATGGGCTTTGGCCCTTTTATTTTTATTTTTATGTTTTGGGTTATATCTGATCCAATTCTTTCCCATTTCCTTCTCTTTCTTTTTTCCTTTTTTTTTTAATTTTTGAAAATATTTCTTCATGATGATTTTTTTGATTGATTTTTTTTATTTATATTTTACTTGCTTTTAGTCTTTCCTCTCTCTTTCTTTGTGGGTTTTTCATTCCTTTTTATTTTTCCTTTTTTCCTTATTATTTTTGCTTTGATTTTTGTTATTTCATTGTCTAGATTTTGTTATTCTATTTTTGTTCCAATTTCAATTTTTAGACTAATGGTTTTTTTTTTTAATTTTCATCTTTAATTTTATTTTTAAGTTCTTTCCCTTTGATTTTTTTCTTGAATTTATTGGGTCAAAAGGGTCTATTTGATATCTTTGTTGTTTTTTTTTTATTTTATGTTAGTTTTCTAATTTTTTCTTTTATTTATCATGATTTTTTTTGAGCATGTCCGGACAAAATACGGTGTTCACATGTATGCATTCTTTAACTTGAAAATATATCTATTATGTATGATTGAAATGGTTAAGAGTTATTGGGATTCATAGAATCTTACTCTTCCCTTTCCAATATTTAACTATGTCTAGGTGAGCCAAGTAGGCCAAGAAGTAAGAGCCATATGTATAGAAAAATAGGCTTTGTAAATGTATTTTGATGTCAAGAATTGTAACCATGAGTTGTATATGTGATATAGATACTTGAACACACTTAAATATATATATACATGATGTATGTATTGATTTTGGGTTCATATAAATAAGTATGTATGATTTTGCCACTTAAGACTCTTTATGTATCTTGACTTCCATGTGTATGATGACAAGTGGTATAGTGAAAATGAGCTCCATAAGGTATTGAACTAAATGGCATGTCTCCCTTGACTATGATTATGGTTTTGGTCGTGCCCAAGTGGCCATAGATAAGGAAGAAAGCAATTTGACCCCATTTTGAACCAATTGAAACACTAAATATGACCATATCGTGTGCTGAATCAGAATCTGACCAAATAAGTGAATCTTCCCATGAAATTTGGCCAACAAGTAGGTCTCCTCTAGAGATTTCCATAGAGCTAAAGAACACCTAATTTGGAGCTCTAGAGAATTTATTATAATTTTTTAAAATTGGGAAAAAAATGTTAAATGGTAAGATGCACTATTTATTTGGTCAGTTTCTTTCTTTGTGTCATTTATGGGCCAAATGGTGTCCAATAGCTATGAAATTTTACAAGCATAAACTAGATATGATAATATTTCCATATCCACTAAGATCACCTTATTTGGAGGTTTGTAGAGGGAGAACCAAATTTTGAAGTTTCATGACAGCATCAGAGATGCAGCAGGATCTCTGGTACTATTCCATAAATTTTCATAGGCTAAAAACATCTATTTTAGTCTAAAGTTATTTTTATCCTCTAGTAAACATTTACAGCTTTTTATAATGGTATGGTTTTTTGGGTTTTAATTTAAAGATTATATCAGTAACTTATGATAGTAAACTTAGGTAGCTAGACTTTTGGTATTTTTATATTATCAATCATAGTCTAGTTAATGTTTTCATGGCCTGGAATGATTTTTACCTTATATTTGATATTTAGAGCTTTCTAGAAAACTATCATTTACTTGATATATATTTTTCTAAAATTAGTTATGATTTTTCAAATTTTGCATCAAAAATTTGGTACTGGAACTTGAGAGCAGCTTTTGAATTTTTTGATGTGTAGCTTGAATCTTGAGTTGTTTGGCTTGTTTTATGATATTTATGACCTATATGGATAGATTATGAGTAAAGAATAATATTGAGTAGTTCAAGGGATCCATAAAAGCTTTAAAAAAATTTTTAAGTCCTATGTAACGCGATTAAATGCATTATTTTTATTTCATTTTCCATGAATGCACATATGTGAAGCTCACTTGTAAAGAAGAAGGGCTAAAGAAATATAGTGTTACACACCACAATCTCATCTCTATTAGACACAAAGAGTGTCAAAATAGGCATAGGAAAAATGGTACTCTCATCATGTAAATTAATAATTCTAGGTACGGAGCTCCCACTATCCAAGTCATTCTCAAAATAAAATGCCTAATCAGACTCGATAATCTTGGTAGTGTAAGTAGGGCAATAAAACTTGCATCCCCTTACACCTACATAATACCCGATAAAAAATTTACTAATTGTTCTGGAACCCATGTTCTTCAACTAAGGATTATATGGCTTTACCTCTGCCCTACAACCCCATACTAAAAAATGTTTCAAACTAGGCTTCTTTCCAATAAAGAGTTCATATGGAGTCTTTGGCACTGTTTTACTGGGTACCTAATTCAAAATATAGATCGCAGTCTTCAAGGTGTTGCCCCACAAGAATTCTAGCAAGGAAGAGTGGCTAATCATACTTTTAACTATGTCTATCAAAGTACAATTATGCCTCTTTGTAACCCCATTTTATTGTAGGGTCCCAAGCATAATATACTGGGCTTCAATGCCATGCTCGTAAAGAAACAAAGAAAATGGACCTCTCATAATACTTTTCTACCTTATCAGACCTGACACACTTTATGACTTTACTAGTCTTCAATTCAACTGCTACTTTAAAATTCTTGAAGGCATATAATGATTCTGACTTCTCATGCTAAAGATGAATCCAACCACATCTAGAATGATCATATATAAAGGTAATGTAATATTTGAATCTGCCTATAGTTGCAGGTGTAATGAGCCCACATATATCAATATGAATTAGGTCCAAAATATTTTCAGACTTATTTACCCATTTTTTCTAGTTCTGGCGAGAAGTTTTCCCTTAATGCAGTCAATACAAGTTTCAAAATCTAAAAAATTCAGATCTTACAACACACCTTTTTTTACCAACTTCTCCAATATCTCTCTAAAGATGTGGCCCAAACATCGATGCTACAAAGTAGAAGAACTTTCATTAATTCTTAGGCATTTGTGCCTAATCATAGCATTAATAGGAGCACTAAAAGATTCAATAGAACAATTGTTTAGATTCAAACGATATAAACCATTTTGTAAAGTGGCATTAACAACAACAATAGAATTATTAGTAAATATCAGTTTTTCCATTTCCTTACTAAAAGGAATAACTTTAACTATCTAAAACTAAACTAGAAATTAAATTCTTTCTCGCAGAAAGTACATAAACAACATTGTTCAAATCCATAACATGTCCAGAAGATAAACATAAAGAAATTGATCTTATGTATTCTACAACAGCCCTATTACCTTCAATTCCCAAGATAGTCTTCTCTCTGACACTTGGGTCCTTTTATTTTTGAGCCCTTACAAAAAATTTGCAGCATGAATAGTTACACCAGAATTCAACCACCACAAATCAAAAAATATTTCAAGATTATTGGATTCAAAACACACTGGAGCTAGAAAGGATAATAATAGAAGACGTACCTTCCTTCTCACGATTATTCTTTAGCTTATAACAATCAAATATCTTATGACCAAGTATCTTATAATAATGGCATTTTCCCTTGAATTTCTTTTGTGGACCCTTATTCTTCTCACCACCTTTTTTAAACCTAGACTCTCCAAACTTTTGTATTTTTAATTTCTTTCCCTTCTTTTCACTACCACCTAACTTGCTAATAAAGCCATGAGATAAATAATTCATAGATGGTGGATGAGAATTGTTCTTTTTTATCACCTCTTCCTCTTAAGTCACAATGGATATCATTTGATCAATTGACCACTCTGCTGCCTGTGAATTATAAGAACTTCTTAAGAATGTATATTTTGATGGCAATGATTGAAAGACTCAGTAGACCATGGTGCTGAAAGACTCGGTAGACCATGGTGCTTTCTCCCAGCTCAACCCCATATGATTTCAACCTGTTGTAATAGTGGATGAGCTTCATAATGTGTGTTCTGACCCTTGACACTCCATCATAGCGGGCATTGTCAAGCAAAGAGAGATAATAGACCTTCTAAGTTTTGTCAAGTCTCATAAATTTTTCCTCAACTGCATTTATGTACTTTACTACAGTGTCTTTGTCTAAAATGCTCTCTCTGATTCCTTTCTCAATGGTATATTTAATCACTACTTGACAGATCCAATTTGACTTATGCCATCACTTATGATAGGCCTTATCTGCAGCACTAGACTTAGGCATGAGATTTGCTAGCTTAAGTTCTCTAAGTGTCAAATCTTTCTCAGAAATTTTCAAGTATATGTTAAAGGACTCTTTCTAATCATCATAATTTGTTCCATTAAGAGTTGTCACCATGGATAGTTATTGAAAAACAGAAATTGAAATGACTAAAATTAGGAAATAATTAATTATGTGTGCACAATATAATTATAATACAAAATTCCCAATCATAATTCAGTTAAGCAACTATACAACAAAGTGGTGTCAAGAAAAAAAAATTCACATACGGTATAGAGATTTGGCTTTTACAAAGAGTTTACATAAAATACGTTCAATATAGTCATACCAAAAGGGTATAAGAAATATTGAAAACATTGAAATGCTATTTGCCTATCTAAAATAGTTAAATCCCAAAATTACAAGAATAATGTTACATCAATGGGGTGTATCCATTATCAATGTAATGCATTCCCAGACCTTTACTAATTAGAACACTTCCATGGTTGGTCCCATGGTAGGAACTGCAACTATTAAGTGTAAAAACTGGCCTATTATATTCCAAAACATCCACATTTAGAAGTTTAAGAATTTATCTAATATCGCTACACTTACAATTAAGGAGAGTGGTTTATCACTAAAATGCAAAATATTCTAAAATATATCCATGAATTTTCTCAAGCTAAAATTTAATAAATATAGTGTATTTACCTACTGTATAAATTTTCTAAAATTCAAAATAAATTTTTTTAGCCCTTAAAAAATTAATAGGGCTAGACTTAACATTGGGCCAAAAGGTCCAGTGCGTGAACTACACACGCTCCCACGGGTATAGGAGCACGACTGGAGCTAGTTATCTTCTTCCTAGCTCTAACCACACAGCAATGACAATTTTTCTGCCATTGTTGATTCCCTAAAGCTCTAAAATTTGCTTTCTTCATGGATTCAACATCAGAAAAATGCTTTTAGAAATCATTCCAACTAAGATGCATCAAACAATTGGGTAAAATAAATGCCAAAATGCATCAATCGAAGGTCATAGAATTTTGAAATGTAGCCTTTTTAATCTAAATATATATGAACCAAATTCTTTCAATTGATGTGTGCTTCTTGTTCATGTGAATTTTTGGAAGGTTTAAACAACATTTAATTTTATTATCATTGGAAGAAAGCATATTTGAAAACATAGGGATCAAAGCACGCCTATCATATGAACTTAAAGACTTAATTTGAAATTACTTATGAATGAACATGATTTGGATGAAATTAAACATTCTAATCATATCATTAAACTCATATGCAACATAAATTTTGTTTAATTTCATGTAATTAGTCCGAAATTGAAAATTTGCAACTCTTAAAGTTCTTAGGTTCAAAAATTAGGAATTTTTTTTGAATTTACAGACTAATTAACATAATTAGATGGTTAATCAACATAGTTAGATGATTTCCAATATCATACTATCAACAATACTTTGATACCATATGTTGGTAGTATGATCTGAACAGAGTTTAATATTTAATTTAATCAGCAAAACAAAATGTGTACCTGATGAAGACTCCATAGATGCCATGATTAATCTGAGGAGTAAGGCAAAAAAAGGTAGATCACACAAGCTACTTTGTCCCTTGGGTTTTCTCAGAATGGAGAGGAAGAAAGGAAGAGAGATTAGGCAATTTCTAAATAATAATATATTTTTAAACTGACTGCCTCTAGTAATTTTATTAAATTATAAAATTAATTAATTAAAATTCTTTTTCTTTTCTATATGGGCTAGACTTGTGATAGGAAACCACTAACTACTAAAAGGGTGGAGGTTGGGGCCTACATCTAATGAGCTTATGTAATGTCTAGTTTTCGTTAAACAATAGAAGCAAATATGTTTTCAAAAGCAAGTCCCCCGAAATGAATTAGTCAAGGTCCCAAAAAATTTGAGTAACATTCTAGACTCCTAAAAATGAGAATGCTAGGCTTAGACAGAAGGAAAAATAGAGTTAGAATGAAGAAACAATTTCTTACAAAAAACTTAAGAAAACGTAATAGCATTTTTGTAATTTTGAGCAATTTTTGGAATTCACACAGGAAGGCTTTTTAAATGAAAGTTTTGATTTTTTTCAGGGTTCTCAGAGGCCCTGAAAACCATGGAAAGCCCTGAGACAGTTAAATCCCTTCCGGTAGATGTTTTCCAACTTCAGTGTATCCAAACTTTGATAGATTCGTTCGGGAAGATTTTAGCTTCGATTTGAGTGATTTCAAAGGAATTTTACTAAATTGGGAATCTAAATTTTATAATGGAAAAGACAGCTATAAAAAAGGAGCTAAAGCGAATTAGAAACGAAAATGCCAAGAACAAAAGGCAAAATGAGAATTTTTTAAAAGTGTTTCTTCCTCCTACCTATAAATAGGTGGTGCCCCACTCTCATACTCACATTGCTTCATATTGTTCTGCCCTAATTCAAAGGAGAGAGCTTTACTAAATTGGGAACCTAAATTTTATAATGGAAAAGACAGCTCTAAAAAAGGAACTAAAAAGAATTAGAAACAAAAATGCCAAGAACAAAAGGCAAAATGAGAATTTTTGAAAAGTGTTTCTTCCTCCCACCTATAAATAGGTGCTGCCCCACTCTCACACTCACATTGCTTCATATTTTTCTGCCCTAATTCAGAGGAGAGAGTTAGGGTTTAGGCGCACCAAAGGGAAAGAAGAAGAAAGAGAAATTAAGGTAAAAAGATATGGATTCTTGGTAGTTTTCTATGCTTTCTTCCTTCTAAACCTATTCTCCTCCATTCTCCTTTGTTTTCTATGATTATAATGAAATTTATACATCTAATTTAAAGGAGAAATTGAGGGAAAATTTTGGATTTGAAGAGAGGAGCTCAAAGAAGACAAGATTCAAGTGAGAAAAATAAGAAAAATAAGGTAATTTCTTCTTCTATGGTTGCTACCCTTTGTTCTCCTTCTCCACCCATTTCACCCCACTTAAAAAGACCTGGGAGGGCTTGGTTTTTAAGCTAAACCAAGGGTGATTCTTAGAAAAAAGGGTGTGGATATTAAGAATATACAAAGAAAATTAACAAAAAATCATGAAAATTTAAGATGTAATTTCTAGAGTTTCAAGTGTTCCTTACAAAATCTGATTTGATCTCTTAATTTCTATGCCTAAATAAGTGTTTGAATGAACTCCTAAGATCCCTAGAAGTCTCCCCATGTGCTTCTTCCATCAAGAAAACAAAGCAAAGTCTATGAACCCTATAATCCTTCATAGGTTAGGCCAAGAGGAGTTAATATAGCTAGAGATAGTTTTAAAATTTTTTAAGCCCATTTTTGAATCATATATGATGAATGAATATGAGAGGAAGCCTTGAAAAAAAATGTAGGAAGCTTAAAGAATGAGTTAGTGCTTTATGTTCCATAATATGACCTAAAGAAGCAACATATAATTAGGCTCTTGGTTTTGATTGTGTGATGACTCCAAGAGGCTTAAAAGGAGGCAAGAATCATATATGAAAGGAAATAATAGAGTCTAGAATTTATTTTATGGGTGTTGCTTCATTAGGTGCATTTTTTGAACCATAAAGGGGTTTATAGGTTAAGCTAGAGTCTAAGCAAATTGTGTGGTCTTAGAATTAATTCTATAAACCTAATTAGCTTTCATAAATTGTATTTAGGTTAAGAGAAATCATTCTCACACCTTTGTGTGTATGAGGCCTAGAAAGGGATTATTGATTCAAGAAGAAATATGTGTGTTTGCTTCCAAAATAGCTCTCTTGACCTTCTCTCATACATAATTGCTTGCTTTACTTGTCCTTGAATGTGTGTATGTGTATTTTAAGCTATGAAAAATGTTCTAACATGAGTTCTTACTCCATGGTACTATGATGATGCATTATATTTTCAAATGATGTTCATGATGTTTGTTTTGGTTTGCTTGAGTATGGTGAGGCCGAAAACCCTTAGCTATGGTAAGGATGAGCCAAGAACCCTTAAGATTAGTTGAGACAAAGTAAAGAGTCTCCTAAAAGTGAGGTTGACTCTTAAGAGTATGGTTGAGTCCAAGAACCTCTTAAAGAATCAGTAAGGTAAGTCCAACATCCATAAGTAATTAGGTGAGGCCAATCCACTTGCTTAGCAAGCCTTTGTATGCTATGTATGACTTTTTTAAATGCCAAGAATACTTATTGAATGGTTGCACATGCCCATATGCTCATGCATGCATTCGTAAGATTTATTTTGCATCTTTTATGTATGATTGAATAGGAGATTAGCTATTAGGATTCTTTGAATCTCATCCCCTCCTCTCTAATATTCTAACATGCTAGGTGGACCAAGAGACCAAGGGAATGGAAGCCAATTACATGAGAAATGAAAGCATGACATTAAAGTGTTGAAATTTTGTTCTTTAAGGCCATATTGATGTCAAATGATGTAACCAATTATTGTATACAGTCTATGACCTCTTGAATATGTGTAATTATGTTAATAAGTGATGTATAAATAAGAGATTATGTTATATGACTATTGGAATGTAAAATGAGTATGTTATGACAAACTATCTTCTTGAATGGCATTATGCAATTGTGTACAAATGGAAGTGGAATGGTCAAATTGAGATATATAAGGTTTGGGACCATTTGGGCAATTCATACTAGTCTTATTTATGCTTTAAGACTTGACCAAGAGGTGCCAAACCCCAAAGAAAGTTATTTGGACATTTTGATATCTTGTATGGACCAAGAATTAACTTTTTTAGAACCCTCTACCACTTTTTGTCCAAATGAGCATTTCTTGATTTGAGATTTAACATGAAATTAGAGCCTATTGAGAGCTTTTTGGAAAGTAAAAAAGTAAAATTTTTAGAGATCTAGAGAATATTTGATGAATTTTTAAAATGAGCAAAAATTCTAGTTTTGGTCTTATGCACTGTTCACTTGGTCTAAAAATTATTTCTATCACACAGGGCTCAAATGATGTCCAATTGCCACGAAATTTTATATGGAGAAGCTAGACATTCTTAGTGATTTGTGAAAACTAGAAGAACCTTATTTGGAGGTCTAGAGAGGGAGATATAAATTTTTAAAAATTCTATTTAGTATCAAGTGCTCCAACTGACCTCAGGTACTATTTGATTAAGTTTCGAGGTCTAGGCGTACTTAAACTGGTCTAGAGTTATTTTTTTCCTCTAGCTAATATCTGTAGATTTCCATACTAGTATCATTTGTATGGACTAGATTTTTATAAAATTAATTGGACATTTTTTAAGTTTGCTGTAAAAACTTGTGATAGTACTAGTTAGACCTCTGGACTTTTTTGAATGTCAAACATTGTTTGTGTTGGATATTATGGTCTAGACATATTTTTAAAATAAATTAGATATGTGTAACTTTCTAAACCAAGAATGCATAATTTTGATTTTTTTAGAATTGGTTATGATTTTCCAAAATTTGTGATAGAAGTAAGAAAATTTTGGCCGAAAATGCATATAAGTATTTTATGCTTCCCTTTGATTTCCACGAGTTGTAGGCCACTTTTGGTAATCAAATGAGTTGTATTTATGTAATTAAATATAAAAATGTGATGTATGAGCTCACATGATCCACGTGACATCGAATGAAATTTTTATACGTGATGCAACATTAAAATAATCAATATTTTAATGCTATTTTCTTGCCTCTTATATAAATTGCTTGATATGAGTCATAAAGATAGTATGAATGAGCTAAGAAATTATAGTGTAGCTTATATGTAATCCAACTTATCACGGATTACATACTTTTAACTAAGGCCTAATTTGTTTAGGGTTTAATGCCAAGTACAAAACTAATTGCTTAAAATAACGATATACTCCTTAAATCATAAATGAAGCCCTTTTTTTCTTTCCTTCTGAAACCTTTATCCATAAATCTAGTTTTTCCAGTTTTGATATACTTTTCCCTCTATTTTCCACCACATTTTTTTCTTTGGTATATTTATTCTATAAGTGAATAAAAGGTATAAAAATCATAAAATTATAATAACATACATAAATTAAATATAAAAAACACTTATATATACAACTTTAAATTTTGTGTCAATCCAAACCGTACCTACTTTACGAGTCTTAAGGAAGACATTCAAATATGTTAGATCTCTCCCCAATTCTTATGTCTACAAAATAAAATGTTACTAGTTAAACATATATTAAAAATAATAAGTAAACTTTTTGAAAAAAAATAAAATTAGTTACTAATCTCCTTACATGCTCAAGAATTAAAATAGAACATCTTGTATGTTAAGATAAATCAAACTCAAAGGCGGAGGCTATATTTTTTTTTTCATTTGTTCACTCATTGATTGGAGCTTTTCAATGCCCCACTTTCTACATAGCTCATCCTAAATGGATTTTACAATCCATTTAGGGTTTTTTCTTTTTCAAATTTCTCAAAATCAATTACTTTTTCCTTCCAATTTAAATAAATCCAATCTTGATCCTGGGGACTCCAATAGCAAGATTTCTACAAGAAAAAAATAAAGCTTTTAATTATTAATAAAATAAAATACATAATATTATAATAATTTAATAAATGATTAGAAAAAAAATCACTTGAAATTCTAAAACTATAAATTTTGATATTCTCTAGGAATATCTCTCTGTCTATTCCAAGTTCCTTCATATTTGTTTTTAAAAATATTTATTATGCTTGAATGAACTACATTATTATTTGATTTAAATCTATATAAACTAAATATTTATCAATTAAATTTATAAATAGTTGTAGTTATAATGATTTTAGGTAATATACAAAAATTAAATAGTAACTTATTGCCTTATGGTTCAATAAATTGTTTTTAGATTACTCTTGGAGTTGGAGCTTGAGTCTCTTTGTGCATTGGGGGAAGAGTATTTTAGGGTTGTGATCGACCTCTACTTGATAATACTCCCCATCGAAACATCTAGATAAAAATAAATACATATTTTTAAGAGAAAAAATTCTATCTATGTAATTTTTTAAATATAAAATCAAAGCAATTAAATAAAATTAGTAGAGATAAACACTAAATTTTGTATAGAGAAGAAATTAATTAAGGAATAAGAGAGACTAAATGAAGGAGATTAATAATATTAAGAAGTCTTCATATGTTTGTATGAGGTGAGATGTGTACAATGAGATACTATATATACAAAAATAAAAAAGTATAAATAAAATTTTTAAAATTCAATTTATTCAAACTACAATTCATGTTGCTTAGACTACAATTTCATGTTACTCAGACTAAGGTCTTGATTTCATCAATATTACATACTAATGTAGTTAGGTTTTATCCATCAATGTAGTCGATACAGTAATATAAATAGTAGAAATGTTTCTAATATAAAAGCTCCCAAAACATCTTTTATTTCATCCAATTGTTTTGTTGCCCATAGTCAAGAATCTAAAATCCCATTGGTTTACTATTTTTGGAAGGATACTCATGTGTTACCACAATTCGTTTCCATCCAATTTTAAAGAAAAGGGATAATTTTCAACTTTATTTTTCTTAAAAACATCTTTATTCCTTTCAAAAGCATGGTTCATGGCCAAAAATTGTTGATGATAATTGACTATGAGTTCTTTCCCTTATATTTCAGGGCAAAAGTTGTGCATACAATAAAAACAAACTAGTTTTCCATTAGTACTCTACCCTAACAACATTTGATATGTTGAAAAGTTATTTATCATTCACATTAATACTGCTCTTATTTCTTAAGATGTTATAGGTTGATATTCTTTCCTCTTATAATAATTTTAACTCATCAATTAATAGTTGCAAGAATGCATTAATCTTGGTCTTTAGATTTTATGGTCCACGAATGATTACAGTAAAAAATAAATAAGAGCAGTTATGCACAATTTAAGAGAGAGATTGTAAGAAGTAATTATCACAAGTTAACATGAATATGGTTAAGTAGATTAACTATAAGAAGTAAACTCATATGTACATAAGTCCAGTCTAATATTTTATGGTTCCATGTCAAAATCAAAATATACCTTATCAAAATGTTTCCACACTTTTCCATTTGATGGATGTAACACCATCTAACTTTAGCCTTCCATATGCTTTTTCAAGGATTCCACACCTTTAGCATAACAATTCTAAGAAAAAAAGCATTAAGCAATGTAATATTCCACGTTATATGGGATTCTAAATTTTTCTTTTATACTCCGTGGATCCTGTGAATTCTTAAACATCATACTCTACTCATAATCTATATGTACAAGTCATAAATATCATAAAACACCTCATGCAATTCAAATTTGGAGCCCCACACATCAGAAAATGCACGTTTGTTTTTGGGCTTAAATTTTAGTTTCCTGCTTAAATTCTAGTTTCTTCTTGTAGACTTTGAAATTTCATGATTAAATTTAAAAAAATCGAAATCTAACAAACTATAACTTTCTAGAAAGCCCTAAATGTTAAAGTTATACTAAAAATACTTTCAAGCCATGAAAACATCATTTGGACCATGATTGACAATAGAAAAGCACCACAGGTCTAGCTGCCTAGGCATTCTGATATAGTTTACTGATATGAATTTTAAAAATTTATAACTAATTTCACATAAATCCAAATCAAGTAAACTATACCAATCAGGAAAGCTACAGATATTTACTTTAGGGGAAAATAACTCTTGATCAATAAAATGACATTAAGTTAATGAAAATTGATGGAACAATACTTAGGGTCTTGCTACATTACTGAAAGTAAGTTCCAATTTCAAAAATTCATATCTCCCTCAATATAAATCCAATGAGGTGCACTTTATGGCTACAAAAAGCTTATATGGTCTAGCTTATGTGTGTAAAATTTTAGAGCAACCAAACTTCATTTAGACCATGAATGATGGAAGAGAAGAAACTAACCATATGAACAGTGCATATGCTAAATCTAAAAATTTTTTCAACTTTGGAAATTCATAATTTATTTTCTAGAGCTCTAAACAATACAATTCTTAGCTCTACAAAAAGCTCTAGATGAGACTTAGATTAATGCCAAATTTCATGAAAAAATTCCTTCATTTCATTAATTTGTGATATAGGGTACTAAAATGTCACTCTTATGCCTCTGAAAGGGTCAAATATGGACCATTTGCTCTTCTACTCTAACCAAGGCCACTTGAGCACGTGAGAAAACAGCCCTCTAAAAATGCTCAAAGGGTCCAAATACTTATATATCACACATTCATTCTCCCACTTTGTCACATACAAGAGATCTTACATGCACATCTTAGTGTTTCAATGTCAAAAACATTAAATCTTGTTCATAAGGTACTAGTTCTCATACATATATCATATATCCATACATTTACATATGTTCAAGTGTTTTTACATCATATACATCATGAGATTATACCATTTAACAACAATATGGGTTCAATACAAGTATTTAGCCATTTCTTTGTCAATCTTCTAGCCTTCAAGCTTGGTGACTTCCATCTTTTTACTCCCTTGATTCACCTAGGCATGCTAGGCTATAGGGAGGGAAGAGTGAGATTTCAGGAATCTCAATAGCTCTTTACCCTTTTCAATCATGTATAATGAATGCAATTTCAAGCCCAAAGATTAATGCATGAAAATCTAGCAATTCATGAACATACATAAAATATTTTTCTCATTCAAGAAAGCATACTCATCACACATAGGCTTGCCAAGGCAATGCTTTAGTCTCACCCATTCTTTTTGGGACTTTTGGACTTGCCTCACCCACTTTTCAAGAATTTTTTACTAAGTCTCACTTTTTTAGAGACTTTCCCCATCCTAGCTAAAAGACTTTTGGCTTCACTAAGCTTATACAAGCCAAAATACATTCAGAAAATATCTTTTAAGAGTATAAACAAAGCAACATGGTACCATGGCATATGGACAATTGCTAGAAACATCTTATATAGCATAAACATGCATATAAACATCCAAAGACAAGAAACCACTCAAGAATACATGAGAGAAAGGAGAGAGAGCTACCTTGGAGCCAATGTTCCATACTTTTCCTTTGAAACCTTCCTCCCTCTTCTCGGCCAAGGCTTGACACTTGAAGGTACTAAGTTCTCTTAAATTAGACACATCAAATGAGACATGCTTAAGTTATTGGAATGAGCTATAGTCTTATGTAACTCCTATACATGCTCACTTTCTCACTTATTTCCATAATACTTCCATATAAGACATAATGAAGCAACTATTAAAATTCAAGATCTTGATTCCATTTTCTCTTTCATTCTAGGTCTCTTGACTCCATTTAGACTACTTGGAGCCATCACATACTCATTTGGATGAGCCTAGCTAGGAATTGCTTCATTATAATACATTATGAAACCTACACCTCCATCTCACATCCTAGGCTTTTTAAAATTTTTTCAAGGCTTCCTTTCATATACTCCCATCATATAGATGCCAATCTAGACTTGGAAGAAATCAAAATACTCCTTAGGTGGGAGAACCCTCTTTGGCCGAGACATAGGAAGCCTTGGAGTACCCATGGACTTTTCTTTACTTTTTGCATATGGGAGGCTTCCTTAATGTCTTAGGAACCCATATAAACTCTTAGACATCTTAAACTATGGTTAGAAAGCTTCCTACAGGTTAAGGTGCAATTGAATCCCTATAGATTTTATCTTGAATTTCAATGGTTCTTTTTTAGATTCCTCTACACCATCTTGTTTTCCACCCACTGAAATCGAAGTTTCAATCTTGGTTTGGTTCAAAACAATTTCCTCTTGGCTATCCAAAAAGTGGCCAAAACTCACACATATAGGAGCAAGGGAGAAGAAGCATGAAAAGCAACAAACTTACCTTAAATTTTAGCTTTTCTTATGTGTTCTTTCCTTTGCTTTGGTCCCTCCCTTGAAAACAAAACCATACCTATCAATGAAACTATAGAAAGAGAGGTAGGAAGGAGGAGATTCAAGTTACTAGAGGAAAGACCATGGAATTCCATCCATTTTCATACCTTTTTACTTTGTTTCTCTTCCTCTTCTCCTCCTCCTTTGGTGTGTCTCTCTCCCTAGTATTTCTCTCTCTATTTGAGTAGAACAAGGTCGACTAAAAGAAGGAGCAAATTCTGGACATTTTAAGAAGCTGGGGTTCCACTTTTTGTCACTTTTCATTTTGCACTTTAGTCCCTATTTCTTGGTTTTGTCTAATTAGGCTCATTTAAAACTCTTTTTCAAAAATCATCCTTTCCATCATGAAATTTAGGTTCTCTAACCTATAAAATAGCTTTGGAACCACTCAATTTGGATTTGAAACCTTCTTGAATCATTCGGTCAAATTTTAGGTCAACCAACATTAGAAAACGTGCATTGGGGAGGGTTTAAACCATTCTAGGGGTTCCTATTATTTTTAAGGCCTCTGAGAACCCTAGACAACTCAATCTTTCCATTTAAAAATCCCTCCTTGGTGTTTTCTTAAATAGGTTTCGCTATAGTAAGAGACACCTCTCGCTATTGCGAGAGTTCCCCAACTATCCTTGCTACAGCTTGCACTATTACTAGAAATTCCTTAGATTTTATATAGGCCACGAACTCACCATAGCAAACTGGCATCCTCACTATAGTGAACTGGCATCCTAGCTGTAGTGAATAGGTATCCTAGCTATAGCAAGGAGAAAATTCTAAAACCCTGAGTCCTCACTTCTATGAAAACTCGGATGTTACAATGGATGATAGAGTACACCTTTATGTCTTCTATTATTCCAATAGTATCACATTTGCTTAGCAAAACTCATTGAGGCATAAAGTCTTTGCAATCTAGGAGTAATTGGTAAATAATATATTCTTTTTACATGAATCTCTTTAAAACTTTGTCTTCCACCAGGTTGACTAGTTTTATGTCGAGATGCTTTATAGAATTCACACATTGTCTCATTTATGTCAACTTTATAATAAAACATACATCCATGAATGCAAACATCAATTTTTGATCAGATAGACCAATTTTTGATACTAGCTTCATTGTTTTATATTAATTACTAAGTATGACATTATCACGAAGGCAACTATTTTTCATAAGACTTGTAAATTGATTGAAACCATACTATGACATATTACAGTCAAATTTAATGCTTATTATTTGTACAGCAATAAACAGCACAGACTCATTAGTACATCCTAGCTATAACAATTGCCAACATGCATTTAATCAATCATAAAATTTTTGGGTTTTTAACTTTAAAGGTACCTCAACCTTATTGATATTAATATTATTATTATTATTATTATCTATTTTATTATATTTATCAACATTAAAATCAGTGCCAGTTGCATTAAAGGTTATTCTTTCACAACTATTATTATAGTCTTCATTTACTAATCCTAAGCTCTCACTATGGCATGTCTAATATTAATATCCAACTTGAAACTCTCTTTTGTAAAAATTAGTTTTTACATTACCAGTATTAAGATATACTCTATTTTTATGTTTAAAACATGGACATATAATTTTTCCATTTCTTCAACTAAGTCCATTTTCACAAGCAAAAGTCATAAACTCTTTTATCTCTCATAAAAATTCATCAGTATATTATTTTCATATAGGACTTAATCTATTATACATCTAACTTCAATTGTTAAAAAATTTCATTCTCTATTATAATAAATAATTTAAATATTATTATTATACAAATTCTGATAAAAACTCACTCATTTGATTAGATTTTGGTTTAGCTCATAAGTTAGTCACTTTTTGAAGCATATGATAGTTTTTAAGGTGACAAATGGCTTTCTTCATTATCCATGGCCACTTGGACATGACCAAAACCATATTCACAACCTAGGGAAACATGCCAATTAGTTCAAAATATCATGGAGGTCATTTTCACTATACCACTTGCTATCATACACATGGGATTCACATCACATATAGGCTATTTGGTTGCAAAATCATACATACTCATTTATATGCTCCCAAAATCTTTACATACATTATATTCACATACATTTAAGTGTGCTCAAGCATCTACATCATATATACATCTTATGATTATAATTCTTGACATCAAAATGCAATTACAAAGCTCATTTCTCTATACATATGTTAAAGTCTTGCTTCTTATGCTTTTTGGCTCTCATTCCTTAGCCCACTTGGCTCACCTAGACATGATTAGATATTGGAGAGGGAAGAGTGAGATTCTAAGAATCTTAGTAGCTCTTGACCCTTTCAAACATACATAATGGATATATTTTCAATGCATGCATGAAGATTAGGCTACTAGTAATCATACATAAAATAATTTTCATGTTCAAGAAGCTCATACATGTCATATATTGGCTCTCAAGGGCATTGGTTTAGTCTTATCCCCTTTCTTTAGAACTTTTAGACTTGCCTCACCTATTTTTAAAGGACTTTTCACTAAGCCTCACTCTTTTTGAGACTTTTGGCTTTGTCTTACCCAATCTTAGAGACTTTTAGCTTATTTTCACCTTTGCTAAGGGATTTTTGGCTTCACCAAATTTATTCAAGCCAAAACATATTCATAAAACATACTTTATGCACATAATGGCATCATGGCATGTAGAAAATAGCTATACACAATTTTCATGGCATAAACATACATACACACATTTAAGGATAAGAAAATAACTAGAAATGTATGAGATAAAAGTTAGAAAGCTACCTTGAATGCAAACACACACACACACTTTTCCTTGATTGTTCTTTCCCTCTTTTGGTCAAACACTTGCAAGTGGGTGGAGTATGATTCCTTTGGCCTACAGACATCAAACAGGACCTAATTACATTCTTGTAACAAGCTCTCACACTACATACACCTAAGGGAAGCCTACTTTCTTATATTATTCATTTATGGTTCCATAAAGTACCTAATGAAGCAACTCTAAGAATTCATAATCTTGGCTCCTTACTTTTCTTCAATCTATGATTCTTGACTTCATTTTGACTCCATATTGTTCATTTGTAGTCATGTACTAGAAAATATTTTTCTTTGATAGCATTTGTAAATTAATATTAAAATATTTTAAGGTATGTATAAATAATTAGTTAATAACTTTTTTGTAAAATAGTTGTTGATATTTAATATTTTTATTATTTATTATTTTTGTGATAATATGATGGAGAACTTTTTTATTTGATAATATTTAAATTATTTATGATAATTCACAAAAAATGAAATTTTCTGATAATCAAAGGTGAATGTATAATAAATTAAATCTTGGATATAAATGATGTACTGATGAATTTTTACTAGGTGTAGAAAAGTTTATTACTTTTACTAGTGAAAATAGATTTAGTTTAAAAAATGAAAAAAATTAGATGTCCATGTTTTAAACATAAAAGTAGAGCATATCTTAATAATGGTTATATAAAAACTAGTCTTTATAAAAGAGGGTTTCAACTTGGATGTTGGTATTAGACATGCCATGGTGAGATCGAACCATTGCCAACTACCATACACATTAAAATAACATCTAACCTAGGGTTAATAAATAAAGACTATAATAATACGTATAAAAAAATGATCTTTGATATAATTAGTCATGATTTTAATGTTGAAAGTTATGATAAAGTAGATTATGATGATAATATTAATCATATTAAAGAACCACCAAATTTAAAAGCCCAAAAATTCTTTGACTTATTAAATGTATATCAATAACCATTGTATCTAGAATACAGTGATCAGTTTAAGCCATTTATTGTTGTAAGAAAGTCAAGTATTAAATCTAACATTAATTTGTTACAATATAGTTTTAATTAGTTTGCAAGTTTTATGAAAGATAGTTGTCCACTTGATAATGTCAAATCCAATAATTAGTACAAAATAAAGCAGTTAGTATCAAAATTTGGTCTATTTGCTTAAAAAATTAATGTTTATGTCAATGGGTGTATGTTGTATTACAAAGTTGATATAAATAAGATGATGTGTAAATTTTATGAAGCACCTCAATATAAAACTAGTTGACTTGGTCAAAGTCAAAGTTTAAAAGAGATTCCAATAAAAAGAAAGTATTATTTACTAATTACCCATAGATTGCAAAGAATTTATACTTCAATGAGTTCTACTGAGCTTATACAATGACATGAAATAATGGAAGACATAAAGGTGTACTATGCCATCCATCAAATGAAAAAGCATACAAATATTTTGATAGAGTATATCCCAATTTTGTCATAAAATCATGAAATGTTAAACTTGATTTATCTATAATGAGATTACTTCTTATAATCAATTTGCTTAACCATATTCATGTTGGCCTGTAATAATTTGTCCTAACAATCTCCTTCCTGAATTATGCATGACTGCTTCTTATTTATTTTTTACTGCAATCATTTTTGGACAGTAAAATCCTTAGACCAACATTGATGTATTCTTACAGCCATTAATTGATGAGTCAAATTATTATAGTAGGAAGGAGCATCAATCATAAAGTCTTAAAAAAAAACATAATTTCTAGATGAGAACAACATTAATATGAAAGATAAATGACTTTTCTACATATGGAATGTTGTTAAGGTAGAGTACTACTGGAAAATTAGTTTGTTCTTATTGTATACATAACTCAAAAGCTTTTATCCTAAAGTATAGGAGAAATAACTTGTGGTTTGATTGTCATTAAGAGTTTTTTATTATGAACCATGTTTTCAAAAGAAATAAAGATGTTTAAAAAAATAGAGTTGAAAATGATTCTACTTCCCTGAGATTAAATGGAGAATAATTGTGGCAATATGTATGTACCCTTCCTAAAATAGTATATCAAATAGTTTTTAAATTACCTGGCTATAGGGAAAATCACAATTAGATGAAATAGAATACATTTTGAAAGCTTTTGTATTGAAAACATCTAATGGTTTGACATTATTTAAATGTGATGCATATAGAAAAAATGCATTTAATAATATATTTAATATTGTCATGGATATCAAAAGAAAGATTAAAGATAACATGAAAATAATGATGGATTTGAAGGAATATTATAGGTAGAAAGACTTAGAATTGTAAGAATTGGCAAGTGGGAGATTGGTTAAGCTAAAAGCTAAGTTTACTTTCATACTAGAAAAAAGAAAAGCTATTTGTAAGTAGGTAAAAGGATTAAGAATGCCTGATGGATATTCCTTGAATTTGTCAAGACGTGTGGATTTAAAGGAAGTAAAGCTATTTGCACTTAAAAGTCTTGATTGTTAAATCTTTATGGAATATTTACTGCCAATTGCTTTTAGTGCATTACTAAAGCAAATCTAGAAACCTATTGAGTCAATTCTTTAGAGAATTATGTTCAGTGATGTTAATGGTGGATGATTTATTGCAAATAGAATGCAACATTCCTATTATTCTCTACAAGCTAGAAAAAAATATTTTTCACTTGGATTCTTTAATTCTATGGAACATTTATCTATCCATTTGCCATTTAAGGTTAGGGTTAGTAGCCCAATCTAGTACAGATAGATGTATCCCTTTGAAAAATAATTAACATTTATATTATATTCTAACCATTTCTAATTAGTGTATCTTGTAATACTTTATTATTATCTCTAACCATTTGTCATTTGGTTATGTAGGTGACGGGCTTGTCGTACAACCCTCAAAATAAAACTAGGTTGACTAAAAATATAGCAAGTGGCACAACCTAGGTCATCTCCCTTGGAAATGGAATTCAATGCTTAATTAAGTTTCTAAGTGTTAAAAGACCCTAAAAATTTCTAAACTAAGGGGGGTTTTGGTTGATTTAAAATAATTAAAATGAAACCAAATTAAAATTCCTAGTTGCTACCTAATTAGATGAATTGTGGGTGGTAATGGTCTTGTGACTAGCTTAGGAATCATCTCTTGGTATCCACTATCCTTATCCTATTCCAATTGTGATTAATTCTGGCCTAAGAATTCCTAATTGTGTTCATTAGCAAATGATCTTGAATAACCATTCAAGATTCAAGAGATTAATAATCTAATGTTGAATTGAGACCTCAATCCCGCATTAAACCGTTAACTCTTGTCTTTAAGATCAATGAACATCCAATTTGATTGATTAACTGATTAATTAGCCTCTGATTCATTATCCAAAGATGTTTAATTAACCAACTAAACACCAAGGAATTCTCAGATAGACATTTAAGCACATAACCTCACTCTCATGTATTTCATCGAACACCTTCATGGCATACATGGGAGATTAGAGAGAATAATGAAAAATCAGATTCAAATTCAACCAATTAATCAACAAAAATAATTCTTAATCAGTGTCTAACCAGCCACCAATTAATTACACAATTTCCTAATCAAATACAACTCAACCGAGATTATACAGAATGAGAAAAAGTGTAGGAAAATTAAGGAATCTTAGCCAAAATTCTGCTTCTTCTCCAAGGATTCAAGCTTCTCCAAGAGCTTCTTCCTAGCTAGCCTCAAGTTGAATCAAAGCTTCATTGTGGTGGTATGGAGATGGAGATGGAATGGAGAATGGCGTCATGGATGGACGAAGGGGTGGAATGTGTGGATGGAGGCGTGGGTATTGATGGACGAATCAATAATGACCGCTAGGGTTTGGGTTTTTTAAAGGCGAATGACGGAGTGGGCGTATATGGCGTCGTGGAATGAATGGAATGTGGTATGATGTGAGACTTGACGGAATGAGTGAATAAATGGCGTGATCCCCTTCTCACGTGAATCCCTTAATGACTTCACGTGCTCAGCCTCCATTCCCATTATCTAAAACTTTTTTTGTGTGGGTAAACGTGGGACCCATTGCTTTTTATTTTATTATAATCCACATGCATTCCAGACACAGACTCGCATCTCTTCTTCACTGTTCACGTCATGTTCCACGTTCCTCTCTCTGCATGTGTGTGTTGCTTTGGTTCTGCCCTGCTGTTGCTCCATGTGTTTCTTCATTTTTCAGCTCAAAGCTTCTGCATGTGTTCTGTGTTTGTGTTGCTAACTCGTAGCTCTATTCTTTCTTGTTCCTGCATGTGGCTTCTTCTCTATTCTGCAGCTTTTACGTGGTTCTGCAACTCATTTTCTCGTTTCTTCCTCAGCCAAGCACGAAGCTCCCAGCTCTGTATTCTAGCGCTGAAAGTCACGTCCTCTTTTCCTTAGGTCCAGCATCTTCATTCAAACCAGCAACTCGTGCCTATTCTTCTTCATCTGCAACGTTCATTCCTGTTCCAGCAACTTCATTTCGTGGCTTCAGATCTGCTTCGTCCAGCTGCTATTTCTTCTCTCTTTTCTTCACGTTAATTTCACGTTACTGTCAGCAGGCTTCTTCTCTGTTTCAGCCACGTTGTTTCAGCTCTATTCTCTCTTGCCACAACGTGTTGATGCTCCATAGATGAAGGCCCATACATGATATGTATGTGCAGACCAAGTGGGTGAGAGATGTGAGAATGAAAAGATAGAATGCATGGCTTCCTTGGACTTGGCAAATCTCCACTTCTTCTCCAAAAACAATCTCTTATTCAAATACCAATTGCCCAACAAAAAAATGCACAAAAGAATGAAAATTATTGAGTAGAATTATCCACAAGATTATTTAAAAGAAATTCATATATTAAAACTCAATAATTTTGCCAATTAATTCACAAAGTGCATAAGGGGCTAATGAATTCAAATTGAATCTAATTAAACCTTTAAGACCATATTCCATTGTCAAAATGCCCAAGTTAAGAGAATTAAATTGTATAAAAATCATACTTATCAGTAGGTTTTTAAATAAATTAAAATTAACAATTAAAAAGATAGCTCGTGTGCAAGGTTATATCTACGAGGCATATTTGTCACAGGAGGTATCGCATTTTTGTTTGTACTACTTCGAGTCATATGTACTTTTTATATGAGCAAGAGTTGCTCAAAATGATTTTATAGATGAAGCGAAGGCAAGTGAGCTAATTTTATCAATTTTCAATAAAGTTGGACATTCACTTGGAAAGTGCTCCACTCATTAGTTAAATGATAAAGAAATAAAATGCTACTCATTTTCATGTTTTGTTGAATTACAATGAAGTCATATATATATAAAGTGAAATATAGACTTGTCATTATGATGAGGTTAATTATTATTTGTGTCCTAACATGTAAATTGCATTGTAAAGCTTTTGAGCAAGATTTAAGAAGATTAAGTTCAAATATTAACTTTAAAGAAATTGACTTCATAATGGAGCAGAACTTTGCCCCTTGGTTTAAATCCTTTGTATGTGGTGACATCATTTTTTTTATGTGTGTGTGGTGATATCATTATATGTTTATAATCTAATTTTGTTCCTAAACAAGTTCTTAATTATCTAGGATTTAATGATCATGTTTATTTGAAGCACTTAGCTTAAAGAGCACTTAGGGAGGTATACACATGGCTTGGATATTTTGTGAATCGATACAAGTTTCACACTAAATCTTGGAGTGTTAGGAAAAAGACAATAAAATTGAGTTTGCATAAAAAGAACAGGGGAAGATGGAGGAAATGACTATTTGGCATCCTTAAAGAAGTGGTACAATTACAATATCTAGAAGAACTAATAAAAAAATTAATCTTATTTTATTATGATTAGTTTAACCTTATTGTGAATCATGGTATAAAGATACACAAAGAATATGGAATTATTGAAATTAAATATATCAAAAGGTATTAAAAATTTGATCCATTCATATTTGCAAAACAAGTTGTTCAAGTCTATTATGTGTCATATCATTTGAGAAGTAGAGATAAAGTCAATTGGTGGATTATCATTAAAACTAAACCAAAAAGTTTGGTAGATGATTGTAATACATTTGAAATTTCTTACCAAGATAATAAGGCTCATGTTAGTACAGTAGATAATGAGATATTAGGCAATACCTTACAAAATGAGGAAGAAATGAAAGATATGGATCTTTAAGTATGCAAGTTGAAGATATGGATCTTCAGGTAGATATACAAGATGAAGATGAAAATGACGAAGATGAATAGTACCATGAAAGTGATGATGAAAAAGAAGATTAATTAGTAAATGCAAGAAAATTCAATTATTTAGATTTATTTATTTTTTCATTATTAACATTAATTAATTCAATTATATAATTACTTATATTATTTCATATTATTTAATTATTAATATGTTAATTATTAATATTTCAACCTATTATTTTAACATATTCAAGTGAATAAGATGGAATGCTCGAACCTTGTAGTGAAAGAACCTCCACCTTTTCTCTAGAAATGAGAGACTAGTAGCTTCTTTGGCTTCTTAGCCCAATCCCATCCTTCTTTAACTCTTTTATCCTTACCCATTTTAGATGATCTCTTGCTTTTAGTTTCAGCCTCTTTGCTTTTTAGCCTTAACCAAAGATGGACCTTGGCCCAACCATGTTTTAGTCACCTCCTCTTTAAACATGTTCACTTTAACACTTTTTTCATCTCATGTTAAACCTACTTCTTGATCAAGTTGCTCTCTAGAGCATTGTTAAGCATTAAATGCTTTAGAACAAGTTTGCTTGTTAAATTAAATATCTTATTCACTTTAGCCTCGATTGGTCCTTCATCTTTTTGAGTTTAAATTATTTATGTTTTAGTTTGGCTTATAGACCTATTTTGTTGCCTGTTTATCTCATTCTTGCATGAAGCTCTTTTTTTTTTCTTGCCTTGGTCTCATATATGGCCTCTATTATACTTAACGCTTAGTATTCCATAAACTATTATCCATTCACCTCATTAACTGCTATATCACCCTCCTTGTTAACATTAGTAACTTGATGATAACTTACTGAGCCTCCATTATTACCATCATTGCATGGCTCCTTCTTCAAGTTAACCTATTGTTAACCTTATTTCAAACCCTTCATCATTTTAAATTTTTTTGGCTTCTATCTTTTTCTTCACCCTGTCACATCTCCCTAACCTTTGTTCTCTCAATTTATTGCACAAATGCATTCTTAACAACCTTGATCTACTTTTAGTCTATCACAATGACTAATCTTAAGCTCTGACCCTATAGCCTTCAATACCACTAGGAGTTTCTAGAGTTCATGCTTAGTAGGCACCAATAGAGATAGGTTGGACTTCCTATTGCATAGACTTGATGTAACACCGTAAAAGGCATACAGATTGCATCACGATTTCCAAGTTCTTGGAAAAGGCAAGAACTTTTCCATTATCCACTTTGAAAGTGTAGAAGATCTCTAATATGTATGTATAAATGGACCCTGGTCATTTCATAACTCACTATTAACTATAAATCTATGGAGACCAAAATTGATTCTCAACAAAGTGCAAGTCGAAAGCTTTTTAGTGCAAATCCAATTTTAAGATCTACCACTAGAATATCATAATGAAGAAGCAGCTGAAGTGCTTAGAAATATAGTTAGTAATGTAATCATTCTAAAGGGTACAATTATATATGAAAAGAATGTGAGGTTCTTAAAAGTCAAAGTAGATATTAATCACTCTCTTCCTCTACTTTTAAAAGCCAATAGCATGCATACTTTGATCGAATGTCAAATGTCAATATGAAAGAATACGTTGCATATACAAGAAGTGTTGTAGAATCAAACATGCCATAATAGACTATAACTAGGATAAATTGAAAACAACAAAAGGCTTTATGTAACAACTGGGAAAAAGAAAAGAAAAGGGAAAAGAAAGAAAGTGAAATCTGGAAATTTTCGGAATCCAAAATTTCTGCCAAGTCCTCTCGCAATAGCGAGAAACGGTCTCGCTACAGCGAGAAAGCTAGTTCGCAATAGCAAAGGAGATTCTAGCTATAGTGAGTGCTGGCAGCAGCCCATACAAAAATCAGGGAGTTGCCCGCTGTAGCGGCGCCATAGCGAGAGTGAAGTCTGGAACTAACGCAATTTCGCCATAGCGAGTGGTAAATCTCGCCATAGCGAAGGGAACTGACGCGATCTCGCCGTAGCGAAGGCTACACCTCGCCATAGCGAGCCAGATTACACGAGCTTGCTATAGCGAAGGTTAGTTTTCGCCGTAGCGAGAGTCAGTCCGGAAGAAAGTAAATAGCGAGAATCAGACTTCATTAAACGCCCAAACTCATTTCTTCTCTCATATCTGCCCTAAGCTTCGACCCAAAGAGAGAAAAGAGGCGTGGAGAGTGTGAGAGATCAAGAGAAGGAGGAAGATTAAGGGAAAGGTAAGGTCACTTCTCCCATTTCTCTTTAGATTTCTGATCCCCTCCCTTTGCCCTCTCTTTCTGCGGTTTTAATTGTGAAAATGGACGGATTTTAGGTATGGGTCAGAAGAGGGAAAGTGGAAAACTCTTTTGCATCCTTGTGTTTTCTTTGAAAATGAGATTTTCCACTACCATGGGAGCTTGAGAGAGAGAAAAGGGTAATGGCATTCTAGAGAGAGAACCCTAGGTTGTATGTGATATAAGGGTTGCTCTAAATTAAATTACAAGAGAGTAATTGCATGCTTTTGGTGTGTCTAGGCTCAAGTGAAATACTTACATCAAGGTGTGTTTGTGAACCTAAGGAGGGAAAGGAGACATTGAAAGGAAAAGCTTGTGTTGACTTTGGCTCCAAAGGTAGCTCTCTCTTTCACTCTTTCTTGTTGCATTCTTGGGTATGATAGTCATTGTATGATATGTATATGTTGAATGTGTGGAATATGCCATATGCTATTGTTTTGATGCATTGAATGTCAATATGCTTGTGTGATGAGTTGTGAGAATTGCTCGGGTGCGGTAGTGCCGAAAGTCCCTTGAGATGGGTGAGGTGAAGCCGAAAGTCCCTTGAGATAGGTGAGACAAGGCCAAAAGTTTTAAACGAGTGAGGCCAAGTCAAAAGTCCTTAAACTCGGGTGAGGCCATCCAAAAGTCCCTAGACTCGGGTGAGGCTAGACCAAAAGTCCCTAGAGCTTAATTTTGGCATTGTTGAGATTTCCATAGCATGTACATTGTGTGTTGGTTGATTGAGAATGGCTAAGTGCTTACTCATATGCTTTGACTTGTTATATGCCTTGATTGCTTACATGATTGAGTGCATGAGCTACTGAGATTCCTCGAATCTCACCCCTTTCCCCTCCTAACTTATATGCTAGGTGGAGCTCAAGGAGAACCGAGCACCCACCAAGGAGCCTAGGAGCATGCATAGTTAGGGATATTACTTTCTTTTGATATTTTGATGTAAATATGATGTAAAGTGGTGCCAAATGGAGATGTGCCCACTATTTTTGAGATGTAAAGTTTGTAACACATGTAAATGTATGAAAGGATATTGTATGACCTATGTTTATAGCCAAATGAATGGAAATGTGGGTTTTTACCCCTTTGATGCATGGATGTAGTAGTGTATTTTTGGCCGTAGCATAGTGAAAATAGAATGTATGATGATTTGGATCATATAGACATGTTAGATATACTAGTCTTATACTTTTAAACTTGTCATGTGGAGTGAAAATGTGTGAGAGGCTATCTAGACCCGTTTTGGACCTATGGGGTGCCAAAACCGGTATTTTTGAGAGCTCCGTCAAAGTATGACCGGATGAGCTCTGTTTGCCGTGAAATTTGGCGTGCCTCTAGAGTTTGTAGAAAGCTTCTTGAGAAGCTAAAGTGGGTAATATTCGGAGCATTATAGAATATTTGGGGAATTGTTGAATTTGGGAGAATTTAGTGGATTGGTCATGTACTGTTCATCTAAACCAGAAAATGAAATCTGTGGCACTTTTAGACCAAATGGATTTCAAATGTGGTGAAATTTTATACACATAAACTAGAAAACCAAAGTGACTTGTAGGAACTAGAATCACCCAAATCGGAGGTCTGTAGAGAGAGATTGAACCGACTGAAGTTATGTATCAGCATCAGTGAGCTTATCTGACCCCCATCACTGTTCCATCGGTTTTCGGGGTACAGGAGCTACTAAACTGATCAGGACTTATTTTTCTCCTCTAGTAGACATCCGTATCCTTCTGAATTGGTATAATGAGTCCAGATTGTATTTTTTTGGATTTAGTTATGAATTTTCGAAAGTCATGACAGAAAGCTGCACCAGAAACAGTGACAGCTGGACCTTCCTCCCATTTTCGATGTCAAAATTAGTCCAAACGATGTGTTTGTGGTTAGGAATTATTTTTAGTGTAAATTTGACACTTAGAACTTTCTAGAAAGCTAAAGTTTGCTGCATTCCCATTTTTCTACAATTTCTTATGATTTTCCAAACTTAGAGCCAAAATATGACTTTTGGGCCCAAGTGAGAAAATGTAATTTTTATGGTTTTCGGCTCTATACCCGTGGCTTATGGTTTGTTTCATGCTATGTATGAGTCGTATATATGTAGTATGAGTTGAGAAGTTGAATGATGGGTTCACAGGACCCACGGGGTGAAAGATGAGTATATGAAACCCCGGTTCATAGCGTGTAAATGCCACGGGAGAGTAGTGATCCTTTGGAAATCATATGGAACCGAGCCTATAGAGAGGCTAGGTAGCGGTAGTAAATTGAGGTGTCACACTTTAAGGAGATGAAAAATGCATTTATGGAAGATACAACCCATAATTTGAAATCGACCCTTCTACCCTCTAGCTAACTCGGCTTTTAATAATAAGAGAAATACCACGAAACTTAAAAAAATAGACAAAGTTATAGAGGAACCTACTAGATCTTTAAGGAAGATCATGACAACCATTCAATTCATGGTAGGAAAAATATCAAGCAATTAAACATTATCAACCTTTTAGATGACTCTAGTTTGTCAAATATAATATCAAAGGATAATGATGATGATACTAATATGGTGATGATCGATCAAGACTAATACATATGAAGGTCGTTATTAGAATGAAGTGAAATCCATTATAAACAACCTATATGACTCTAACATTATCATGTTTCAATGTTTTAAAGGAGTGGGCCAACCTTGTTTACCTAACCAACATTTGGACTCCCTATTAACAATGAACCTTACCAATCTACCTATATATCAAGCCATTGACCTAAATAACCTTAACCTCCTGCCTTAGGTCAATGAGATCGATATGAATTACGAGTTATAAGGCCTATGGACCTTAACGCTATTCCTAACCATTACAGTGTCCAAGAGTTAGGGATCACAGCAAGCCTAACTTTGGATAACTTAACAACCTTAACCTTTTTAGCCTCGTCCATTCAACACTTTAAATCGCCTCAATCCTAAACCTTTTTTGCCCTTCACAAACTACACTATGATGGCTTGGCATGCTACCTTTAACCCACCTTAACCTAAAGTGCTTAATCCCCATATTATGACTCTAGCCTAAGTGACTTGTGAATAAGTCAACTTTTTGAAAGATCAAAATGCCAAAATGTATGCCAAGAAATCAAGGACCTAGTCCTAGATAGAAGTGGCTACTATGGCTACAATCTTACAAGTTCCCTACTACCGTGAGGTTTTTGCCAAACCTTTTGATTGAACTTACTTTCTTATCTACCTTAAAGAAACGATTTTTTCAAGGAGAAGTAAGATGAAGAAATGAAAAATCTAGGAATTTTAATTGAAAAAATGATTTTTCTTACTCAAATGGTAGCATTTCTTCTCATTAGCAACCACTATTGATATCATCATTTGGAATCCTCCCTTCTTTTGCTTCACTCTAAAAATCAAAAGAAATGTTGTTTCTAGACCTTTAAATAAAGCTTTATCTCCCAAATGGTTCTATTACATTTTTATTTTTTCTAGACTTAAAATTAATAAGCTTTTTACATAGGCCATTGCCTTCCAAATTAGGAAGCATAATGAAGAAGTAATAAATAAAGCTAGGAAAGAATTTGTTGTCACACATTCCATTTGCAATGGCATCCTTATATACAAGATTCCTTGTGCTCAACTTGAAATTAAAGAATGAGCTGTCTTGAAGCCATCGAGGAAAAGAAAATGGTCTTCAACATTCTCTAGAAATTTTGAATCCAAAAAGGAAGGCAGGAAAAATTGAGTTAGGGAACTAATCCAAATTTCTCCTAAAAAAAATAAAAAATAAAAATGATAAGGAAACCAAGATAAACTATATGGTAGTTGAAGGGGTGAAGGAAGCCACTCAAGCTTCCCTTAGCACCATAAAGACCTTAAGCTAGAACCATTGAGGCTTCAAGAAGTCTTCGATAGTTCAAAGAGCAAAAAAAAAAAAAAAAAGCTTTTTGCTTATCATTCTCTAGAGTTTATCTTTTTATCTAAAACAAAATTGCCAGTATCTATTATTGGAAACTCCTTTAAACTGATAGGTCATGTTAATTTATTAGCATTGATGTTGAAAGAAAAGGGAGAGGATTAATGTTAGCTTGGCATCAATCTTTATCTTGTAATGTTTTAGACATCTCTCTGAACTAGATTCATGTTGCAATAAATGAAAACAATGAAGCTTCTTGTTATGTCTTTTTTACAACTTTCCTAAGTTACAACATTAAAAAATAATTTGGGAATGGTTTACTCTTATAGTGGTAATAACTAACTCCTCAATGTGTAAATAAACAAGAAAAAAAAAAGCTCTAACACCATGGTTATAAGTGTTGATGCATTTCGAACAACCATTGATTCTTATGGCTTAATTGACATTTCTGAAACTAGGCAATGGTTCAGTTAGACTAACAACAAGAAAGGAATAAATGAAGTTTAGGAATATATAGATAAAGCTTTTTGGAACTCAAAATGGCTCATGAAATTCTCTCACTCTTTTCACACATCACTACCAATTGCCAATTCAAATCATTCTCTAATAGTTTTCACTACCATCAAAATTTCTCATCTTCAAAGAAGACCCTACAAATTTGAATTTTTTTGGCAAAGTTTAATTCATGTAGGAAAATCATTGAAGATTCTTAAAGGCAACAAATGGAAGGATCTCCTATTTTTTAAATTTTCAAGAAATTATCATTAACATTGATAGCTCTCAAATAAGAGAATTAGAATTGTACTAGCAATTTATCATCAAAAATACAAAATTTGGAAATAAAGCTTAACCTTATACAAAATATAGGATCCTCAAACAAGGAAAAACAAAAAAGAAATGAGTTGAAGTTGTTATATGAGTGTGAAGAATCCTTATGGGCATAAAAAACAAGGTAATTTTGGATTATTCATGGAGGCAAAACACTAAATATTTTCATTTCTAGTCAACAAAAGGAGAGTTAGAAATAATATTCTTAAAATTAAAGACTTGCAAAATAATTGGGAAGAAAATTCACAAAAAATTAAGGCTTTATCCTTGTCTTACTTTACTTTACTAATCTATTGTTTAACCAAAATGATATGGCCTATAAAGATATCAAGAATTTCCTTGATGAACTAGGAATCCCTTCCCTTTAAGAAGATCAATTCAATTTTCTTTCAAAAAAGTTCACATATCTATAAATCAAAAAAGCAATCTTTCAACTCCCTAGGGATAGTGCCCTGGGGCCTGAAGACTTCCATGCAAGAATTTACTAATAATACTGGACCCCCAATTGGCAATGATGTGATTTTTATAGTCAAATCTTCTCAAAATAGTGGTTTCACAGTTAGAAGTCTAAATAAATCTTTCATCACACTTATTCTGAAGTATAAAACTTCACAAACTTTTAAGGATTTCAAACTAACTAATCTTTGCAATGTATCTTACAAAATAATCTCTAAAGTAGTATGCAATAAACTTAAATGAATTCTAAAAGATTTCATTGCCCTAAATCAAAATGTTTTTCTCAAAGGAAGACTAATTATTGACAATATCCTCCGTGTCTAAGATGTTGCCATGGGTTCACAAAAAAAATTCCAAAAAGAAATAGGGAGCGCTTAAAATGGATTTTGCTAAAGCTTATTCTCATACCTAGCTTCATTTACATTTACTTATATTAATTCCAAGCTTTAGCAACCAACTTGGCAACTGTTACTTTATTTTTAACAGCAGATTTTGCTCTGTTTCCATACCAATCAGAGTTATAAGGGTCAAAATTCATATTCTTCTCCTTTTTCACTCATAATTATCATAAACAAACTTGTTCTAGCCCACTAGATCATAAAATACATGTTGATTCCCTAAGGGAGTTTCATAGCTCGAACTGGTCATCTTTGTCGTATTATACATCAAATTTCAAAAATTCATAACTTGGGCTACATAACTCTGATATACACAAACGTAATGGCTACGAAAAGCTTATGATGTGAACTTTATGTTATAAAAACTTCAAGCACAAATGAATTCATTTGACCCGTTAAAACATGAAAAATAGAATCTACTACATGTGAACAGTAATAATACTAAATCTATATAATTTGGGCAACTTTAAAATTCATAAAATATTTTATAGAGTTCCAAAAATTTTTATTCTTAGCTTGTTAGAAAATTCTCTAATTGCATATCAAAATTCAACCCCAAACTACGTCATTTGGTCTTTCAAAAATAAATGTGCAATTTATGACTCATTTATACCAATTTTTGGTTCTAAAGTGATCCAATTGGTTTCCAAATCACACTCTCCCACTTTGAGAAAATTTTAATTATCCTAAGTATCCATTCTATATGATCTAACATACAAAATAAGGTTTGCAGAAAAATATGGCCTCTCAACACCCAATTATGCATATAATCCACCGTGCATGTCATATGTACATTATGGTATAAATGGCCAACTTTTACATCAAAATGCTATACATTGATGTACTCTAACTCATACATATATTTTCATTACAAACCTCATCAAATACATGAATATTCATCATACATACATAGGGTTTTTAACCATTCAAGAACACTTTGTATAAATAACTACACTTTTATTACAAAAGCCTTGTTATATGGTTTCCTAGGGTCTAGTTCTTCTCTATCTCCTTTTCTTTGCTTAAAAAGCCTAAAATGGTTAGTGTGAATACATGAAGATTTCAAGAAAAATCTCAATAGCTAATCTCAATCAAATTAAAGTATACACAAATATTGTCACATTTTAAATTTTCTTTGAATGGTAATATAACCAAATTATCCAAAGAAAAACATCAAAGGACAACCTTAAGTAAGCCTTAGGGAACTAATCAAGGGTAATTATGAGCTATTTGATTCAATTAGGACTAAGAAGGAGGATAAATGTTAAAAGGCTTTTAATGAGGCATTGGCATGTTATTTAACCTAATACAAAAGCATATACAAAATGCATTTTTTAATGGTTACATTATAAGTGATTTACATGCATGTAACAAATGACTAAGATGCCAACCCTCAAATACTAGCCACGTGACATCTCATGACCCATATTTATATTAGTATATATGTGCATGGGCACTGAATTAATATGTAGAACTCTTGACTGTGTGTAATACCATACTCCCTTCATCTCCATATTCTCACATTTAAGCTTAATTTCACAAGGTGCCAAAAAAAATGAATAAAAATAATAGTATTTTCTTGCATTGCATAGTATTTTAAAATTTTATACTTCTCCTCGTGGACTTATCAATAGTATTCTCTACTTATACTCCTTCCATACAATTCATACATATCATAAAACAATCCATGAACCATGGATTTGAAGCCAAAATCACAAAAAATTGCAATTTGTTCGTGGGTCCAAAATTCAAATTTTTGGCACCAAATTTGAAAAATCATAATGAATTCTAGAAAAATCAAAATCACGCAAATGATAGCTTTATAAAAATCTCTGGATGTCAACTATAGGTTAAAAATCATTCTAGACCATGAAAACCAAGTTGGACCCCCATTGACATCAGAAAAGCTTAAAAGATCCGGTTGCCCAGGTTTGCTATCATAGGTTACTAATATGAATTTTAAAAATTCATGACTAATTCTAGAAAAATTAAAACCTAGAAAAATATACCATTCTTAAAAGCTATGAATTTTAAGTTAAGGAAAAAAATAAGCCCAGGTCGAAACAAAAGCAATCAGGCCACAAAAACTAATGGAACAATAATGGAGATTTGACTATGTCCCTGATACTGATTTGAACTTCAAAAATTTGTTTCTCCCTCAATATAAATCCAAATGAGGTGCTCTAAAGTGCTACAGTTTATCATTTCTAGTTTGTGTTTGTAAAATTTCATAGTTATTGGATATCATTTAGCCTATGAGTGACAAAGGTAAAAATTTTGACCATTTACACAGTACCTAAGTCAAATCTGTCAAAAATTGTCAACTTTAAAAATTCACAAAAAAATTATCTAGAGCTCCAAATAATGTGCACTTTAGCTTCCCAAAAATCTCTAGATAAGACCTATATGCATGCAAAATTTTAGGCAAAGAAGAGTTTATTTGGTCAAATTTTAACATAACTTACGAATATGGCAAATTTGGCACCATATATGGGTCAAAATTTGTCCAAATGGCTTCTTACTTCTTCTACCACCACGTGAGCACATTTAGAGAGCATAAACACAGCATATACAAGCTTTTCAAATGGTTTAAATTACCATGCATCATAATCCCACTATGTCAATACACAACTAAGAATGAGCTACCAAGCACCTAAAACATAATTTCTCATTAAATTGGTTCCAATTTTGATTCATACACTATATATACTTACTTTTACATTTGCTCACATGTTCACATCTCAAAAATAATATATACATATGCACTTTAACATTCAACTACATCAAAACTATACAAATGTCAAAAGATAGTCCATCAAATTCCTTGGCCTTCCATATTTAGCTTCATAAGCTCCACCTAGACATGATGAGATGGAAGAGGGAAGGGGGGTGAGATTCAAAGTATCTCAATAGCTCAAACATCCTTTTCAAGCTAGCAAATAGGTATATATTCATGTCACAAGATACAAACATATTATATAGACCTTCAAAAAGTGTTACATTCACAATTTCCATGCCATAATAGTACATCAAAACTAAGAACAAGCTCAATGGACTTTTGGTTTAACCTCACCCCATTTTTGAGACTTTTGGATTAGCCTCACCCCTAGTCGAGGGACTTTTGACTTGGCCTCACTCATTTATGAGACTTTTGGCCTTGTTTTACCCATTCCTATGGACTTTTGGCTTCACCTTAGCTATCACAAGGGACTTTTGGCATAACCTCACCCATAGAATACAATTTCACAATCAAATGCCAATCAAGAAATATAATAGTACCATAGGAGTCAAATAATAGCATAAGGTATTTCTTAAGATTCAAACACACATACATACATTAAATGACATTCACATAACCATAATACACACAAGAAAGGGATGGAGAGCTACTTTGGCAACTAAACACAATTCTTCCTTTGTTTATTCACTTCCTTTTTTGGCTAGACACCCATAAGTAGAAGGGGCTTGATTTCTTGGGCCTAGACACAAAGAATAGGGTTTAATTACATTCTTGAAGAAAGTTAGGACATTACATATGCACTAAGGAAATTGTAACACCATAATTTCTAGGTCATTTCTATCACATTTACATATTCATATGATATACTCCATATGGGGAAATAAGAAAAATCTATTAAAAGAATACATTTCTTTGCATTGCATTGTGTATAAAAATTTTATTAGTGTCACGTGGACTGTGTGAGCTCATACAATATATTCTCATATTTAATTATATGAATACAACTCTTTTGCATCATCAAAAGTGGCCTACACTTCAAGAAACTCGAAAGGGAAGCTCAAAATATACATACACATTTTCAGACAGAATTTGGCTCATTTCTGTCACAACTTTGAAATATTATAACTAAATCTAGAAAAATTGAAATCCTACATTCTTGGCCATTATGGAAAGATACAGATGTCTAATTCATACTAAAAATATGTCTAAACCATAACATTCATCATAGATGACGTTTGACATTCAAAATGGTACAGAGGTCAAATTGCCCACTGGTGCTATCACAGATTTCTGCAGCAAACTTCAAAAATGTCAATTAATTTCACAAAAATCCAATCCATGCAAATGATACCAATATGGAAAGCTATGGATGTTAGCTAGAGTGAAAAAATAACTCTAGACCAGTTCAGGCATGCCTAGATCTCAAAATTTAATCAAATAGTAACTGAGATCGGGTGAAGTTCCTGATACTAGACAAATTCTTTGAAAATTCATATCTCCCTCTCTAAACCTCCAAATGAGGTGCTTCTAGTTGGCACAAATAACTGGTAATGTCTAGTTTCTCTGTATAAAATTTTATGGCAATTGGACATTATTTGAGCTATATGTAACAGATTTCATTTTCGGACCAATATAAACAGTGACATGACCAAAATCAAAAAATTTGCCAACTTTGAAAATTCATCAAATATTCTATAGACCTCCAAAAATTATGTTCTTTAGGTTTCCAAAAATCCCTCAATAAACTCTAATTTCATGCCAAATCTCATATCAAGAAGAGCTCATTTGGATAAAAAGTGACATAAGGTTCTAAATTAGCAAATTTTGGCTGCATATGGGATACCAAAATATCCAAATGGCTTTCCTTGGGGTTTGACACCTCTTGGACAAGTCTAAAAGCATAATTAGGACTTGTGTAGGCTGCCCAAATGGTCCTAAACTCCATGCATCTCGTTTTGGCCATTTCATCCACACATACGCATAATTCCATATTACCATTCATTAAGCCACATTGTCCATACATACTCAATTTACATCCTATCATTTACATGACATATTCTTTTATTTCTACATCATATATTATCATAATTACACATGTCCAAAAGGTCATAGACCATATACATCATTAGATTACATCATTTGACATGAATATGACTTTAAAGAACTAAAAACTAAGCATTTTGTTGCCAATCTCTTTTTTTCAAGGTGGTTGGCTTCTATTACCTTGTCCACATGGTCCACTAACATATTAAATTATTGGAGAAAAGGGAATGAGATTCAAAGAATTCCAATAGCTCATTTCTCATTCAATCATACATAATGGATGCAAAGCAAGTCTTGAAAATGCATGCATAGATATAATAGATGTCATAACCATTCAAAAAGCAAGCTTGGCATGTGAATAAGTCATACAAGACATCCAAGAGCATGCCAAGTGGATGGATTGGCCTTACCCTTTTTCTTATGGATTTTGGACTTACCTCACCCATTCTTTAAGAGATTCTTAGACTCAACCATACTCTTGAGAATCCACTTTACTTTTAGGAGATTCTTTGCTTTATCTCAACCAATCTTAAGGATTCCTGGCTCATCCTCACCATGGTTAAGAATTCTTGGCCTCTCCATACTCAAGCAAACTCAAACAAACATCATAATATCATTTGGAAACATAATATGTCATCATGAAGTCATGGCATATAAAATCATACTAGCATACTTTTCATGGCTTGAAAATACACATATACACATTCTAAGACAAGCTAAACACACATCCATGCATGAGAGAAGGTGGAGAGAGCTACCTTGCATACAATCACACACTTTTCCCTTTGAAAGAATGCTCCCTTTTTTGGCCACACACACACAAAAGTGTGGGGATGCTTTCTCTTGGCCTAGACATAATTTGTGGAAGCCAATTAGATTCATGAATTAAATTCTAAGGTCATACAATTTGCTTAGATACTAGGTTGACTTATAACCTCATTATGGTTCCATAATTGCACCTAATGAAGCAACACCCCTCAAATAATTTCTAGGCTCTATTCTTTCCTTTGAAATATGATTCTTGACTCCTTTTAAGTCTCTTAGAGTTATCATACAATCAAAACCAAGAGCCTCACTACATGTTACTTTTTTAAGTCATAATATAGAACGTGAAGCACCAACTCACTTTCTATAGGTTCTAAATTTTTTCCAAGGCCTCTTTTCACTTTCATTCATCATATATAACTCAAAAATGGATTTGAAAAAATTTAAAACTCTCCCTAACTACCCTAACCTACTTAGGCTGGGACAAGGATCAATTTCGGCCTCCTTGAAGCTTTCGTTGTTTTCTCAAGGGGAGAAGTATATGAGGAGCCTCTTAAGGATCTTGGGAGCTCAATTAAACTCTTATTTAAGCTTAGGAATCATCATACAAAGTCAGATTTTACAAGGTGTAATTGAAACCCTAGAAATTGCATCTTGAAATCTAATGGTTTTTGTTAATTTCTTTTATATATTCTTAATCTCCACACCCTTTTTCCTTAGATTCATCCTTGGTTCTGCAAAAAATTCAAGTCCTCTTAGGGTTTCTCATACTAGGTGAAATGGAGGAGGAAAGGAACCAAAGGCATCAACCATAGGAAGAGAAATTACCTAGTTTTCTTGCTTTTTTTTTTCTTGAATCTTGCTTTCACCAAGCTCCTTTCTTCAAATCCAAAATTTTCCTTAAGTTTCTCCCTTAAATCAGATTTGTAAACTTTATTTTAATCAAAGGAAACAAAGGAGAATGAAGGAGAGAAGGTTTGGATGGAAGAAAGTATGAAAAACTACCAAAAAAGCATACCTTAAAGCTTGGATTTCTCCTTCTTCTTCTTCCTCTCTTGTGCGCCTAAAACCCTAGCTCCCTTCTCTAAAATTGGCCAGAAATTTTTAAGTCTAAATGAGGGAGAGAGTGGGCTGCCACCTATATATAGGGGGAGGAGGAAGCATTTTTCAAAAATTCTTATTTTGCCCTTCGTTCTTTGCAATTTCTTTTCTTTTTTGTTTTAGCTTCTTTTTTAGCACCATTTTTTCTGTTTTAAAATTTAGGTCCCCAATTTAGTAAAATGCTTTTAGAATCACTCAAATCAGAGCTAAAACCTTCCCGAACGAATCCATCAAAGTTTGGATACACCAACGTTGGATAACGTCCACCGGAAGGGATTTAACTGTCCCAAGGCTTCCCATGATTTTCAGGGCCTCTGAGAGCCCCGTAGAACTCAAAAATTTCATTTAAAAATCCCTCCTATGTGAACTCCAAAATTTACTCAAAATTACGAAAATGCCATTACGTTTCATAAGATTTTCGTCAAAATTTGTTTCTTCATTCTAACTCTATTTTTCCTTCTATCTGAGGCTAGGATTCTTATTTTTAGGAGTCTAGAATATTACTCAAATTTTTTTGGGACCTTAACTAATTCATTTTAGGGGACTTACTTTGAAAACGTGTTCGTTTTCGTCGTTTAACGAAAACCAGACATTACAGAAACACACTTTGTCTATTAGTTACATAATAACTCCATTAATGACCTAATGAAGCAACTACCATAATTCAAGTTCTTATTTCATTTCCTTCTCATATCTAGGCCTCTTGGTTCCATTTAGACTCCTTGCAGTTATCACAAGCTCATTTCCAAGAGTCTAGATACAAGTTGCTTTTTAAGGCTACATTATGGAACCTATTGCCCCATCTTCCAATCTATGGCTTCTAAATTTTTTTCAAGGGTTCCTCCCATCTTTTTCCATCACATAAAGTCCTAAACCAAAGTTAGAACAAATTAAAACACTCCATATCTTCACCAAGAGCTCTAGGTTGAGACACTTACATGGTTCAGTGCCCAAGGGATTTGCAATTTTTCCTTGAAGGAAGAGGCACTTGAGAGGCTTCTTAGGAGTTTTAGAAACTCAAACTCACATAAGGGAATTCGTGGATCAAAACAGAATTTACAATATGTTCAAAGATCCCTAGCTTCCTATTCTTGAAATTCACTAGCTTTTCTTCCTTTTTCTTTGCATTTTCTAGGTTCTTATAGCCTAATTCAATGGTTTCTTGCTTGTTATAGGTCAGAATTTCCCTCCCCCTACAAGCTCTCCTCTTGGCCGAAACACACACATAAGGGAAGCAAGAAGAGAAAAGCAAGAAAGGAGTGAAACTACCTTAAATCCAAGCTTCCTTCAAGAGCTTCTTCCTTTGCCTTTGCCTTCTATTTGAATTTCTAATCTTCCTCCTCTGAATCAAGGCCAAAACAGAACCATATCATCCACCAAAATCATGGAAAGGGAGAGGAGAAGGAGGAGAAGAGAAGTTGGAAAGGAAGAACTAGGAAAAGCTTTAAATTTCTATACCTTTTGCCATGCTTTTTCCTCTCCCTTGAAGCTTTCCTTATGCGTCCCTCTCCCTAGCTTCTTCCTTTATTTTAGATAGAATCATAAGTCAGTTGGAGGAGACAAGAAATGGGACACCACTTTTAAAGAAGAAATAGGAAGGATTTGTTCATTAAAAATAACATTTATGTCTCATGTCGTTGGCAATTTCGTTTTAACTTCATTTTAGCTCCTTTTTTAGAACTGTCTTTTCCATCATAAAATTTAGGTTCTCAATTTTATAAAATGACTTTGGAAGCACTCAATTTGGATTTAAAACCTTCTCGAACAAAATGATCAAAATTTGGGTCAACTGATATTCAAAACCATACACCAAAGCGTTTTAACTATCTTGAGGGTTTTCATGGTTTTCAGGGCCTTTAAAAACCCCAGAAAGCTTAAATTTTTCATTTAAAAAGTCCTCCTGTGAATTTTCCAAAAAGTGCCCATATTTACAAAAATACCACTATACTTTTAGCAAATTTTTTAAACCACTTTGGTTTTGGTTTCTAGGTAACTCAAGACTCAAATCCTCACTTTTCATTATTTAAAATTTTATCCAGATTTTATTTGACCTTAAATTATTCATCTCATGTGACTTGCTTTTCAAATTGACTCATTTTTTATATTTAATGAAAAATCAGATGTTATACTATGTAAACAAGGAAATAGCAATACATGGTGGGCGAATGAGTTGGGCTTTAGTAGAAGAAGGAAGAGAAAAAAATTAGGAATATATATATATATTCATGATTCGGTTGTACACGTAGGCTTGAAACATTGCAAACCATGAACAAAAAAACTAATGAAGTGCTAGGATAAATATGAGAGTATTGGTGTCTTGTATGGTCAAGTAATTGGTGTAGGAAGATACAAATAAGCAAGAGACAATAAAGAAAAAACCATGCCACCTTGACATTCCACTAATTCACCATATAAATAAGCATATTCAGTCATGGCATTAGATCTCTATTTAACTATGGGCATTGCCATGAATTACAATTAAATTAATAGCTTAAACAATATAAGAAGGAGATATATAGGATAAACGGTAGGGGGACCAAGTGAAGGAAATAGAATAAACAATTATAAGCTTACATTCTTTTAATGTTGTTACCATACAAGAGCATGTAGATTTCACTCGGTCATTTGCATATATATTTTCATCCGTGGGGAGTCGTGGATCATTAATTAAATACATGACTTGGATGGGAAAAAGGGAGAGAGTGACACCTTGCATGCCACCAATGGTGAATGGAAGAAAATTATTATTTTTTACTGTCCACTTTCATTGCATTCATCTAGGTTAGGAAGCATGAGGTGGCACTTGCAAGGACTTTCTCCACATTAGCTTCATTTAAGCTACGAGTAATAGTGAGAAGAAGAGAAAAGAGCCTCAAGTCAACCATGGAGATTGAAGAATTAGAGAAGAAATCGTGGGTGCTAGGAGAAGTTGGTAAGGGACTTTATCAAAAGTAAGAATAGGAAAACCTAGTCTACCTCTAACTTGCTTCCATTTCACCCAGTTGAAGTTTTGAATTAAGACACTTTGTTATTATTAGACAGCCATAAAACATTGAGGAAAGGTCACTAGGGGAGCTTAAGATGGAGCCACAGGTCTTGGAGGTAAGTAATTAAATCCTTCTTCCTTGAACATAAGTAGGCTGAGAGTGGTAGGGAGTGAAATTTAAATATGTGTAATTGTTTTGGCCATGAGAGCTTCACCATATGGATTTATTGAATTTAAGTAGAAGGATAGAATAAAAGAGGTAAAACATACAAGGATGTCTTGACATGAAAATGGAATCATATGGTCATACATTATGGAAAGTGCATGTGTGCGATTGCCACAATTAAGAGAAAACACTAAGGATAAGGAAGAAATTTATTGGTGAAACAAATTTCTATTCAAATAATGATTAAAGGCTGGACCTTAAGGTTTTCCATAATTAATTTAAATGGTATTAAATTAATAAAGAGAAAAAGAAACGAAAGTTTGATTAATTTCAAATTAGGAATTCCAATTTTCTAACTAACAGAAGTGAATTATGATTTATCGTATGAGAAATTAGTAGCTTAATTTTATTTTTAATCTTGACATGACTTTTTCTTAGTTAAGGTATTATGTAATTGAAATTATAAGGAAGAATTGTGGCAACAAAGGCTAAGGACTAAATTGACAAAACCACGGTGACGAAACGGTAGTTAACTCTGTATTTAATATGTATATTTCTTAATTGCACTAGATAAGTTCATAAATTTTTTATGATGTGTATGATTGCATGTATGTCCATTTTCTAATTGAAAGGGCCTTATGGGTACTAGCCCTCTGTTATTGGCCAATGACCGAAATACATCAACCTAACGAATGAATGTACATTGCTGTCTAGTAATTCATACTCCTATACTGACTTATGCATTGAATGTATCATGGATGATTTTCAATGCCGTTTATGTATATATACCTTCTGAATACATTGTTAACTACTAGGATTTTTATCTCATTATAAAGCTAACTCCTTTTTCTAGGTAATAGTCATATGGCTAACGGAGCCAAAATTGTGGAAAATAGACAAGTGGAATAATAGACTACGTATTGTTAATATAGCTAACTTCGGTAGGTCTTTTAAAAAAGTGAAAGTTAAATCATGAATTCATTTTTGGGAATGTAGTTTTAATTCTATAAACCTCTATCTTGGATCTATGTGGTAATGATACATGAGTAGCTTTCCGTTTAATTTGACTATGGTATATGACAGAAATACCAATTGTATATAGAAAAAATTTAAATTTATCATTTTTGCATGAAATTGATTATCATAAATGTAGGAATAACTCTAGAATGTGAGTACATGCTTGGTTGATGTCAAACAACCTACTTTGAAGTTATATGCATGAATCCTCTGAGTTTAGTTAAATTATATCATAGTACACCATGTTAGAATGTCAAATTAGTACATAACCCATGTACCTGATGCTTGTCTCTTGTAGAGGTAATTGGAGGGGAATTTCTGAGTCCAAATTTTTATAATGAGTTATCTAGTCTTTGAAATTAAAATCTAAAAATTATAGAATTTTTAGAGCAAGTTAGGTTATTGAAACTATGCACCAACTCAACCATACTTCTATATTAGACAGTTTTGAGCAGAATTCCTAATAAATCTCATTAAATAAGTAAACGAATGAATAAATATACAAAATTTTATGAGAGAGTAGCTAAGACATATAAACTCAAATCTAAAAAGTTTTAGAATTTTTAGAGTTCATTTACTATGCCAAATAAATTAAATACAGAGGGGATAGTATGCAACGAGTTCAAACTAAGTGAGGTTCTAAATGGGTCTAATTAAGAGGTCATTCATAAGAATTTTCAAAAAATGTTTTAGTGGCTTTTAATTAACTTTATAAGGAATCATTCTACTAATTTTCATGATTTTTGGATGACATTTCATAGGGTAAAGAAATTTGACAAAAATAGGCCTAAAAAATAAGATTAATCATGTCCCAACTCGCTACAATAGAAGGATAATTGTTAAGATAAAAAGAAAAATAGAGTTATGAACTTTCATTCTACTTGATAATGCATTAAGAATCCTCTAGGTATGACAAATGCCATAAGAAAATGCAATGCATATGATGCAAGATTGTTATTCATATGCATCATGTAACTCAAATGCAATATTTAGCCTAAAAACTCATTTCTCATCAAGTCATGGCATCAAGACATACTAACTAGACTCAACTAAACTCAACTCGAGACCAAAGAAGAGCTAGAGCTCTATTTCAAGTCATGGGAAGCTAGGAGCCATAATATAGTCATTTCATACACATAAAACTTATAATGAAAAATATATTAAAGTATAGCTCATGAATACATCGAGCAACTATATATACAAGCATTTTAACTCACTCAGGTATTCAAATGCATACAAGATAGGGAGGAAGAGCTACCTTATGTATTTGAGGACTTGAAACCACTATTAATCCTCTTAGCCCTTGTTCGTTTTTTGCTTTTCCTTAGCTTGACACCCACACTTTGGTGAGTTTAGGCTAACTTAGCTTACATATAGCAATTCACAAGACAAATTAATTGACTAGGATACATTCTAAGTATCATTAACTTTACTTAATCTTATTAGAGCTTAATGTGGAAACTAAAGTTAGTTTAGGCTTTTGGTTTTCTTTTTATAGGCCCCAAACTCTCACTTATTGTGAGCTATATAATCCTAATGGAACTCATTTGGACCATCATAGGCTTGATTACATAAACCTAAGACCAACTTACTTCTTTAAGTTAATTTGAATCTTAAAATTTCAACTTTCAATATAGGGTTCCTTAATTCAATCCACTGGTTCCATTAGTATTTATTCCTTTCATCTAAACCTCTTAAATCATTAAAACCCATTAAAACACTTCTTAGGTACCCTAAACTTCTCTTGGTCGAGACCATGACCTAGGAAGGAACCATAGGAGTTTTGTTCATTTCTTTTGGGATTTTGGCACATATGGAAGATCCATAGCCTCCTTCTAATTTAATTATGATCTCGTATAACTTAAAATGTTCTCTTATAGTCCAAAGCTCTCAAGATGCAATGGAAACGCTAAATGTCCTAAGTTGCATTTTTTGGCTTCTTACTTAATTCTTTTTGCATTATCTAATTCTTCATGCTCCAAAACCATCATTACTATTAAGTTTTGAATGAAATTAAGCTTCTCTAATACTTCCTAGGGTTGGGCAAACATAAGGAGAAAAGAAAAGATAAAGAAAAGTAAGTATTCTATCATGATTTATACCTTATTTGCTTCCTTGCTCAATGGAGATTCTTATAGTGAAATTAATTTCTTCAAATCTTCTCCCTTCCCCAAAAGTTCAGTGACCAAAGAAATTATTTCAAGAAGCTAAAACCATCAATAGAGAGGACTTAGAGAGTAGAAGAAGATTTGTAAATGATGTGCCATGAAAAATTGCATAGTTTCTTATTTAAATGGCTTCCTTTTTGTGACACCATACTTTATTAAACCCCATATTCCCATGTTCAAGATAGCTTTCATGTGCAAGTAAAGAAAACCAAGGAAAGGGAATAAAATATGCTATTTCTTTGCGTTACTTTGGGGTTTAAATTCAAATTTTGATCTATGGACCCTGGAAACTTACTAACAACATTTTCTAATTATTTTCCATCTATACAAATTATAAAAATCCCAAAACTTTGCATAAACTATAGACCAAGAGTTAAAAATCACAAATATTGGCGTTTTACCTCAGGTCAAAATTTCATTTTTCTGCTAATAATTTTGAAAAATCATAACTAAATCTAGAAAAATCAAAATCAAGCAACCCATAGCTTTCTAGAAAGCTATGAATGTTAAATTTACATTAAAAATAATTCCAAGCCATGAAAATCTCATCTGAACCATGTTTGAAAACAAAAAAAGCACAAAGGTCGAGCTGTCTAGTATTACTAGTATAGCTTACTGATATAAATTTTAAAAATGCATAATTAATTCCAAAAAAATCCAATTTGTACAAACTATACCAATTTGGAAAGGTGTGTATGTTAGTTAGAGAAGAAAAATAGTTTCAGATCAATCCAAAAGCATTCAAATACTAAAAATTGATTGAATAGTGCTAGAGAGCTGACTATGCGCCTGGAACGGAATAGAAACTTCAAAAATTCATATCTCCCTCTCTAGACATCCAAATGAGGTGTTTCTAGCTGAAACAAGTTGCTGGGAAGGTATAATTTTTCCTTGTAAAATTTCACAACAATTAGATATCATTTGCCCTATGCATGACAAAGATGCAAATTCTGACCAATTGCACAATGACAATACCAAACCATAGAAAATTGTCAACTTTAGAAATTTATCAAATATTCTAAAGCTACAAATAATATGAACTTTAGCTTTCCAAAAAGCTTTAGACAAGATCTATATACATGCCAAATTTTATGAGAAAATTCGTCCATTTGATCAGTTTGTAACATAGGGTTGCAAAATGCCCTTTTTAAGCTTCATATAGGGTCTCAAGGGGTCCATTTTTGCTTCTTCTCATTTTATAACCACATGAGCACGTGGGAAGGCATTAAAATACTCTATCAAATATGTCTTAAAGGGCTAATAACCCAAATTCCATAATCTTACTCATCCACACCAAGATATACACAAGAGCCATACTTGTATAACTTTGCATATCTAAGTCAAATTCATGTAATATCTTTCACATGGGTCTAGTTCTCATACATATACAATATACCCATGCTTTTACAAATATTCATATGCTCATACATCATATACATTATGGAGATACATCATGTGACAACCATATAGCCATAATATAAATATTTTACAACTCCATTGCTAATCTTCTTGCTTTCAAGTGTGGTGGCTCCCATTTCCTTGCTCTCTTAATCCACCTAGGCATATTAAGTAATGGGAAGGGAAGAGTGAGATTCTAAGAATCTCAATAGCTCTTCTCTCTTTAAAACACACATAATGGATGCCATTTTCAAGTCTAGAAATGCATGCAAAGCTTTCTTGAAAATCATGAACATATATAAAACATTTCTTTCATTCAAGTACATATAATCATCATACATAAGTTTGCCAAGACAATGGTTTGGCCTCACACATTCTCTTTAGAACTTTTGGGCTTACCTCACCCACTTTCAAGGGACTTTTGACTAACCATCACTTCTTCTAGAGATTTTTGGCTTGTCTTACCTAGCCTTTAAGGACTTTTGGCTCATCCTCACCCTTGCTAAGAGACTCTTGGTCTCACCACACTCAAGCAAGCCAAGAACATACATAAAAGCATTTTACAAAAATATAAACATAGCAATATGGTACCATGGCATTTAAATACTTGCTAGAAACATATTTCATGGCTTAAACATATACACTCACATTCAAAGACAAGAAAACATCCACACATGTATGAAAGAAAGGAGAGAGAGCTACCTTGTACTTTAACACACTTTAACCTTTTGAATTCTTTTCCTCTCCCTTGGCCAAACACCCATAAAAAGATGGAGATTGACTCCCTTGGCCTAATCACATGAAATGGGACCCAATTATACTCTTGAAACAATTACTAAAGTCACACACACACTAGAACAATTTGGTTGCTCAAATAGTTCAATTATGGTTCCATAAGGCACCTAATGAAGCAACCTTGGAAAAATATAATCTTAGCTCCATTCTCTTCCTTGATCTATGACTTTTAACTCTATTTAGACTCCTTGGAGCCATTACACAATTATTTTAAGGAGCCTAGCTAAATATTGCTTCATTATGCTACAATAATAGAACCTATAGCCCCATCATATCTTTAAAATTTTTCCAAAACTTCCTCTCATACTCTCCCATCATATATGATACAAAATCAAGCTTGGAACAATTAAAACACTCCCTAGTTATTACTTATGTCCTAAGCCGAGACAAGGCTTCCTTAAGGAGTTTATAGAGTTTCTTTGCTTTCTTGGATGGGAGGTGCATGTGAGAGGCTCTCTAGGGATCTTAGGAGCTCATACAAACACTTATATAAGCTAGAGAATTCTTGAATCAAATCAGATTTTGCTATATATCCAAGAGTCCCTAACTTTGCTATCTTGAATTCTAATGGTTCATTTTGATCCCTAATTGCTTTATTGGATTCCCTATGCCTTAAAGCCTCACTTATTATCATGTTTGAACTAGAATTGGACCCCTACTATATAGCCCCTATTCTGACCAAAACCATAAAGGAAAAGAAATTCAAGAAGAAGCAACAAAGTCCCACTCTGCTTACCTCATTTACAAGCTTTCCAAGGGAGCTTCCTTATGCTACCAAGAACCCTCTCAAATCCTCTCTTCCCTCTCCTGAACTAACCACATATCAGCACCAAATTAAATGTCAAAATCATGAGAAGGAAGAGGAAGAAGAGGAAAAGAAGTTTAACAAGGCAAGGAGTAGGAAAAAGTGGCTAAAACTTACACTTTTCAAAGCTTCTTTTTCCTTCCTTTGCCTCCCCTCTTGTGCACCACTCTTAGCCCTCCTTAATTCTGTTTTAACGTGTGGGAAAGTTGGTGAGGAGATCTGACCAGAGGTGGGACATTTTTATAAGCCTAGGGATTCATTTAAGCAACTTTTAAAATTTATAATTTAGTCCCTCTTCTTAGTTTTATCCATTTGGTCTCATTTCAACTCCTTTTTTAGAACCATCTCTTCCATCATAAAATTGGGGTCTTCTAATTCATAAAATGGCTTTAGTTTTACCTAACTTGGATTTAAAACCATTCCAAACTGTTCAGTCAAAGTTTCAGTCAATTGACAGCTGAAATTGCTCACTTAAGGGGTTTAAACTATTCTGAAAATTTCTATAGTTTTCAAGACCTTTGAAAACCCTAAAAAACTCAAATTTCTCATTTAAAAATCCCTCTTATGAGTTTTCAAAATTTTTCAAAAATTACAAAAATGCCCTTACTTTCTTTGATAAATTTTCTGAGCTCCTATGGCTCTGGTTTTCAGGCATCTTAAGCCTTAAATCCTCATTTTTCATTATTTAAAATTTTATCCTAATTTGATTTGGCCATAAATCTTTCTATTTATAGGACTTTCTTTTATATCTGACCTATTTTTTACGTTTATAAAAATCGAACATTACACTTTTCCCCTTTATCTTCCCTTCTTTTGGTGCGACTTGGAGGTCTGGACCAGAAGCATATAAGTCAATTAGAATACTCTAGGGCCTGGCATGACTTAAAAAGAAGGAAGGGAGATTATTTAAAACATTTTCAAAAATTCTCGTTACGTCCCATAACTTCAATTCCTCTGTTTAGGCTCGTTTTAGATTCTTTTTTAGAACCATCTTTTTCATACAAAAATTTAGATCCTCTAGTTTATTAAAAATATTTAATTCCCAATTTATAAGGTTCAAAACCATTCAAAATGGCTTGGTTAAAGTTTAGGTCAACTAACGGCCTAAATTACACAATGGAAGGTTTTTGTCATTCTACCAAGTCTTATAGTTTTCAAGGCCTATAAGAACCCTAGTAAACTTAATTTTATCATTTAAGACTTCTTTCTTTGAATTTGTAAAAATTTGTTTAGAATTATGATTTTGTTATTACCTTTTCAGTTTAATCTATTTAGCCATTTTAGCTCATGCTTTGGGCAATTCCTAGTTTTTTATCCTTATTTCTGGATACTTTGATTATTATTCTATCTTTGCATAGCCTTAATTTATTTTATTTTAGGGTCTTCCTTTATTATCTTATGCGTTCTAGTTCATTTTTAGAAGGAGCGTTACATTCATGATAAGATATCTTAGAGGTTCATTGTTGTAGTCCTTACATGAATGAATTTCCCACCATCAAGGGTGCATATGATCATGCAATGTATTACCATTGTATCTTATCAAATTATTTTAAATGGCAGTCTAACAAATCCTTTTACTCCTCATAAGAGCATAAGGTAGAAGATCTACTATCACCTTATTTATTCATCGTTTATGCAAATGTCCTCTCGTGTTTCATAATGAAAAAAAAATACAAGGAACAAATGGAAAGGAATCAAAGTCTATAGGGCCTCAGAATCAATTAGCCATCTCATGTACACAAATGATATCATTTTGTTCTTTGAAGGAAATAAAGAAGGATGCATTATGGTTAGAAATACACTTGAACAATTTCAAGCAATCTTTGGCCAAGAAGTCAACAATTCCAAATCAAAGTTAATTGTTAGCCTGAATACCTCTTATAGAGAGAAAAAAATCACTCTTTGAAATTTTCAATGCCAAATTCTCTACCAAAGTGGGGAAATATCTTAGAACTTGGGTTGACAAAGGAAAAAACAAGAATCAAATCTACCAAAACCTTATATCCAAGATTAATAACAAACTTCAAGCTTGGAATGCTAAACTTTTGTCTTAGACTATCAAAATGTCATTGATCAAATGCATATTTAATTCACCTATTGTCTACCAATTATCCTACATACATGTCCCTTAAAAATATTATACTTTGCTTGACTCAAAAATTATTGATTTTTTTAGGGATCCAACAATAATAAATCAAGAATGCATATGCTTAATTGGAACAAGTGTTGTCTACTAACAAAAGAAGGAGAATTAGCTTCAAATCTTTCAAACTCTTTAATAATGCCTTTCTTGCCAAACAAGTATGAAGAATAATTTACCAAAGTAATAATTCTTATTTGGCAATAATTTTGAGACCAAAGTATTGTGACCCCTCTACTTAAGGAAAGATCAAAAGCCACTCCGATACATCTTGGATGTAGAAAGGAATTGCCAAAACTATCCCTTTAGTAACTACCAAGCTCACATGGAAGATTGGTTCAAGAAAGAATATCTCTATCAACCACCACCTATGGTAGCCTATGCAAACAAATTAGCTTAACCAAATCCATTTGATGGTAGATCTTATATTGCATGATAAGTTAGCTTGGGATCTCTCAAAGATTGACTCCTTAAATCCCACTCAGATAAGGAATGAGATCAATCAAATGCCTTTTTCCTCCTTTAAAGAAGAAGACTAACTAATATGGAACGGTAGTAACAATAGTAACTACTTGATGAAAGAAAGCTATGAATGCCTTAAGAAGGAGAATAATGTGGCAACCCATCCCACTTTTTCAATATGAGGAACTCTGTGGAAGATCAATCGCCTAATGAAAATGTTATTCTTCATAAGAAAAATACTATAAGAAGTAATCATTACTTCAAACATGCTTGTGAAGCATCATCTTCCAATTAAAAATAATTGTCCTTTTTGTCTGTTGGAACCAGGGAAACCATAGACCATATATTCTTACAATATGATCTAGTAAGAGTAGTATGATTTGCATCACCCTTAATGGTTAAAACATATACACTACCAATGCAAAGTATCAAGGGGAAGATCACAAAATGGTTTGAAAGCAAGGACAACAAGGATAAACATTGGTTTTTTCTCATGAAATCCTCAATAGTCATCTTGCATTCTATATGTGAAACCAAAAATAAGGTGATTTATGAGAACATCAAGCTAGATCTAATTACAATATTCCACAAAGCCAAATGCACCCTTAATAGTATGGCTTGGGCATGGACTTTCCAAGGAGACATAAAAGTCCAAAGGAGATAGGGGAAATAGAAAAAGAGGCTAGATTTAAACACCAATAAGCAACTAGACATAGGAGGATAGACTATCATTTGCAATTAATGAGAAAAGAAAGAGTAAGGTAGCTTCCAAAATAATATCATAGCCTTAATCTACTTCAATAGGACTTTAACCAGGACTATAAGATAAGAAGATGTGAAAAAAAAAAAAAAAAAAGATAGAAAGATAGCTTTTTATTAGGCCATTAGGATAGCCTTGCTATAGATCACATAATCAAATATAGGAAGGGGCCTAAGTCAGCACAGTCTACATTTCATATTCCAAAACAAAAGACATCTCTCACTCATGAGTCATAAAGTGATCAAAGCTACAAAGTGGAAGTTATATATTAGGATATAACAGGTATTGCAAATTCCTTTAAATCTTTTTCACACACACACACACATATATATATATATATGCCTATTAACTTAAGGCTTTAGTGGCAAAACAACAAGAAATTCCTAAGTAAAAGATCACTACCTTTTGTATGTCACTATATGCTAATTTGATATTTCCATGTATTTGTCACTTTATCCCGAAACATAAAATTCAAGGGAATAAGGCTGCAATTGTAGCCTTCTTTATGTTGCTTCTTTATGTTCACATGAAGAAAGATGTGATGTAGTCTTCATCACATGGCTCTTCATGTGAAGCACAACTTCATATGAAAAAGGTATCAAAATTTATTTATTAATTATACAAACATGCATATATAAATAAATATATATATATATATATATTCTTATCATTTATCCTATTTTTTTTTCTGACCTTTGAACTTTCATTCCTCAAATCCTTAAGGTATTTTAATTTCTGAAGGTAATCCAAGTAAATATATTTAACTCTTTTTTTTTTAACTAATTTTTTCTTCCTACCTTTGTAGATGTCTCAAAAAGCATAAGGTTCATCTTAGTATTCTCAAGTTACAATAGATCTACTTTTTTTTTAACAAAAAGGTAATTAGACCAAACAGCAAAACAAAGTAGCATTTTTCATCTCATTACATTAAATAATTACAATTAAAATTTTGTTATTTATAAATTAAATTAATAAAAAATTTATTTATCCACCAGATTGTTTCCAAAAGGTGATGTCCTTGGTGAATACATTGTTGCTATCATGCAAAATAATTATGATGGTTTATACAATTGTTTGAAAGAAGTTGCTCAAGCAGTTAGACAAAAATAGTTTGAAGAGTTTAAGGTTTATTTTAATCTTCATGTATCATATAAATTTAATTTTTTTATATGTTAATTTATTTTATTAATAATTAGAAGCATCGTTTTTGTAGAAATATTATTGTTGATACCGCAAAGAGCACTTTAAAATTTATGAGGACTTCATGTATTGTGTAAGGATTAGTTAAAGGATTTGGTTGATTATGCATGAAGTCAAAGAAAAAGACCAGATTGGATTAAAGAAACTATTTGGAATGAAATGTGTGCTAGTTGGAACACGACACAATTCCAATAAAAAAGTAAATAGAATAAGAAAAAAATAAAGCATCTAGCTCTAACTCTAGCCTATCTCTTCATATTGGAGGCTCTACTCCAGCCTTGAAGCAATGGAAGAATTTGATTGAACTCAACAAACTTATAATGCCAATTGAACTTCACACTTGAATCCATTTAAGACCAATAAATAATAGCTGGGTTGATTAAAAAAGAATCAAAAGCTACTTTTTTTAGTGTAATTTTATATTCAATTTATGTCTATCACTATAAAAAAAATTCACATATTTGGTCTTTTTTGTTCAAAATGATTATATTAGCCTTAAATGTGCAACAAAGAGCTGTACTTCTTCTTCATAATAATTATCACTATTAGAAGAAATAGATCTCTAGATGAAAGCTGTTGGAAAGAAAAAAAGGTTGGTGGCATAGTGTATGGTTTAAGAGGTTTGTCACATCAAATAGCCAGAGATCTGACCTCTAAATATCAATACAAGTAAAAAGTTAATGAGCAAGCATTTTCAAGTGTCCAAGGAGCTACAATGCCACAAGCGATAATACATGAAAATATTACTCCTATGTTGAACTCTTATGGCAAGCAACTCCAACAAAATAAAATACAAATGCAATTCTTGCCAGGCTTGATTAACATATATAAGAGTTTTTATGACAATTATCATTAAGAACAACATGATGATGATGATATTAATAATGAATAAATTTTTATATATTGTTTAAATAATTTGTATTGAATTAATGTATTTAATTTTTAATTTGTTAAATGATATTATTATTTAAGTTTTAAAAATAAATAATTTTTGCATTTTACTATTGATATTATTGTTTATTTTATTGTGCTCTAACTTATTTGTATACAACGTAGAATAGATGGATATGTTAATTGAGAAGGATGGATGTGTGAACTGATTAGTTTGACATGTTTTGATTTCAAGAATATATATATATATATATATTAGAGACTGAGGTGTGAATAATTTTTGACATGTTTTGATTTCAAAAATAAATGAGAGAGATTAATAAGATGGAGAGACTGAGGTGTGAGAAGTGTGCAGAAGATGGAGAACACATGATGCTGAACTTGAACTACAAAGAAGATAAATAAAAGACATACAACAACAATTAAATGTATACAGGAATTTTTATCAACAACACTCCCAAGATGCTGGCTCAAGTTCAAGTTCATAGGAATATCAACCAAATATGTCTCATATCAGAAATAACAACAAAGATGACAATGATGATGATAATGAATAATGGTTGATTTTTTTTAATTTTTTGTAATTTAATTCATGTATTTAAATTTATGTAGTTTTAATTTTATTGAATTATCTCATATTAGAGTTCTTTTAATTTTTATTTTGTTTAAATTTAATGTTTTTACTTCACAAAATTATATATATGAGTTAATAAATTTAACTATATATATTAACTTAATATATAACAAAATGGCAAAGGCAAAGGTGTGAATTAAGAAACATGAAATTTCAATCTGGTGAAATTATAACCTGCCAAATATTTGTTTTTCCTTGCTATAAATCTCGCAAGCTTTGTTTTCTCTTTCATTCCCCTCTTCGTTTTTGCTCTTTCATCTACTTCTACCTCTTTGTGGTTCATTCATGTTCTCAACTTCTCTCGTTCATCTATGTCCAAGCTCACGGTTGCTTTTTTGTTTTCTTTCTTTCAAATTCTCTTTTTCTTTTCTTTTATATATTTCTACCAGCTAGTTTGTTTTTTTTCTTTAATTGTTGTAAGAAAATTTACATATTGGTTTTTGAAAGTTTTTCTTTGAAGTTTTTATTTGATTTATAATATTAGATTGAAATCTAGTTGATTGTAATGTTGATTGAAATATGGATAATTCTTAATGCATCTAGTTTTTTATTTTTCTTATTTTGTTTCTTTATAAAGGTTTGAAATTCATTTCACAATTTGATTTGATTTGGAATGTTAGTATTTTTAACTCATTAAAGATATGAAAATTTAATCGGCTACAATGACCTAGAATCTGGATGAAGAACATGAATAAAGAACCTAGATAACATGAAGAACAGGAAGAACGCATAGAGCATGAAGGTGAAGAACATAAAAAATGCAAAATATGCAAAGTGACATAATAAAATTTTAAAACAAAAATAATAATAATAATAATAATAATAATAATAATGTAATTAATAACAATATATAGTTCAAAAAACATTGAATGAAAATAAAAATATTTATTTTTAAACTAAAATAAAAATATTTATTTTTGAACTAAAATAAATATAAAAATAATTATTTATTATAAACAAACCATATATAAAATTTTCAAAATTTAGTAATTAATATTAATATATGTTAGTTATTAATATATATATATATATATATAAATACTTAGTATATTACTAAAAATATGATTTAGTTTTGAAAAATATTTATATTTATAAAAAATTTAAAGACATTAAAACAATTCTATAAGTTGCCATGGTGATCTGCTAGAATAATTTTTCACTAAATGTATTCGACCATAGTTCAGTCAAAAATCATTCCAACTAAATTTTTTTAGAGAAAATTATAATTTTATTTTTAAAAAAATAAATCAACACTCATCAAATTATTTTTTATTTTGATTTATAAAATTTTTTAATTATTATTTGTGTCAATTAAAATAATTATCATCAATTTTTATTAATATTATTTATGATTAATCTTTATTTATTTATTTATTTTGTTAAAATTATAATTTATTAATTAATGTATATTAAATAATTTTTTTAATAAATAACAAAGTTGCATGATGTGACAAACTTCAAAAGAATGCAAAGATGGCTTATGGCTACTATGCTACATTGTTTAGCAACTAAATTACTAATTAAATCAAATTTACTAATTAAGGAAAAGCTAATAGATCATCTAACTAAAAATCTAGTCAAAACATATAATTTCTTATTGAAATTGCAATTTTTCTAATTGAAGTCTCAGTTGCTATTTGTAGTCTTTGCTGTACTAAATCTCTTGTGACATCTAAAACCCAATATTAATTTTAGACATATTCTTGTTCTCTCAAAGTGGATATTATGTTGGAAGTTTAAGACAACTTAACTGTTAGCCTCAAAGAATTTTTTCTAACCTATTACTTTAAGGCATGGCTTAAAAGGAAAATTCTATAGGCCTTGAGATTGGATGCCAAGTCTCAAGGGGTTTTAAGGAGTCTTAAATATAGGTATCATGTAAAATATGAAAGCCAAAAATAAATTTCTCTTGGTTTAAATATGTTGTAAAAAAAAATTGGTGGATTGACCATAAAAATAACATGTATATTGATCACACCTTGATGCTATACTTCTTGCTACACTTCTTGTTACATTGCCACATTATGATTCATGTCAATAACGTTGGCAATGTTGGTGACCATAAATAGGTCTTGTATCATAGAAAAAGAATACAATAATTACTATAATTCAACATTGTTTGATATTATTGGACTAAGTCATTTGAAGATGTCATCTATAAATCATAGTTCTTTTTAAAAATTGTAACCACGTACTGTTTATTTTTCTATTCAGCCTAAGAGCCATTTTGGAAGCACTTTTTAAAATTTGAAAACCATAATTAATATTGTCCAAGTAGGAGAATGTAATAACTTTAGAACTTCCATTAATTATATTTTTGTATTTTAATAAAAACGCACTATTATTTATATGATCCACATTGGATGATGATATTGGGCTTATAGTGTGAGTCTTTATCTTATTAGACCCATGATAGTTGAGTTTTTAATGTTATAACAATAAAATGACCAAGTTTCTTTCAATTTCTTATAAATATTGAGAGAGCACAATCTCTAATTTAACTCATCAAATAGCCACTATTTGAGAGAAAGTTAGAAAGAAAGACTTGATTTAAGATATTCGCTTGAGCACAATGTATCAATTTCATTATGACAATATAGGTGCGCTTATGCTTAATATTATTTATATGGTATTTTAAAGTCATGTGGTTAATTAATTTACCTTACAAGCCAACCACAGTTAAAACAATGACACAATAGGTTTGGTATAATATGATTAGGTCTCGCATGCTGTTAAATGCATCAATCAATATTTATACAAGTACACGTGGCTTCATGGAATTGATGCAGTACTGAAGGTTTAAATATGTGAAGCATATTTATAAATTTAAAATATAATTTCGTTAATGTATATATATTTATCTTTAAGTGTGTGAAGTTTAATAATTTTTATATAATATGTTAGATTAAAATATTATATAAAAGTACAATAACCTTTTACATATTTTTATGTCAATTGTAATTTTAAAAACTGAGAATTTTCTTTTTTGGGTAAAATATCTTAACTTCTACAAATGTGCATCAAAATGATATTGAAAAAGAAATTTAAGCTTAATTCTGAGAGCTTATGACAGCTCATATATATTTAAAAATTGGTTGTTGTTGTTTAATATGTTGGTTAAAAATTATTTTGTTATTGAGAATTGGTTCTTAGATATATTAAATAAAAATTATTCTAAATTAAATTTACTGTAATGGATGAATGTATATGTATGACCATGAACTTATAGTTCATATGATATATACCAGTTAAAATTTGACGTGTGTTTTATGTTAATGGTTAAATCTTTATTTTACCCTGCCTTTATTTACCCAATTTTAAGATTGGGGTCAAGAAGTTTTTTAATGATATTGATAATATCTCATATTTATTTCAAATTGAATTCTGTCTTAGGGTTCGTGATTTAAATGTTAGTATTTATTGTTTGCACTTTCAAAAAAGTTTTAGTGAATCTAATCTAATATAAATTCCAATAAAATATGAATATTAATTTTATGTTTTGATAGAGCCAATAAGCCAATACACATCAACTAAATTCATGCCTTTCAGTTAATAATTATGGAGAAAAAATGGAAGTAAATATCCAAATGGCTCACAGTATATAGGGCATGAGTTTACTAAATAATCGGGTTTGACTTAGAAAGGAGGTAAAAAAGAAAGCTAAATATGAGTTGTATAAATAAGAGAAAATATTAGGAGATGAAGGAAGAAGTCAGAGCACAAATCAATTCTCAAATTTCGCATCTCGTCAAAAACGTGTTTTTTTATTTTACCTTTTATCCAATCATCTCAACTCTCTCCCATTTAACTCCACTCGACTCGCAACAGTTGCCACGAAACCCCTATATATGTTATAGTTGCCTTCTCTGTCTCTCCACCACTGGTATTTCTCTCTCTTTTGCAAATCATCATCATCAAAGAAGGAGAAATCATGGATGGCATGGGGAACTCTAGTGGGGACGAACACTCAGTTAACTTCTCGGACTCAAGAGGGTTCCTCAGAAAATTCAAAACAGGATTGAAAGAAACGTTCTTCCCCGACGATCCGTTCAGGCAGTTCAGGAATGAGACGAAGGCGAGCCGGAAAGTGATCAAAGGCCTGCAGTACTTTGTTCCAATCTTCGAGTGGCTTCCCAAGTACAATTTCCGTCTCTTCCTCTCTGACTTGCTCGCTGGCCTCACCATCACCAGTCTCGCCATCCCTCAAGGCATTAGCTATGCGAAACTCGCCGCCATCCCTCCCATCGTCGGCCTCTGTAATTAACTCTCTCCTCACTCCACTTTCAATTCAATCCAATATGATTCATTCATTAAATTTGTTTATTTGTTTCATATAATAATACAATATCAGATACTGCCTTTGTTCCACCTCTCATATACTCCATTTTCGGGAGCTCACGGCACATGGCGGTGGGGCCGATAGCATCATGCTCCTTGATTATATTTGAGAACATTTCAAGCGTGGTATCTCCAGAAGCCGACCCAGCCTTGTACCTTCATTTGGTTTTCACCTCCGCCTTTATCACTGGTGTGTTCCAAGCTGCTCTAGGTGTTCTAAGGTGACAAACAAACACCTTGACCTCCTTATTTAATGAAATTTGGTTTTGATTTGAGAAATTAAAGAATTATGAGTTTAATTAACTTCATGCATGGCAATGGCAATGGCAATGGCAGGCTAGGGATCTTGGTGGATTTCTTTTCACATTCAACTATAACTGGTTTCATGAGTGGCACGGCAATCATTCTAATTCTCCAGCAACTCAAGGGCTTATTTGGCCTCAAACATTTCACCACTAAAACCAACGTCCAGGGTGTGATCCAGGCCATCTGGCGCAACAGATCGGAGGTTCGTACGCTCCAAACAAAAACACAGACTGTTTTTTATTTTCTTTTTTATTTTTTCAAAGCTAAAAAGCACTCTCTTTTCTATTTCGTAATTGGTTCGCACAAAAATTTAAATAAATTATATTTTTTACCTTTTATTTTTAAAAGAAATAAGGTGAATTTTTAAAATTTAGTATCAGTATTTTTAAGGTAGTGACAAAATTGACTAGAAATATTTTTGGAACTCATAATTAAGCACTCAAGTCATTTATGTTTTACTATATAATCTTTTTTTTGGATAAAATTTATGTATTTAATTTTAAATTATAAATAAGTTAGATCCCAAATTTTTTAGAGGAGAATTACTTATTTTGTCAAAACATAAATGGCAGTAATACTGAACTTTTAATACTAGAGGAGTATAGTAAATATTTCCCTATCTTTATACCTTAACCAAGAATTTTGTCTTATCTTTTCTTTTCTATCACATTTTTCCAACGCTTGGGCCATAAAAGAGAAAAGCAATTTTACAACCGAAGCGCCAACATAAAAAAAAAAAAAAAGGGCATAGACCCTTAGGCTCCATTTGGTTCAACGAAAGGGAGGGAAAAAGAGGTTAATGAAAGAAAGAGAAAAAGGTTTAATGAGTTCTATTTGGTTATAAAGAATAGAAGAGGAGGAAAGGTAATTATATTTGGACAAATTTATTTTTATATTATTTTATTTTTATTTTTTATAAAAAAAGTTGTCTATATAAATATTTTTAAAAAAAAATTATGAATCTCAATCTTTTTTTATTTTTAATTTTTGATAAAAAAATTATCTTAATTTTTATTAAATATTAATATATTAAAAAAAATTAAAGTGCAATAAAATAAATTACAACTTAAAAAATACCCATTCCCTCCAAATTGGAAGAGAGGAAAATTTGCCTCCTCTTCTCTCCCCTCCCCTCTCCTTTCCTCCCCTCTAATTTTGTTCAATCAAACATCTTATTTCCTTTCTCTCCCTTCCCTTCCCCTCCAAAAACTCCCAACCAAACACACCTTTGATCAACTGATATTGATCAATGTTGGCCCAAAAAAAAAGAAAACCAATATTGATAAATGGAGAGAGATTATTGGGCTTAATAATCCTATATGTAAACTAAAAAGATTTGTCGTTTTATATTTTAAGATAACGCGGATGTAACTTTTTTTATTTTTTTAACAGATAAGGTGGGAGACTACCGTTCTTGGCCTGGTGTTGCTTGTTTTCTTGCAGTTCACTAGATACGTGGTAAGTGCAGTCTTTCCCAATATGCATAAAGTAGAAAAGAAAACAAATTTTAGTTCAAGCTTCTATCTAGACATAGAATGTCACATCAATATATATAATTACTTCGAAACTTACTAATTCAATTCAGTTAATTGTTCTATTTAGATTTTTGTATATTATTCAGTAAAAGATTATATATATATATATAGAAGGATTTCTATGTGGACTTCACTGTTTGGCTGTTTGGGACCACTATGAAGTGCCACAATCCATGACAAATAATCGAGGCAAAACTATACTGACAAAAAAGCATATTGGCTAGCATCTACCAATTACCAAACTTCCTTTTTATGAGTTTTCTCTCTTCAATATGATTTTTCAGAGGTACAAAAGGCCAAAACTCTTTTGGGTACCCGCTCTTGCTCCAATCATAACAGTAGTGGTTTCTGGCGTTTTCACCTTCCTTGTCAAAGGCCAACAAAATGGAATTCAAATTGTGAGTAGCTATCTTTTACACACACATATATATATATATATTCCACAATTTTCCATTTTTTTTAATATATGCGACTTATCTTAGGTCGGTCACCTGGATAGAGGAATTAATCCTGTCTCCATCCAGTATTTAAACTTCGACCATCGATATATAACATCGGTGTTGAAAGCTTCCCTAATCACAGGCATTTTGTCCCTGGCGGTAAGAAATTCCGATCTCATCTATTACTAAATTGAATTATATAATTATATTTCTTTTGATTTTGTTACTTTAAACATATTATATATATATATAATATTCAGGAAGGGATAGCAATAGGAAGAAGCTTTGCTGTGATGGATAATACACCTCATGATGGAAACAAGGAGATGATAGCATTTGGCCTCATGAATTTGTTCGGCTCTTTCACTTCATGCTACTTGACAAGTGGTACGTGTACATATATAATTAATTACAAAATATTCCTAAGTAAGCAAATTAATTAGAAACACATATAATATACGTAACTAATCACCCAATTTAAAAAAAAAAAAAAATTGTAGGACCATTTTCGAAGACTGCAGTGAATTACAACGCAGGATGTAAGACAGGCATGTCAAACGTAGTACAGTCAGTCCTAATTGCACTCACCCTCCAATTTCTAGCTCCTCTCTTCGGCTACACCCCTCTAGTGGCCTTGTCCGTCATTATTATATCTGCAATGATTGGCCTCTTCGACTACAATGAGATGATTCATCTCTTCAAAGTCGATAAGTTTGACTTCGTTATTTGCATGGCTGCCGTACTAGGGGTCGCCTTTATAAGCATGGACGTTGGCCTCGCATTGTCCGTGAGTACTTTAGTTTTCATTTCAATCTTTGATTCTTCTTTTTCTATTACTTGGTTAAATTAAATTTTCTAACTTAATTACTCTTTCTAAATTAATGCCATTTTAATTAAGGTGGGCCTTGCTGTACTGAGAGCACTCTTATATGTGGCTCGACCTGCCACTTGTAAACTTGGAAAGTTAGCTGACTCTGGTTTATACCGCGATGTGGAGCAGTATCCAACCACATCGAAGGTCCATGGCCTTCTAATTATACAACTTGGTTCTCCTCTTTACTATGCAAATTCCGTTTACATCAGAGAAAGGTAATTTCATTTTGCACGCCTCCATATATAATTTATCATTACATATGATCCTCAAATGAACAAAACTTTTGTTATTTCTAAAAATTTGGTTTTAGGATTATGAGATATATCCGAAGTGAGCAGGGCTCTGGAGATGCCGTTGAGCAGGTCATACTCGATTTGTCAGGTGATTAATTGCCAAGATTGTTGGAAAATCTATTCAAAAACAAATGATTAAGTGCATTCATGTTTTCCTATATATTGTTGATCGTATTGTTTAAACTTAATTATAGGAGTGACATCGATTGATATGACCGGTGTCAATGGATTGTTGGAGACGCGCAGAGTCTTGGAGAAAAATGATATACAGGTACGTTATATGTGTATCACACAGTTTTGTGTTATGTTCCTCAATTTGAGATGTATGTATATAATTGACTTTACATGTTATATTTGATAGATATCAATAGTGAATCCAAGACTGGAGGTGGTAGAGAAGCTAGTAGAATCCCACTTTGTGGACAAGATTGGGAAGGACTCATTTTATTTGACTTTGGATGATGCAGTGATGGCAACTCAATATTCACTCCGCAAATCCGGAAAAAGCGATACGCCGGTCTAGTCATAAGTGTTGCTTTTATCAAAATAATTGTAGTAATTAATGTTTAGGTAGCAAGCTAAGTTGCTTATGCGCAGTAGACAGTACTGTTTAAGTTGTTAAATTAGGAACTTTCATTTCACCCAAAAAAACAAATTAGGAATTTGCATTTCCATTACTTCTCTCTCCCGCTCAGATTAAGAATGTTCTCATATTTCGTACCCAATATTTATTTTATAAAACAATTAGACTTAAGAATAGTGTGTTACATATTTATTATCAAATATTTTAGTTAAAATATAATAAATATATAATTTTTTATTAATATTATGATAAGTATATAATTTAATTAAAGAACTATACAATTATTTGCAAAAAATTATATACTTGTCAAAGAAATTGTATATAGATTTTTTACTTTATAAAATTGGATAATTGAAATAAAATAATATATGTAACCCTATAAATATTAATGTACATATCTATATGAGTACTAAAATCACAAGGATGTGAATGTACTGTGGATTCTCTGTTTCTGGTTGTGTCGTGCGATTACTGAGAGGAATTTGAGTTCCACGTGTTTGTTACTTGTCCTCGTGACTCCCTGACATTTTTTTTTTTTTTAATGCAAACGTTTGCTTGACAAATTACTGTTGCTAAAAATTAATTTAAACAATCTTTGTCAACAATTAAATTCATTTGAATGACCATTTTTTATGATTATGAGCCGATACTGTTTACCTCTATGGTGGAATCGTTGGCACTTAGAAGAGGCATTCAGATGGCAGAGGACCTTTGGTTGTTTGAAGTGGTTTTTGAAAACTGATAATAAAGTGCTGGTTTTCTCTGTTGTGAGCAAGCATAATTATCCTGGTCGGAGAAGCTTATCTGGAAGATATTTCTCTTGTGAACAAGTCTTTCAATCCTTTCTCTCTCAACTAGATCCCGCGGATTGTGAATAAGGCGGTTGACTATCTTGCCAAGCACGCTAAAAGGGGGATGTGTCCTATTCGCTGGGATTCTTATCTACCATCTCCTTTTTTTCTCTATTTTATGTGAAGATGCTAATGGATGCAAAACAGAGGTAGGTTATTTTTCTGTGTTTTTCCCCTGCTGTATTGTGTTTGTTTTGTTTTGTTGCAATGAAGTATAATTTTTCGGGCCAAAAAGAAAAGAGTGGATACTGTTATTGACTTTGAGATATTTTCGGGCCCAATATGTTTAATAGATGCGAGTTTATAAATTAGTTATTAATTGTTCATAAACTATTTAATTTATTTAGGTGAAAATGCATAGAATTTTTTTTATTTTAAATTATGTGTAAATATTTTTTTAATTTTTAAAATTCTAAAATGAACTTTCAAATCTTAAATTTTGTGTCAGTAACTTTTTGTTATTAATAAATTTATTAATTCATTAACAAAAACATTATACATGACTATACTTTTGTCCATGTGGTTGGGAACATAGAAAATAAAAGCCAAGAAGGCAAAATTATAATTTTCCAAGAAACCCCCCCCCCCCCCCCAAAACTCTTTTTTATCTCCTTTCCTCTCTGTTATGCAGTTCTCTCTCTTCCATCCAAATGTCAATGTGAACACCATTGCCAATCAAACAAGAGAGAGATTCAAAATTACAAATATGTTGTCTCTGCCATCACGACTGTGAAAAGGGGAAGTGAGACAATTCCAACATTACAAAAAATTTAAAAAAATAGTAAGGAACAATTTCTTTGCTAGTCTCTTACTAAAACATTTAGCAACAGAATTTTTTTTCATTATTTAAACATCACCAAACAATGAAAAAAAAATTCTTCACATTGTTCCTTCACTAAATTCACTCACTAAGAAAATAGTAAGGGATTTTTCCTCACTAAAATTTTTTTCAATTGCACAAATTTCCCTGGCACGCTAATTATGAGAACTTGGTGATGAAATTTTCTCACTAAAACTATCATGATCCAAACCCCAAGCCATAACTGACATTTAAACCAAACCAATCAAAAGTAGCCTAATTTAGCAAGCCTAACAACTCATCCAAGGTTCGTGCTTATACACACACACACATACAAATAATCAAAAGTTGTCAAAAATCTGGCAGCACCTCTTTTACAAATTGAACATCCTAACCTTGTAATATCAACACAACCTAATACATTTATCCTTATAAGTTCACCAATATCATATACCTAAAAAATTTTATCACAACACAGCATATACATAAGTTTTCAAAATATAGAGAAATGTTATTACAAGAACCTCCTGGAGGTTTACAAAAGAAACATAACATCCACAAAATTCAAAATAATTTATCATCTAGTAGCTAATGTGTCTTAGAGTCTCAACACAAACCAACTGACCAAAATAACATATCATTTTTGTTTGGGAGGCATGCAAATCCCAAAGCACCTCAATGTATTTTCTACTGATCTGAAATATGGTAAAAGAAAGAAGTAAGTTTATCACTGGCTTAATAAATGTATAAACAACAAAGCAAGTAGAAGGAAAAACAAGTGTACATAGAGTTTTTTGCAATAAAGTACTTTGATAGATAAATAACCAATATATATATATATATAATTACATCAATTCACTTAAATTGTAAGCTATCAGTAAAAGCATAAACCCACAAGAAAGAACCATAGTCAACTCTTAGTGTTGCTACATGAGGTTCAATGGTACCATCAGTGTTACTACACAATATTATAACATCATCAACATCACCGAGTGTCGCCACACAATGTATTCAGTATAGTTATCACTGAGCGTCGTCACACAGTGAATATCCATCTTCTTAAATAGGTAGACCTAGACTGTTACCTTTACTAACAGTTACGAGATTCTAACCAGATTCTCATCCATAGTTTTAAAATAAAACTATTTAAGTTAAATATTGGCTAGTAAAAATTGAAATCAAGTAAAACAAGTAATTTAGATAAAATAAAACAAAAATTATCAAGGTTATATAATAAAATTATAAATAAAATTCAATATATAAGACTAGAAATGAAATAATAGAATAACAAGTATTGAACTTGAAAGTTCATCATCTCTTTAGCATTATAACTATATATACATATATATACTTCTACATGCATATTACAACTCACATTGAAATTTAAAATGCAAGATTGTTTCCCTAACAACATTGACAAGATAAATCACAAATGTGAAGTTTAGGCTAACAAGACATAAACATAGAGTAAAAGAGACTATCACCTTGCTATCTACACGCTCACCTGTGGGGGCTAATAGTAAAAGTCTCAGATTCTTACAATTTTGATAAGAACTTTGATTGAATGAGTAGCATTAATACTACCTATAATTACATTAAATATGAAAATATCACTTTAATTTCTCTAATAACTTTAAATACTTTTAATATAACTAATTTCACCCTTTAACACCTAAACTCATAATTATAGCTTAAATTTTTTAATATCATTACTAATCTTAGGTTTTGGATTTCACAAATTAACTACCATAATCTAATTTAAGCTTCTAAAATTCAATTTTAACTTAGATTATATTTTAAGGAGTTTAACAAAGCAAGTTGGAAGTGCCAATTCATACCTTAGAAGGTTAAATCAAAACGCCCCAATTTGAAAAGCTCCCTCACGGGCAAGATGAAAAAGGAAGTTGCCATTAAGATTTTGAATCAACATTAGCATTAAAATAGAGCAAAATTGGAAGCTAAAACCAAGGAGAAAGCAACTCAAACATAAGAGAAGAGGAAAGACAAAAATGGAGTAAAAATGGAAACTAATCATCCATGGTTTCCTTCTCACACAGTGGCCCAGCCAAGGACCTTGTCGAACCTATGTTTGGTCACCTGCAGAATGACAACAATGGCATTTCACGTGAGGCATGGTCGATGGGCAAAGAGAAAATGAAGAAAAATGGGAGAAGAAAATAAAGAAGGGGCTACTTACAAAAGTTACAGAACGTTGAAGACAGAGAAGAAAAAGAAGAAATGGAGGGTTTTGCTTCAAATAAGGGTAAAGAGGAAAAAGAAAAAATATATTATAAGGGAAAAAGGAGAAATTATAAAAGAGTACCCAACATCTTTTTTTTTTCTAAAGGGATTTATATAAAACATCAACAAAAGTTATTTCTACACGTCTAAAATGAAAATAAGAACCCCACAATATTTAAAGTTTTCATGGCAACCTATTTTAAAATTTTACGAGATGAAAATATCCTAATGGATACAAAAGAAATATTAAAATAGTTCTTTAAGATAATTTTTAAATTGCTAAAACTATCTTTAAAATTACCTAAATCTTAAGGCTGTTCATGAGTAAGGTCAGACCAGACATCTAGTAGGCTCGATACCCAACTTGATTAAGATATCGGGCTTTTTTTCATGCCCATGACCCGACCCTACCCAATCAAGTTTGATTTTATGTTCGGTTAGGGTAGGTTAGGGCCACCCAGGCCATTTTTTTTCTTTATAAACTGATACTTGTAATATAAAAATATTTTTTTATAAACTCATAGGCATATATTTCAAAATAATGGACTTTTAAAATCCACATGTTTTTATCAATAATTAAAAAAATAGCTTAATATTATCAAGCAAAATATAAATTATACTAACATAATTAGCCTTAAATAAAAATGTACATTTTCATTATTGAACCAAAAAAAATCAATAAGTATGCACATCAATGATAAAAATAATTAAGAAACAGGGAGGGTTTGAGTAGGTAATAAAAGTTGCAGCATACAAAGAGAATTAGATGAAATAAGAATATATATATATATATATATAATGACAAAATATTGATAACTAAAAAAAAATAACTATCAGGGCGAGTTGGACAAAACATGTCTTCGTCCGTTGCTCGGCCTAACCCGATATAGTTTTATTTAAAATTTTGCTCATTCATATTTTTGACCTGACCCTACCCGACCCGATTAGGTCAGGTTAGGTGGGCCCCTATGGCCTAATGGGCCAATGAACACCCTTACTAAATCTTATATATATCTTAAAATAAATTTTTGTAATTTAATTAATTAATTTAGTATTGTTATTATTTTTCCTAGGTTATTACAAAAATGTGGAAATTTCCTCAATATTCTCTCAATAAAAATATATTTCTTTACTAACATTCCAAAAAAAACTCTATTCTAACCGTGGTTAAAACCATTAAAAGCAGAGCAATTTGTACATACACTAAAAGCGTCATATCATCTATATACTCAACGATTAAGATTTACCCTATACATGAATTCCACCTATATTATACATAGACTCTACCTGTACAAATTAAATTTTGACCATTGATTATACTTAGTGCATCATACACTAGATGCATGTAGAAAATTTTCTTAAAGGGAATAAGAGTAGCTACAGCCATCATTAAATTTAATTGCTATCAAGTACAATTTCATTTATGATTACAAATATTATCTTAAAAACCATAAAAGACATAACATAAAGAGCATTCTTACTTAAAATTTAAATTTAATATTACAAATTATTATTTTAAAATAATAGAAAATTAAAAATTATACGTCATCTTTGAATGGAAACTCAAATTACCAAAACCCTGAAATTAAAAGTAATTTGTTGGAAATCCCATTAATTCTTTAAGAATTTCTATCTTACCCGCATTGATAACCTGCCCCTGATTGATTCTCTTCCAACCTGAGTTTGCTTGTCATAAAGAGAAATGAGGAAACCCAGCCAGAAAAGCTAAAGGTTTAAGCTCTAGTATCCATATACAATAAATTTAAAAAAAAAAATCACATACAACTGTACAAAAAGTTATCCCCAAATATAATATTTTTTTAAAATTATTTTTTTTTTTACAAACTTAATCACAATGTTACCAAGTTCCCAAAAAAAATTATAAAATAATCTTTCACATAAACAATCTATAAAATATGTCATGTCTAGATTTGCAATAATGATTCATCATTCAAAGTGTTTTGATGACAAATCATTGTTATACTTTTAAATATTACATATTTCGCATGCCATTTAATTTGGACAAATAAAATCATCTTACAAAAAAAAATTTAACTTCTACCAAATTTTTGAAAAAAAAAATTCAAGTTCAGATAAATATTGCATTTAAGGAGATGATTTTTTGCACTGTTATATCTGAATTTTTTTTTATATTGTACATGGCTCAAAATTTGTAAAGGTTTATATCCCACTGCAAAAAAGAATAAATCTATAATTTGTTATCTTCTAAACAGTTTGAGGAACACCAATAAATGTATAAGGGCCTTATAGAAAACCCATGTTGCATGACAAAAGAAAAAAATCAGGTAAAGAAACTAAACATCAACAAAAATACTGTGTTGTAAAAAGTAAGTCAAATTTAAAACAATTGATACCTTCATGTAAAACTCAGTCCAACAAAAATTTGACCTTGTCTATATAAAGTTTTGCAATTCTTAATGTCTAAGACATAAGCATGGTTATTAGAATCGAACTGGACTAGACGGTTCAATCGAAAAATCGGTGAACCGGCCATCTGTCCGGTCTGGACGTGACTCAAAACTGGTGTGCCTTAGAACCGGTCAAACTTAATTAAAAACAGGGTTAAACCGACCAGTTTGAAGTGAAAACTGGCTCCAAAGCCATGATTGAACCGGTCTGCAGTCTGCACGTCTCGAACCTTGCACCTCACAATCGCCCACCACTGCATGTTTCACCACTGAAACAAGAGGCATCTTCGAGTATATATACACAATATATAATATATAATATAAAGACTGAGTGATTTTTATTTTAGCAAATCACCAAAATTGGCTTCCATCCGTCTTGAACCTTGTTCCACTTGAGGTAAATCAGCTGCACCTTAACCATTGAACCATCCAACATTTTTATATATTATATGCAATATTTAATATAAAAAGTTAAAGACTTATTATGTTTTTATTTCAACAAATCAAAATAATCTTGTGATTTAAATCCTTGACCTTTAAATTGATAAATTACACCTATATCATTGAATCTCTATTATTGCTTTATTTATAATTATAAAGTTTTAATATAATAAATTAAAAATAAAATTCATATAATTTTTACTAAAATTATATAAACAAGTTTTGATATATAAACAAATTAAAATTTAACTATTATATCATATTTGATTTATGTTTATGTATAATTAGTTATAATATGTTTTAAAATTTATTAATATTTATTTGTTATTATTTATTATATTAAATGCTAATATATAAAATAAAATATATATATATATATATTTAATTATCATCAATTTGACCACGGTCCAATCACAATCAAACTAATAAATTGTGAACTAATACTTTTACCGGTTCAATAACCAATCCAATTTTAAAAATATTAGACATAAGTGATTTTTAACGACTCAACTTTTCTATTGTGCAGCACACAGCATCCCAACCCTCTAAATAGGGGACCCCACCCATTTATTTATTATTATTATTATTATTATTTTAATATAATGGTTCTCTACTATTCAGTATTGACACTACAACAGAGAACCCTAAGTGAATCTTTAGCATGATGATATCCTAATGAGTCAACTACTGAAATTTCTCTGCACATCGTACATGTAAACTGCCATTCAATGAACAGAAGCTGAATTGCTAGCGGCTAAAGAAGTCTGTGTCATTTCCTTTAGAAAAAAAACAAAACACAAATAATTTTCAAAGAATAACATAAATTAAATTAGAAAACTCCCAAAGAGACAAACTAATTAAGAACTCAACAGCCAAGTAATTTACGATAAAATAATTAATTTAGCAGCTCTACACTATGCCTATGTAAGAGACCCTTCGGCTTGGAAAGCTTTTGATTCACGACTAGAACAATCTAAAAACATAATCAAGTCATAATTATGTTTAATTTACCTCACAATCACAATTCACAAACATCTACTCCTAGAATTTATCGAATTGAAATGTTAAATCATTATTTGATAGAGACTAAAATATTACCTGTCTTCACTGTCCAAGAAATTTTCACTGGCAAAAGGAGTGTCCAGACCCTTTTCATGAACCAAAATACATGTATCATCCAATTGACCCCTGCTTCAATATATTGGGCACTGTGATAGCCCTTCATCTTATTATTATAAATTTATAATCAGTCCTAACGTAATTTAAATAACTGCTAATTAGGTACCCGTATTCCAATTAAAGTTTCAAGTTGCAATCAAGCATCATGCCTTTTATCGCAACTTGCAGTCGCAATTCATAAAATGGCATCAAAATTAGTGGCATCTCTGACCTGAATGTTGGATCAAGAGTCAGAGATGCCTGCAAAGAAAAAGTATAAGCAAGCTGGCATGTCTCAATACTGTGGTTCAATAGATAATACTTCCAAATTAATGAATAAAAGCAGAGAACATACATATTGCATATCTGTTCTATACTATATCCATACCTGTTGCAGGGAATCAGTAATGAAAACCAGAATTAAATATTGGATATCTGTTTTATAAATCATGCATATTACACAAAAAACAAAAAAAAAAAGAAAAAGCTACCCTCTACACCTAAGAAGTCTTCTCCAGGAACTTTAACTTGTCTAATTATGGAAAATAAGGAAAATTTGTCTAATGTTAATTTCTTTGGCTTCACACGTCTTTTACTAGTTACAACCTATGACAAACACAAGTCTTTATACTTTAAAAGAAGACTGTTGAACGCGATGAGACAACAAGCATGTACTTACCCAACATAAGGACTGCAAACATCGTTTTCCCCCAGCATTTTGAACTAACATGAAACTATTTGAAAACATAAGGGACTAGATGAATTCATTTAAAAATATAAGGGACTAAAATAAAAAAAATATTTAAAAATTTCTAGAAATATAAGAAACTATTTTTTAGCCATGTATGAGCCATGTCAAATATTTTCGTTAGTGAAATTAACAATATTAGGAAAAATGATGATATTAAAATAATTTTAAAACTTCAACAATTATATTGAAAAAAAAATTAAGACTAAATTAAAACTTAAATAAAATTCCATTTCATAGTCTCCAATAAATAAATGGCACAAAAATCTATCCACTCTATTCTACTTTCTTTTTCTCTAATGAGTTACTCTGGTGAGAAAATCTTTTAAAATTTTCTTTATAAATTTTAGAGAGAGTATAATATAAATAAGTAAAAGTATGTATGAGATTTATTTTTTTCTTTTTACAGAATTTGGACTCCTTACTCTTACTATCCTTTGTTGGAGTTTAGACCATTCTCTACATTTAGCAAGTAAATGCGCAACATGTAATTGAAGAGAGATTAAAAAAAAAAAAAGAAGTAGATAGAAAGAGAAGAAATAAATAAACTCAATATACATTTCCACTCGTGTGTCACGCTCTCTACAGGGAGGAAAGGAGGGTTTGAACTCTTACACTACCATGACCCCACTCCATCCTTCCCACCTAAGCAATCACCAGGTGGCCATTGTTGCTCCTTTTAAATTCACACAACTCCTCTAACAATAATACCTTTTTATTAGAGAAAATTCACACAAGTATCATAGATAGTAAAAGCAGTGGTCCTGTATTTAACTGAACCACGGTACTTCCAGCTTATCTAACATGCACAGAAGTAGCTGTATAAGGTGTTCTGATGCTATCCATATTGGGTCTCTGTGGCGGCATCCCTCATTTCCATTTTCAAATTTTGTATCTGATGCTCTTTGTAACCTTTGAGCAGGATCCGTTTTAGTATAAACAACATTCTCATAACTGTTTTAGTGTTGCAGGAGCTCTATCTTTAGTGTATAATGGTTACTAGATCTTTTTTACTTTTGTGAAAATATCTTTGCACCGCCATGCGTTGTGTTTCTGTAGTGGGCATGTCCAAATTTAGAATGATAACTTGATGAATTTTCACTTCCTTGAGCAGCTCATGTAGTTATATGGTAATGATAAAATAGACAATCCTGATTGATAAATTCCTTATTCTAAGAACTAGTGGGTAGCCCCCACATAAATTTGATGGGTCCTACAATTAAAAAAAATGGGGAAAAAAAAAAAAAGAAGCAGTCATGTTTTGCTGTAAGCTATGAACAATAAACCAAAACCTTATTGATATTGAAATTGATGTCAAAGTATTTTGACGTCTGACTTCCCAAGTACCTAAATATCCTTGAGTTCCTTGTTTCTTGATTATTGATTTGTTTTTTATCTGTCTTTTTTGAAATCTAACTTCGCTTTTGCTGTCTGCTCAGCAAAATTTATTACACATAAGCATTGGACGGTTGCTGGGCTGATGACATGTTTCGCTGTATACAATTACAACACAGTGGACAAATTAAGGTCCTTGAAGCACATACAAATTACATAAGATTTGTGGCTGGTCATCAAACTCTTCCATGAGTTTTAGCATCTCTGATAATTGGTTAATTAATTGTAGGACTGGAATGTGAACTCAAATCTTTTATGCGCATTCTCACTCTGTGATGCAACTAAATTTAATCCCAAGATGCCTATTTTGCAATTGCCTCCCTTAATTGGACAACTAGGTAAGAACTGTCATATGTGGTCTTAACTCTTTTTTTGTGACTTGTTTATTGGTCTCGAGTAAGTTACATAGTTTTATAAAAGACTAAACTCAAATGCACTTTCGATTCTTCACTTGAATTATAACAAATATATAGGTTTTTAATAATAATGTAATCAGTATATGGTTTAATTAAGAATCATATAATTATTTATAAAAATCATATACTTATCATATTATTATTAAAGAATTATACACTTATAATATTTTGATTAAAAAACTTAATAATATGTATATAATAAACTATATATAAGTTTTTTTCTTTTCATAAATGATGATTTTTTACCATTCTGTTCACATATTTGAAACCATAGCTCCCCTTGTTGGATTACTTTTAAAATTATAAATGGTCCTCATTTTCCCACTAATTACAGTTTTACCATTATGACAGTTTCTGTGAAAATGGGTGGTTATTTTTCTGGCCAATTTTTGTTCTGACAGAGGGGCTGTTCTTTGAGGATCCAAATCTACTGCAGTGCCATTTGCGGTGGCCTCTACAGTGAATGATCTGAACTATCCAAATTAATCTGGATGGTTTAGATCTATTTATTTTTTATTTTAAATTTAAAAAAAAAATTATAAGATACATAATGTAAAATAAAAAAAAAATTCTTAACTGTGAATTTTGAAAAAAATAAAGTTTTAACTTAAAAAAATAAATAAATAATTTAAACCATTAAGATTTTGATTTGAATGGTTGAAATTTGATGGAAAAGGGAAAGGAGAAAAAAATAATGGAGAGGATCCATTTCGGTTCTTTGATGGTGAGCAGAGAGTTCATTGGCCGGCATTCTGAGAAGGGTTCCTCACTAAAAGGTATATCTTCCCTGATTCTGTCTTCATCACACTCGTTGCCTGGTTAGTTAAAAGCTGTTTCTAACATCTTTGCTCCGGTTGGTTTGTTGATTTTACAGAGTTTGGACCATATTTCACTTGCTTCCAATTCTTCTTCAAGATTGCTATTGCAAGAGGTTAATAATTACTTCTATGTATTCCGCTGCTTGACTCTTAGGTTTTACAAACATTAATGTTATCCCATAACTAGATTATTCAATTGTCTAGTCTGTAGAACCACTGATCAAAATTTCTGTGCGTTAAATGTTAGGAATTTTAGGGTGGAATGCCTAACATGATCATTTGCAAATGATTTTAGTCCTGTATCTTGCCCTAACACCCTTGACCTGAATTTTTCACTGTTCTTGGCTAGTTCTTTGAATGAATATTTCTGTCTGCTATAGACCTGAATGCTAAGAGGCCAGATATTTTTATGTATTTATCTATAATATAAAGAGCCACAAAAAGAAAGTCGCTTGCTGATGGCCATGCAGCCGCTGAAACAGAAGCCTCAGTTATAGTATGATACAAATAATGTGTGTTTTGAATGTCATTGATCCTTTAGCCATAAAAAGCAGAAGTAAACTTTTTTATTTTTAAGAAGAAAGTTCCATCTTCCTTATTTCTTAATGTTGATCTCGATGTAGATTAATTTCTGTCCCATGAAGATATCTCCTAGGAATTGTGCTACTGAAGTTTTGAGGAGATAAATGAGGATAAGGAGAAGAATGATAGCCAAGATGAGGCCACAGAGGAGGATGCTGATTAAGCTATAATAGTGTTTCCTGGTCATAAATGACAATGAGGGTAAAGAAAAGTGGGACACAGATGACGAGAACAGCCTCACCCTGAAGGCAATAATGGACTTATGAATTCCCGAAACCTATACGCACTGGTTAGTTGATTTATTGAATACTATCACGCGTGATGGGAACTTATTGTTGTCGTGTCAACATTTTTCTTAGCAGGTCTCCTACTTTCCTCCTTCCAGCCGTGTCTATTGCTATAGGGTCCCATTCTTATTTCCTTATGTACATTGTGGCAGGTTCCTTATATGAGCAGTTACTCTTGTGACAGTTCTCTTTTGCTGACTCAGAAGGGCACACAAAAATGAAATAAATTACTGATTGAGATCTTATACTAACGTTGATCAGATTCTTCTCTTTATATGCTCCACAGGTTGTTGTTGGTTGTCAGTGGGCCATAAACAGGTATTTGGTGGCTGAAATGAATCTCTATTATGTAGAGTATTATGTACAATAATCATATATCAGCCTCTTTTCCTAATTAAAATCAACATATTTTTTTCATGTGTTTATTTGTTTCTTTCGCTTTTTCAGTACTTAGCTGAAGGAATGTCCCAATCACATGACCAATTACGGTTACCTTTTGATAAACATTATTAATTTGACTAACATAAAGATGGTGAGAGACTTGAGAATCAGAAAACTAGCTAAAACGTGCTTTTCTAAACACATTACTCTTTTGAAAAAATTATTAAAATAGGTAAATTTGATCTACATTAGCTGACCTTCTTCTATCAGGTATGCCAATTGAGCTGGCATTAAAAAAGCTGCGGATTTCCTTGGCTGTAGGGTTTTTCTGAATACGTGATCGTCACGAATATACTTTGTCATGGTTAGTTTGAACAAAACAATATGAAGTAGTTTGTTCTAACGTGCCGACAAGTTCATGGGTTGAGAAAAGGAATAGTTTTAGCCTCTTCTTTGTATCCCTCTCCTGCTTTCTCTTTCTAAATTCACATGATGAGATCAGAACAGCGCATTAGAAAAAACAAGTGGTTGTAGGTGGTGGGGTTCATGTTATTGCATGCCTACTTTCTTATTCCCATTCCGTTTGGAAAGATCCTGAGGATTGCTGAATTTGGATTTGCACATTTTTTAGGCGTTAACATGATACTATCATATTAAAGAAAGATAAGCTTAGAGCATGGGGTGTGGTCCCATATATTTTTGTTCTATCTCTTTTTAACATAATAATATTATACTAATGCTAAAATATAAATAGATCTAGATTCAAATTAGCTCCTGAATTTGTAATGAGTTGGATAATGCTTAAATGTTTGATTGATTCATAATGTAACACAGTGTCCATAGATTTTGTGCCACATATACACTATGCAAACTTGCCTTTACTCAGCCGAAGCATGCCCCTCTCCCCTACCCCCCCCCCCCCCCCCGGCCCCCCAAAAAAAAAAATCAACCTATTCCAAAATTGAGAGGATGGAGTCCATACATAGTTTATAGAAATGAAGTTATGTATCTAGGTCTGGCAACAAAGGTAGCTTCCAATGTCAATATCAGCATCTATAAGCAGGTAGGACACAGTAATGTGCTGGTGATGTTATAAAAAATAGAGAAAAATGCAACGAAGCATGGACAATTTAGAGGGTGCGTTTATAAAGGGGAAGAGCACTATCTTAACTTCTAACTGTACAAAGGGATAATTTTAGAGTATTAGTCGTGATATGTATTACTATTTATATATATATATATATAAAGAAATTTTATCTATTAAAATAATAAATAATATAATTTAAATATCAATAATATATAAAATTTTATCACATTGACAACACATGTTAAAAGTAATATCATAAAATGAGCTAATACCAAGTTCCTGTTACAGGGTTAGGGGTGAGTAAATGGCCTACTATCTGGTCAACTCGATTTTATTTAATTACATTGAATTGGATCAGAAAAAGTTTGAGTAAATTTAACCAACTATGTTGATCACTTTGTTCTAACCTAACATATCTTATATTTTTTTAAAAAAAATTATTTTATAAAAGCTTATATTAAAACTTATTTTAAGAGTGAAACATAATTTTACACTTTGTAGGGCTTTATATAAAAGTATTATTTTTTTAAAAGAGTCATTTTTACAACTTTTATAAAAAATTTTGATTAAAAAAAAAACAATCAATTCAAGCTAGAATTGAGCAAGAGGCTTAAAAAAAGATATCCCAACGCTAAATCAAGTCTGCCAAACTCTGGCTCATCTCGTAAAGAACCCTAATAAATGTGAAGGGCAAGGCACCACACGAACAACTTTAATTAAAGAGTTGGTCGCCGTGGGATTGGGGACTCTGAAAAAAAAAAAGTTATAAAAAAAAATTACATCTTATCAGCTACAATTTATTTATTGTACTTTTGAACCATATATATATATATATATACTCCCCTAGTATCATATATACAAAATAAATAATTAATTGATAAAAATTAAAAAAAATTAGTTAAAAGTAATTAATCTTTTTAATTTTGTCTCAAATAAAAATTATTTTTTAAAATTATTTTTATTTAATATATGTACTTTTTTCTTAAAATTAATAATATCTATTATTTATAATTTAAAAAACTCATTTAATGAAAAATATAATTAGAATACTCTAATTAATATATCAAACATTAATGGGTTGTTTCTTATATTTTAAATAAAATCAAATTTCAAAAAAATCTCACCGGAGGGAGTATAACTTATTAGGGACCATATTACATGGTTATCATTCGTTTCAGAAAGAAAACAATAACTGTTACTGTACTGACAACTTTTTACTATTTGATCACAATCAAGCGGAAATGATCCTCCTAATATTGTCTTTGAAGAGAAGAGACAGGGTCTTAGCCAAATACAAACAAACAATAAGGGCAACTTCACTTAATTTGCCTAAAGTACTAAATTAGGCATAAATATGGCTAATTAATGTATAATCATACCCATTTCATCTTTACATAGTACAAAATATAGATTAAAAGCCACTTTAAGCACATTTTAAATCCACTTTTTCATAAATCTACTTGCTAAATTTTGTATGTATCAATCCTATCATTTAGAGAATTCATTTTGTTTATTCTTAATGGCTTAATCTTTAATTAAAAGCATTATCATCATTATTTTCTCCACTTGCCCTTTATCTAAAATTAAAATTAGAATTTTTCCTAGACAATTTTTGTAGCTAGATTAAGCTTCCTAAATTCATAAATTTAGCCATAAATAACACTTTTTTCTATTCATTTGGTCATTTTCTTCAATTGACATACTTAAGTATCATAATACAACTTTAAACTACAATAAGTGTCATTCCTTTCTCAACATCTTGGCTTCATTTTTATGATATATATGACTCATTTAAATTATAAGAGACCCACTTGAACAGTCATAATCATATTAAAAAATAATCTCCATCAATATGGTTAATTAGATCATTCTTTGAGTCCAATTTTTTAATATATCAAAATTATGATTTTTTTATACCAAACTTCATTCAAATTATCTCTATAATTCATAATTAAGCCTTTTTTATCATCAAAATGACAAAACAAACATTATAGCTACATGCCTCTTCACTTAGTCAAAAATGACCATATATGCTCAAACTTTATTTTTTCTAAGATTTCAAATTAAATGCATGTCATATTCAACTTTCTCATCATCATAAATGTCAAATTTTACTAAGAAAAACATCAAACCATCCACTTCTCTCTCAAGCCAAAATTACAAGGGTTTTATTGTTTCAAATTTACACATTTTCATCACTTAAATCATACCTTGGTTGAAAAAATAATTCCTTTGAAAAGCCAAAGGAGAAACTTGTTCCACTTCAACAGCCATCAACATCAACCTTTGAAGATGATATTTGAATCAAAAGAAAACCCTTATAGAATAAAAGAAGTTTCATAACTAAAAGAGGATAAAAAAGTGCCATTTACATACCTAAAATCTCTCTTAAAAATTTCTCTTTCTTCCTTCTCCTTAAGCTTCCATTTTTACCTCCTTCAAGCTTAGTTCACCTTATGTAATGGCGATAGGGAGATAAGGAAAATGATAATTTAATATAATTAAAAGCTAGTCATGATTAGCTCATAATTCTGTATTTTCTAAACTAGTCTACACCATACATAATCTTACTTGCTCTTTTACATAAAAATATAAATTTAGGATTCTCAATTAGTTAAAATAGCTCAAAATAGTTCAAATTATGATTTTGTCACTAGTTTTCTCAATTTACATATAATTTGGATTTTTGACCAATCTATTCATCTTATTTTATCATATTCTAATGAAAAATATCATATTTTCTTAGTATATTTCAAGTTATGAAAATCCTTATTTTTCCCCTATTATAAGGCTAAACTCATTATTTTACCCTTGTTCTACATTTTAACTCACTTTAAGCTCCTTTTTCACATCTTAATTAGGCTTTTGGTTCTTTTGATCCTTTCCCTTATATTTATTTTAAGGTCTAGCTAGTTATATAAAAATATTAGATATGACAACAACTGTGTATGCTAGCCCAAGAGAGGAGTTGAAATTTTAGCTTTGAAATAAAATTCAATCTCTTGCTAAGCCAATTACTATTCTGTGGGTGATGATTGTGACTTTAATGATATCTTGAGTGCTTTGGAAAAATATAGAGGACCCTAACTAATATTTGCATATGCAATTTATTTAAGGAATGAATTAATGGTTGTAAGTTGATTGAGATTCTTTTGTCTAAGCATAGATTCTCTCAAAAAAGTCCCTTAATCCTTATGTATAAGCGAGTGTTTGAAAAATTGAATAGGGGCTTCTACAATTAAGCTTGGTGTCTCCAATTCCATAAAGCCTTAGTCAAAGTATTAACTCAAGTTGGATGTTTTGATCACTATCCCTTATTTATTAACCTTATGGAAACTCCCCATGGCTATAAGCAAAGACCCTTTTACTTTAAAGCTACTTAGCTTATGCATGAGACTTTCCATAATTTCCTTTCTCAAGATTGGATGTAGGGCAAGTGCCTTCGTGATAATCTTTATAAGTTGTCTAATGATTTGTGAAAGAATAAAAATGTCTTAGGGCATATTACTAAAAGGAAAATATGTATCATGGTTAGGATTTATAGCATTCAGAGGAAATTAACCCTTTGTAGCATTCGTACCTAGCCTTTTTTACTATTTAAAAAAAATCTTTAAAGGGAACTTGATATTGCTCTAAAACAAGAAAAAGTTCTTTAGCTCTAAAAGAATTGCACTAAGTGGTCAATAGATAAAGATCATAACATGAGATACTACCTTGATGTTGAAAGATGATGGGAGCTAGGAGGATGACCTAAAGCTACTTACTAATATGGCATTAGACCTTTTCCAAATACTTTTCACATAAACACATGATGAAACCCCATGCCCTTAGCCTTGGGTTTAGATTATAGTGCTTACTAATAATGATTAGGCTAGCCCTACTCATCCTATTATTGAAAAAGAAATTCAAAAAGCCATGTTTGTTATTAGAAGGCTCAAAGTTCTTGATGATGATGGTTTTCCAACTATTTTTACCATAAATATTAAGATGTGGTTTGTCCTGATATCTGTAATTTTATTAAAAGGATTTTCAAATAAGAGGAAGATATTCATCAAATCAATAAAACTCTACTTGTTTTAATTCCTAAAGTTGATAGACCTAAGAGACAATCCTAGGTAAAACCTAAAGTTCTTTGCAATATGCTTTATAAATGCATTCCAAAAATCATTGTGAATCGCCTGAAGCCTCTGTTGTTGATACTCATCCCTAGTCAACCTAGCTTTATTCTAGGAAGACACATTTAAGATAACATTATGGTGACTCAAAAACATTTCCACATTATGAAGTAAATGTCAAGTGAAAAAAAATGCTACTTTGCTATTAAAATAAATCTTGAAAAGGCTTACAATTGTTTGAATTGGGACTTTATTAAAAGTATCCTCAGTGAAATTTACCTGCTCCCCTTTTTAGGTTATGTGATCATGGATTATATTACTTATGTGTCTACTCAAATCTTTTAGAATGGTGCTAAGGCTAATTGGTTTAGCCTTATAAGAGGAATTTGTCAAATTGACCCAATTTCCCCTTATATTTTTTATGTTATGGACAAAGAAGTTAACACATATAATTTTAGAAGTCATCTTGTTGAATAAGTGGATGTCCATTAAAATTAAGAGAGACAAGCCACAAGTTACCTATTTAGTGTTTGTGGATGATCTTGTCCTCTTTGGTAAGGCTTGCATGAACCAAATTAGTGTACCATGGAATGTCTAAACCATTTTTGTATCCTTTTTAGCTTTAATACTAAGAAATCAAAATTTTTTCTCTAAGAATGTTTCTACTGATATGGGATAATTAATCACAAAAATTTATAGTTTCAAAGCAACTAATAATTTGGAGAAGTATCTAAGGGTTTGTATTACATATGATAGATTTTGTATAAAGGACTTTAGGTATATCATAGAAAGCATTAAAACTAGGCTAACAAAATGGAAAGTTAATTGTCTTACCATGGCAAGTAGGATCACTTTGCCAAAGCTTGTATTAGATGCTATTCCCTTTTATCTTATGATAGTAGCAAGCTCCTAAAAATAATTTTCATGGAGCTTGAGAAGTTACAATAATGTTTTATTTAAGGGCATGACATGGGCACTTGAAATTTTCATATGATCAATTAAAAGCTCATGTAAAAGCCTAGGATGAATAGTAGACTAGGTATAAAAAATTTGTCAGCTATAAATGAAGCTTGTCTTATCAAATTGGTTTTGGAATTTGTGTTGCAATGAAGATAAATTGTAGGTTAACATTTTTAAAGCCAAATATAATAAAGGGATGCCTGTTACTACTTTTCCAAGCACTTTTAAGTCTACTTCTCTGCTATAGAGAGCTTTTGGTTTGGTTTTGTACCATATTGAAGATTTTTCTATGTATGAAGTTGGTAATAGTAAAGTATCAACTTGTGGATGGATCATTGGATTAGCTTTGACACAATTCTCTAAAATTGTAACGCTCGATATGTTGTAAAAACACAGAAATAGGCCAGTTTAAAAAGTAAGTCCCCTAAGATGAGTAATTCAAGGCCAAATAAAATTTGCATAAAATGTTAAATAATAGAAAATGAGGATTTGAGCCTTGAGTTGCCCAGAAACTGGGGCTGGAGTAATTCAAAAAATTGCCGAAAGGCTAGTGGCATTTTCGTAAATAAGTGTAATTTTGGAAAAACACCTAGGAGGGCTTTTTAAATGGAAATTTTGAGTTGCCCAGGGTTCTCAGAGGCCCCAAAAATCATGGGAAGCCCCGGGACCGGTAAAGCCCCTCCGATGTACTCTTTCCGACGTCGGTTGACCCAAATTTTGACCGGTTCGTTCGAGAAGGTTTTAGCTCCAAATTGAGTGATTCCAAAGGCATTTTATTAAATTTGAAATCTACATTTTATAATAGAAAAGACGATTCTCAAAAAGAAGCTAAAACGAAGGAGAAACAAAAATGTTAAGAACGAAGGGCAAAATTGGCATTAAAGTGTTAAAGGAAGCTTCTTTCTTCTTCTTTATATGCCACGTTCTGCCTCCCCCTCTCTAAACCGACTTGCTTCTGTCCAATTGCAGAGGAGAACTCCAGCTTCTTAGGCGCACAAGAGGAGGAAGATTTTGGAGGAAGAAATTCAAAAAAAAGGTAAGAAACTTTAAGAAATTCCATATCCTTCCTTCTTGAAACTTGCTCCTCTCCTCCCAAGCTTTCTTTCTATGACCCTTTTCGCATGTCAAACGCTTTTTGTGTTATGTTTCATAGCTTGGACGTATTTTTTTCATAAAGTAGACATGTGTTGCTTTCTAAAATAGCCAAGAATGCATGATTTCGATTTTTGTGGATTTAGTTATGAATTTCTGAAGTTGTGACAGAAAAACTGAGACTTTAGCCGAAAATAATGGAGTGACTTTGAGGTTCCCTTTTGAATTCCATGAGTTGTGGGCCAATTTTGGTGATGTAAATGAGTTGTATGTATGTAATTAAATATGAGAATGTGATGTATGAGCTCATATGGTCCTTGTGACACCGAATGGAATTTTCATACGCGACGCAACGCGAAATAAGGCATTATTTTAATGCCATTTTTTCATTCTCTTTTATGCAATTCATCATGTGAGACTTAGAAATGATAAGAAGTAAGCTAAAAATATATGGTGTTACAAAAATGATATCCCTTAGATTTGTAAGACTAATATGATCAATTGGAAAATTTGTGACATGGTGACTACTAATGGGAATCAGGATTGGGCTCAATTTCAACCCTTGCTGAATCAAGAAATGTGCTTGAAAATTCATGATATTCTCCCCTCAAATTCAAGCACTGACGAGGATATAATTAAATGGAGTAGAGAAACCCATGGTAAATATTGTGTTCAGAGTGGGTACTTGATGATTATACGTAATAATTTGGGTTTTCCTTCCTTTTTTGGAAGCTCATTTGAAAATGGCAAGGTTTAGAAAAGATTAAAACCTTTCTTTGGCTTATTGCACACAATTAATTACATACTAAAGATCTAAGGAAAAGGTAAAATGGAATTAATTTATAGTGCCGTGCTTGCGGTAAACCTAAAGATACTTTACATGCTTTACATAACTGTCCCACTATGTCCAAAATCTAGAAAAACTTGCTTCCCCTAGAGCGTAGAAACAATTTTTAGCTTGCCTCCTTACTTCCTCATTGGCTTAGGATAATTCTATAATGTAGGGATTTCTTTAGTGAATTCTCTTTCAGCATGGATACTAGTTTATGTGGAAATAGAGAAATGCTTATGTCTTCTCACATAACTAAGGTATCCTTCATCATCCCACTAAGTTAATTTTTAATTATTGCTAGCAAATAGTTTTTGCTCTTTCGCAAGTTTTCACCCTTGAGATGTCTTTAACATTGACTATTGACATTAAATGGAGGTCTCCAAATACTGATTGCATTAATGTTAATTGCAATGGTTCTAGCAAAGGAAATCCAAACCAAGTTGGGTGTAAAAGAATCTTAAAGAACTCCCATGGGATTTAGCTTGGAGGCTTCTCTACAAATATTGGCTGGTGCTCTTTTATGCATGTTAAACCTTAAGGGACACTTTCTAGCTTTAATTTGTTTGGAACTTGGGCTTTCATATGGTATATCTTGAACTCGACTCTAGCAACTTTGTTATAACTTTAAATAGGACTACTTTGAACTCCACCTCTTTGAAACCTCTAACTTGTCACATTCAAGATTTAATTACTAGAAGCTAGACTATCAAGAAAACCCATGTCTTCATGAAGTGAATAGATGTGCTGATTACTTGACCAACCATAATCTTGAGCTCGGATTAAAGCTCTATATTTAGACCCCCATGCCTCCTTTTCTTAGTTGGGTGTTTTCGCTAATATAAAGGGGAATTCTTTCCCTTATAGTACTTTGTAATCTTTTTGTTTTCTTTTTAGGCTTGTTACCAATTTTTTTATCCAAAAAAAAAAAAGTGTGATGACAAATACTAGAAAATTAATACTTAGTGTTAACTAGAATTTCTATCTCATTCTACAATTCATGGTATTTGAAATGATTATAATATTTTTTATAAACATAATATATAATTTTTTTAAAAAATCCAATTATATAATGCTAAACTATAAAAAATACTTACGTATTATGTTTTCATTAAAAAATATAATAAAAATTATACTTAAATTCTCTTTTAATTATAACTTTTAAAAAAAATGTACACATAACTAGAAAATCATACTAAAAATAGTGATTATTATGTGATGAAGAGATGTTGTTTTAGTAAAAATATGTTAATTTTTTTAAAATGTCAATATTTCTACTACTTTAATCTTATAATGAAAAAAAATAATATTTGATTAATTATATTTACTAAATTAATATTTTAATCAAATAGTATTATTAAAAAATAAATCCATAAACTGATTTGAAAATAAAAATGTTAATAAAGAACCAAATAATATATTTCTCAAATCAAAATAAAGTCAATAAATCTTATCAAGGAGTTAATTAGCATGATTATTTTGTGAAAAGAAATTTAGATACAATTTTTAGATGTTCGTGGTTAGATTCTATAAAAAAAATAATAAATAGTTTTTTTCTTATTCTTATACCTCAACATCATATAATTGAATTCATTAAAAATCTCCTTCACATATTATATGTTTATTCAAAAATTTGATAATAAATACTTAAAAAATTTTATCTAAATCTAATCCTTCTTAATTAGTTATGAAAGAGCCAACGAGCCTTTGCACCTAAATACAATGTTTTTATATCACTAAAAGCAAATATTAGTCAATTTTTATATATATTTATTTAATTTTTGAAATTGAATTGAATTGAATATTAGAAGTGAAAAAATAAGTACTTTGATAGGCATTCATTAATAAAAGTGCGTCATGATTCCTAAAATTAAAGTAATTACAATAAATTATATAAATTTTTTCTGAATTTTACTTAAGTTATACATATCTCTCTTCTAGATTTAAAATATATATAAATTTTTCTTAAAATAAAAAGTTATCCTACATTTTAGTCTAATTTTCATTTTTTGACAAAAATATCATCTATTTAAAATTTTTTTAGTTAACAATTGTATTTAAGTTTAATAAAGGGTATTTTGATTAACAAATTTTAAATTTTAAGTTAAACTAAAGTGTACAATAGTTTTTTATTTTAAAAAAGATTTATGTATATTTTGAAAATAGATAAAAGATCCATGTAATTTTAATAAAAAAAATCTGTATATTTTTCTTAAATAACTATTTAACTCTTAAAATTTATTGTACCAAAATATTTTTACAATAATGTAATTCAATTTTCAAATAAAAAATTTATAGATTTAGGAATGGCAATTCTGGCCTCATTTACTTTAACCTAATCCACCTCAGCCTGTTCGAGGTGAGTAATTCAACAGTTGATTGAACATCAAAATGAATTTGGAAAAAATCTTAATAGAAATGTTTAGTTTTAGGATGGAGTTCTACTTCGTAATTCTTTTTTCTGATAGACTTCTACTTCGTAATTTTGATTATCCATTTTGATACTCTATTGTGCAAGTGTTTTCTATTCTTTTACTGAATTTACTATCAACAAGTATTTTGCCTTGTTTTGCCCCGTCCTAATTCCCCCAGAGTTCAAATATAAGGAAAAAAGTCACGAGATTATAAAGTGAAAATGAGACAAATTATAAGTAAATGAGATAAGAATGAATAGTTAAAAAACCTGTCTTAATTGGGCTTATTGCCATCCATATCTAGATTCCTTTTTTCACGAAACTTTCTCAATCAAAATATAATTTTGACAACATGAAAAATTATATAATTGACATCGGAGCCACGTTGGTGTGAGAGGGGAGGTCACTTAAAAAAAATTACAAATAGAGGATATAAGTTTTAATATTTTACATCATTTACCTTTAATATTTTACACTTTTTATTTTTTATTTTACAATTAGAGAAAAAATTATTATTTTTTAAATTAAATTGCACCTTAACCCAAAGTCCTGATTCAGCCATTGTTGACACGTGTAAAAAAAAAGTAAGTTTTAGGCTTTTTGACTCATGTATCCTAATAGCAAAAACTTATTATTGTAAAAATCAGCAACCAATATGTTTTTCCCAAATAAATCATTTGTTTTTTTTTTTTAAAGAATGCAGAGGGAATGCTTCCGCATTCAACATAAGTTTAATTAAAAAAAAAAATTGTTGAATGCTGAGGGAACGCCTCCACATTCAACATAAGTTAATTTAAAAAAAAAAAAAATTTGTTAAATGTGAAGGGATCCTCTCTGCGTTCAACTAATTTTTTAGGGAGGGGGAATTTGGGGTTTTATTGCGGTGGGTTAGGGGCGGTGCGTGGGTGTGTTTATATAAAATTTTATTATAAAACATAAAAATATAATTAACAATAAAAAGTTGATAAATTATGAATTTATAAATAAAGTTATATTTTTATAATAATTTAATAAATATAATATATTAATAATATGTTTAATAGAAGTTTAATAATAGTGAATAAACTACAATTTTTGTTATCAGATACTTATTATTGAATTATAAAAAAAATTTTAACATTTAAAGAATTGTTTACAATTCAATAACAAGTATTTAACGACAAAATTTTTAATTTATTCATTATTATTAAACTTTTATTAAGCATGTCATTAATATATTATATTTATTAAATGTAAAAAATATAATATATCATATCTATTTTATATAACATAAAATGTATATAATGTTTGTTACGTAAAATATTTCATTTATACATACATATATATATATATAAGTGCGCGCGCACGCGCGCATGTACTCCCCACCCTCTGGCCGCCCAAAAAACCCGGATTTGGATCTTCTCCCATAGGCTTCTCTCCAGTGTCTGTCCCGTAGCAATTTCCAGCCTTTGATGTCATCCAACGGCTCAGAGATGAAGCAGAATATATACGCTCATGGACCATGCATTTTGGACAGCAAAACGAACCTTTTTAGGAGAACAAATTTAGAAGCAGAAAAACGATGTGTTTCATAAGGATTATATTGCACAGAATGCTTCCCCCCATTTTTACGCGAGCTTGTTCCCTCCATTTTTTTCTCTCCATTTTCTGTCAGCTATCTCCCTTCTCTGTTTTCTATTTTTTCTGTAACCATTGAGTGCCCTGGATTTAATCTTCATCAAAGCTTGGTTCCTGTAAATCCACCTCAACTATAAGATATGAAACACAAATAAAACAGAAATATCGCACTTTGACATTGACATACCCAAATACACAAAAAATATAGAAAATTCTGATAGCAAACAAATCAAGGAGAAAATTTAGAGGTAACCACCATGAATGGCAAATACAGAGGTTCTGCCACTTGGCCACAGCTTTCTGAATAAATGAGAGATAACCAATATGAATAGCAAATACACAAATAATACAGAAGTACCAATAGAAAATTTAGATAGCAAATCAATAAAGCAAAAAATTCAGTCAAGCAAAATCTCAACATTTTTTCTTTTGGAAAAAAAAGAAGCTTTTGGAACTCCCATGGCCAAATCCCAACCACTCTCATATAGGACTCCAAACTCGCATTGCCATGAAGGGAACAACAGAGCTCCCATGCCCGAACGCCAAGAAAGCCAAATCTGATGTTGCTACATCATGATTGAGGATGCATAAAGGGATGAGCAGATCTCCCATGGCATTTACGCGGGAAGGGAAGAGCATCACCATTGAAGCTAACCAAACACCAAAGAAGTTGAATCTGAAGTTAAAAAACGTGATTGAGGCTGGTTGAAGGCAAATGAATAGATCCGCCACGCTGACGGCGTTATCGCGTGAAGGAGGATTGGAAGTTGGCTACTTTTTTGGGTTTTTTGGTGTTGAAACGCACGTTTTCGGATGGTGATTCAGCCATTTTAATTTTACTTTATTTTTGATCCGTTGGATGAGTTGAATGGTTGAGATTTGGCATGGGAGAGATACTGCAGACAATTTTACAGGAGAGGATCCTGATCCAAAAAACCCCAAATCCCTCCTCTCTAAGAAGCTAGTAAGGGCATCTCCTCCAAGGAAAAAAGAAAAACAAACAAACAAAACAAATAGTTTATTTGGAGAAAACGTTTGGCCTTTGGTTTTTATAATAATAAGTTTTTGCTATTAGGATACATGCATCAAAAAGCCGCGAGCTTCACATGGTCACGCCACTAGCAATTTTGCTTAGTATGCGGTGAGGGTAAACAAAATCAAATCAAACTAATTAAATCAAATCAAATAGAATTAAATTATTAAAAATTAATTTAATTTAATTTTTGTGATTGTAAAATTGATTAAATTAGTTCAATTGTTGATTTTTTTTATTTAGTTTGGTTAACCGAACCAAATTGAATCATTAAATTTATAATTAATTAAAATTTAATATTTTATTTTTTTTAGATTAATGAGATCTTTTGTTAATTAAACTTGTATCAAAGTTATATTCTTTATGTGGTTCAAAAAATATATAAATTATTTATACTATTTTATTATAAAATATTACTCTTATTTTCTTTTTCTCATTTTTAAAATTATTTTGTGAATATATGAAATTTTTTTTAAAAAAAAAGAGAGATAAAAATAATAAATTATTTCAAAATTATTATTGGTTAAAAATTTAAGAGATGTAGGATATTAAAAGTTAAATTTTACATATTACAAGAAATAATTTTTTTAAAAAAAATTACTTTTGAACAAAAAAAAACATGAACCAAACTGAACAAAAATCGAACCAAACCGATTAAAATTTAAAACCGATAAGGTCTAACAAAATACTAAACTAATTGGGTTGGTTTGGTTTAGTTTTTGCTCAAAATCGAACCAAAAAATTAAATCAAAACGAACCTTTAAACACCACTAGTACGTGGCAAATATATTGCCACCCCTGCACATTCTTAAATGCATGAGTTTTAAATGGATCCAGATCCACTGCAGTAGCCTCTGCAGTGGATGATCTAGATCATCTAAATTAATTTGGATAGTTCAAATCTATTTATTTTTTATTTTAGATTTTAAAAATATTTTTTTTTATAAGATACATAATGTAAAATAAAAAAAAATATTTAACTATGAATTTTTTTAAAAATAAAGTTTTAACTTAAAAAAAATTTTGAACCATTAAGATTTTAGTTTGAGTAGTTGAGATTTTATAAAAAAAAAAAAAGAAAAAATATTGGAGAGGATCCATTTCCGTTTTAAATACGTCCCAAGGGGTCAGAATTTCAATCTGTACATGTGAAACTTGCCATATACATCAAGTTTTAACCTTGTGTACGTGCGCACAGTATATATATGAATATTTCTTTGAAAACCCTCTTTTTTTTATTTTTAATAATTTCTTTCTTTTTTTTTCACATGATAGAAATAATAAATTCTTTCTATGTCATCTTATTTTAATACTTACTTGAAAATACTAATGACTATAGCAAGAGATTTAAGATGGCATATAGAAGCGTATGCCAAGTGTTCTAGTGATAAAAAATGAGTAATTAACAAACAATTTTAAGTTTAAATTTTCATTTTGTCATATATATAAAATAAAAAGTATGTAATGCTCCTAATATGTAAGATATTAACACTAAAAATTATAAAACAAAACTAAGCATTTAAAATTAAAAACATAGTATTTAAATCATTAGATGGTGGAAGTATGAGAAGTTTAGCAAGTAATCTTAAGTTCAAAACTTTATTTTCTCATATAGAAAAAAACAGACTACTTAATTCTTTAATATATTTGAAACTCGGCTTTACTCAATCCTTAACATACAAAGAAATCTTACTATGAAAACATATAAAAATAATTTCCTATAAAAAAAATATAAAATCTATTCATGCCAGGGAGGTTGAGAGAGCATCAATTGTTGAAGAGATCCAATTTTCTGAACATATTATAAAAATTCAGCAAAAATTTTAGTTACAAACTAATAAATTAGAAAAAAAAAATTATTTCAAATTAAAAATATTTATATTGAATGACGTTAAATTTTAAATAAATTTTAATATTAAAAATTTAAATTGGGTGAAAAATTTATAATTTATAACTTGAAGTTAAAATTTTTTATCATGCATTTTTTAAATAATTTTAAAATTTAAAATTATTTAATATAAATATTTTTAACTCAAGATCTTTAATTATAATTTTTTTAATAAATTATTCTAATTGTTTGAAATAATGGCATCTTTGGGTGGTGTAAATATAAAACACAACAGTTGAGATATGTGATTTTACAAGGTTGATTGTCGCTGCAAGGATAACTTGTTCTCAAGTAAGGTTGAGAGCGAAGCGTAAATGATTTGATGGTTTATTATAGTCATCAGTAATTATATTGATATGAATCGGCCAAAAGAGAAAAGTAATTATATTGATATTAATTACACTGTATCGTGGTTATAGCCTAATGGGCTTTTCCCTTATCTAAGAAATCATAATTAATTATCATTACATGATTAAAACAATTTGTCAGTGAACACTATTATACAGTGCGTGTTATAATGCATGTTCTCATTATCATGGTAAGGTTTAATTGTAAAGAAAAAAAATTGATAGGAGAATAAAAAATTGCTACGTTTGATTATTTGAAATCGACCGGTAGACATGTTTTGAACTAACGTGACTCTAAAAAATAATAATAATGTCAACGGAAAATAATTAATTTGATTCCAAAATTGCATCCAAACTAATACAGTTCATGATTCTGCATTCTCCAAAGAGAAACAGATCACATCCAGTTGGCTGGTTGCCCTAGCCTCTCTAAGCTATACATTATCCAAAATTAACAGTACAGGATGAGAAGTAAAACCACGTTAACGGTCATGGCGAAATTCTAAAACTACAGCGAGGGCATTTAGTCTTTCGACTAGATTTAAATATAATTTTTTATAAGATTAGAGTTATATATAATTTTTTATATTTTTATATTTTGTAATCAAAATATAATAAATATATAACTTTTAAATTAAAATATAATAAGTGTATAATTTAATTAAGATACTATATATTTATTATGTTATTATTAGATAATCATACATTTATTATAAAATCTAGTAACAAAAATGTAGAAAATTACATATAAACTTTTTTCTCCCTTATGCTATCAAATTCCTCTATTAAAATATAGTAAGTGTATAATTTATTAATAATAATATAACAAGTATATGATTTAATTAAAAAAATTAACAATTATTTACAAAAATTACACACTTGTCATATTATTTTTAAAAATCTACATACTTATCATATTTTAAGTAAAAAAATCTAATAGTGATAATATAAAGAATTGTACATAAATTTTTTTCTTAATTTGTTTGGAAGAAATTATCTCCAACTCTAGTGGTTGGGAATGAACAAAATATTCCAACCTTGTTAGTACCCATAAACTCATCAGATTGGTACTTTAAGAGTTTGACTTTTAAGATTGAGTAGTATGATATTTGGTTCACTTTAAACTTATAGTGTGTGTGTATATATATATATATATAGTAAAATATATACATATTATATATATATATATATATATATATATATATATATATATTATATATATATATATATATCAATATCATATATTATAGATATTTATTCAAATAGTTTTTACGGATTTTGAAATATAATAATAGTTACTTTTGTCATTTTATATTAATATATTGGCTAAAATGTACAAAATCTTTGAATTATAACTTTTTAACCTTCAAATATGATAACAAATCTTTCCAAACTTCGAATTGTAAATATATTAATTTATTAATAAAAGAGTGATATCTTCATCAACCTTTTATACAAATAATACTTTAAACTTTAATCATATATGAATAACTTTTTAATATATTATATTTTTGTTAGTAAAATAATGAATTTATTATTAGCAGGAGTTACTCACACATAATCTTAAATTTAGATGATTTATTATTAAGTTTTAAAAATTAAAAAAGTTGTTTCTATATGACTTTAAGTTCAAAGAGATTTTTTGTATTTTAGCCAAATATATTTTATGTAAATAGTTCTTTAAAAAATTCATTTTAAACATTTTCAAATAAATAGGTTTCAGTCAAAAAAAATTAAGTATTCAATAGAAAAAAAATTGTTTACCCACATAATATATATCCAAAAATAAGAATTATAGTAAGTTACCTTAATCCTACTCCCAATTATCTATATTAGTTTAGTAACTTTAGTTTACGTTTGATATGCCAAAAAAGAGATTAAAAGAATGAAAATAAAAAAAATAATAGGCGAGATAAAAAGTAATAGTTATATTTTTATTTTTTAAAAAATATAAAAATATAAAAAATATTAAATAATAATAAAAATATAATAAATATTTTTTATTTTATTTATTTTTGAAATAATGCATAGAGTAGATTGCAGGATACCAAACGCACCCTTTAGTGGGATGTGGTGGCCCAGCAGAGGGAGAGGAAGTGGGGCCCCTTCCCTAACGCCAATGATCCAGCTGGGAAAGACATGACGCGTGGGGCCCCAACCATGACACCTTCGCTGGTCGTGGCTATTCTTCTCGCAACAAACAAATTTGGGTTGTTCTGCGATGTTTGAATCATGGTACTATGTCCTAGAAAAATACACGTCTTTTTTGGGCAAGGTACTATGTCCTATATTACTTTAATTCGAAATTTTTATTTGATGAAATATTATATTTGACCTTTTGTTTTATATAAATTAAAATGTTTCATTAATCTTTTTTAATAATTCCAAAACATTTATTTAATAATTAATGTTATATGCTTCTTATATAATTATATATATATTTATTTATTTATTATAAAAATATAGGAAACCAATTTTATCAGTTTTAAAATTAATTTCTTTTATTTCGGGCTTCGTGTCAATTTTTTTTTAATTTTTTGTGTAATTTTGTTTAAAACTTACATTTTTTTATTAGATTGAGATATTGGTTCCGATACTAGTTAAGGTTAAAACTTTGAAGTTAAATTTAAGAAAAATAATTTTTCAAACATATTAGACTTATGTAAAGAGTCTATCATTAAAATCATTTTAAAAAATTAATTTTGATTAGTACATAAATTAATCTGAAAATATTTTTATTACATACAAAATTAATTTCAATTTTTTTCACCAAAAAAAATTATTCTTGCAGGGAAATTGATTATGACATTAATATTAAAAAATAAATTAATAGCACACAAAGTTGATGTATATATTTTACTAGCTGTTATTAATTCATCGTTACTTGTTGGGGAGTTATCACGTGAGGAGATGTGGAAAATGAAAAGTTACGAAGGGTAATGAAGTAATTTTGCAGAACCAGGTCACTTAAATGCAATTGTAATGTGATCTGACAATACTTCGAGAGTGAAATTAAATTCGACAGCGAGGTCCCCTCCTCCAACTTTCTCAACCAAGATGTAACCGCAAAATCTCGTGAGAAAAGATGAAAAATATCACAAACTCGGCCGAGATCAGTGAAATTTGAAAATTAAAAGGAAACACTCTGGGTTCTGGGCTACTGGCTAATCCGGTTTTGGCGGGAACTTGTCGGAATTCAGCAGTGGAACTGGAAATAATCATGCTAGCCTCTCTCATTTTCTTTTTTGTCATATATGGCACTTCAATTAATTAAAAATTATAAAAAATAATTAGAACAAGAAATACTTAATTGTTAAGTGATCTAATACACAGTGGCAATTTCCACGTATACCGATTGCATTGGAAAGAATTCAATTGAAAATGGCATTTTCCTCAAATCCAGAAGGACGCAGCATTTGCGAAATCAGATTCCTCATGTGAGATGAAGAAGATCTGCTCCAACCCTCTTTTCCAATCTCAACTTCTCCTCCTTTCCTTCTTTCTAGCCACACTATCTCCCTCTGCTTCACAGCATGTTCCCATTACCACAAATGGAGCTCTTACTCACGCCGAAGCCATCTCCATCAGGCAACGTCAGCTTCTCTATTACAGAGACCAGTTCGGTGACAGAGGAGAGAACGTGTCCGTAGACCCTACACTGATTTTTGAAAATGATCGCATCAGAAGAGCCTATATAGCTTTACAAGCTTGGAAGAAAGCCATTCTTTCTGATCCCAACAATTTCACTGGTAATTGGGTTGGACCCAATGTCTGCGGCTACACTGCGGTTTACTGTGCTCCCGCGCCGGACAATCCTAAGCTCCGTACGGTCGCCGGCATTGATCTTAACCACGGCGACATTGCTGGGTACTTGCCCATAGAGCTTGGGCTTCTTGTTGATCTTGCTCTATTCCATATTAACTCCAACAGGTTCTGTGGTACTATTCCCCACGAGTTTGAGGAACTGAAACTGCTCTTTGAATTGGATCTTAGTAACAATAGGTTCGCCGGAAAGTTCCCAGAGGTGGTTTTGAGGCTTCCCTCTCTCAAGTTCTTGGATCTGAGATTTAATGAATTCGAAGGGACTGTGCCCAAAGAACTTTTCGACAAGGATCTGGATGCAATCTTCATTAATAACAACCGGTTTGTGTTCGATCTTCCAGACAATTTTGGGAACTCTCCGGTGTCAGTCATCGTCCTCGCTAACAATAGGTTCCATGGCTGCGTCCCGGCGAGCTTGGGCAATATGTCAAATCTCAACGAGATCATTCTGCTGAACAATGCCTTCCGTTCGTGCTTGCCGTCGGAGATTGGGTTGCTGAAGAATTTGACAGTGTTCGATGTGAGCTTTAATCAGCTGCTGGGTCCCTTGCCAGACACCATGGGAGCTATGGTAAGTCTCGAGCAGTTGAATGTAGCTCACAATTTGCTTTCTGGGGAAATTCCAGCCAGCATTTGCATGCTACCCAATCTACAAAACTTCACGTACTCTGACAACTTCTTCACTGGCGAGTCACCGGCGTGCCTGGCTTTGCCAGCTTTTGATGACCGAAGGAATTGCTTGCCGGGGAGGCCATCGCAGAGGTCAGCAGCACAATGTCAGTTGTTCTTGTCTCGGCCAGTGGATTGTAACTCGTTCAAATGTAAAACATTTGTTCCTTCACCCTCCTCACCTTCGCCATCGCCCGGGGTGGTTCCTTCCCCCCCTTCACAAATTTCGCCTTTGCCACCCGTTGTTTCACCTTCTCCCCCTCTTTATATTCCACAACCTTCGCCTCCACCGCCATCACCAGTGTCCTCGCCACCACCACCCCAGGTTTATTCACCGCCTCTGCCTCCGTCTCCACCACCCCTACCTCCCCCGGTCTCTTCTTCGCCACCTCCTTCATCCCCACCTCCGGTTTATCCACTGCCTCTGCCTCCTCCTCTGCCACCTCCACCTCCTCCGCTCTCACCACCCCCACCTCTCTATTCTCCGCCACACTATTACAGCTCACCGCCGCTGCTACAGCATTCTTCTCCACCTCCACCTCCACCACCCCCAACTACGCCATACTATTACAGCTCACCGCCGCTGCTACAGCATTCTCCTCCACCTCCACCTCCTGTCCATTCTCCTGCTCCTCCAGTCCATTCACCACCACCACCATCTCCACCTCCATCCCCACCACCGCTTGAGGAGCATTCACCACCACCTCCTCCCACACCTTACGTGCCACTACCATCCCCATTTCCTCCACCATCACCAGAATATACTTCTCCACCTCCTCCCCCTGTCCAATACAGCTCCCCACGACCTCCTCCCCCTGTTCAATATAGTTCCTCACCACCACCTTCCCCTGTTCATTACAGTACACCACCACTACACCCATCACCTGTTCATTATAGTTATCCTCCACCACCATCACCGCCCCCATGCGAAAATCCACCACCAGTTACATACGGAAGGCCACCACCTGCCCCTGTATATGAAGGGTCTTTGCCACCTATCTTCGGAGTCTCATATGCATCCCCTCCCCCACCACCCTTCTATTGATTCTTTTGAGAACTTTGCTTCTTTTACGTTCCCCCTACCAACAACAAAATTCAGTTATGCTGGCGGCCATTTCTTCTCTACCCTCTTCCTGTACCTCGTTAATTATGCTCCTACTTTACGTGACTCTCGTCGCACGTGGAAGGAAAAAGAAAGAGAACGATAAGGGTTTGTGCAACGCTGAATTTATCACCAGCATCGTTCTTATTTGAATTTCATCAATAGCTGTAAAGAAACAGAGAAGAGGTCACAGTAGAGTGAGGTAAGAGGAGAAAGTTTCTCCATGGTGTTTTGAATTGTTATGGATATTTGAGTTGTGAAATAAAAGTGTCAGTGAAAGAGTAGATTGCAGAGAATATGTATGGATGGGCATGAATTGGAGAGCATAAATTCAGGGTTGCAAAGACAGGAGCACTCTCTGTTGCTGCTGGTTGCTTGCGGGGTTTATTTTTATTGTCTCTCTAATTTTGCTTTCCAATTTATAGTATAATTTTTTAAGATTTCACTTGTATTGATTTTCGGAATTGAGATAAATCCTTTTTCTTATCATTGGGTCAATCTATTTCTGCTGGGACTGAATGCTTGTGAGTCAATCCGTGTTGATGGTCATAATCTGCGATCCCCTACTCCTGATGAGATTTAATATTGGATAAATTTGTTTGTCCAAAAATGTTATATGCTTCTACCTCAAGATTCACAGCTATGCTCAATCTGTCCTTCAACATACCTGCATTGATGTTGTTGGGATTTCCCATTCCATTGGTGTTAATGAGCATTTGGCAATTGCATTATGTATTCATACAAACTCCTCGGGCTGCTTCTATTCCATTGTGGAAAGTGTCATCCTGTTACCCAACTAAATATTCAAGGTGATACATAAAAAGTTAGAATTAAAATAAAAAAAATTATAAATAAATAATATCTATAACATTTTTATATTTAATAATTAAATAATTATTCTTAAAAAATATTAAATAATAATTATAAAAATAATTCTTTTCATCTTTCTTTCTTCTTCTCCATTCTCTGTCTCTATCTATCAAAAATATCGAACGGGTCCTAAGTTGGACCTAAACCTGAAATTATGGTGTTGTCTTATACTTACTGTTTGAAATTGTCCTCCATCTCCGATCGAGACCACCGCCATAATAGTCTGGTCCCCTATTCATATCACGGTGGGACCTGAATAGCATCCCTAGAACCATTAAGCAGCGCTTGCCGGGCTCAGTTTGTTTTCAATTAATTAATATCGTTTGAGATTACTCTCCATGTGCAAACCTTCACCTTAACCTCGGGATTTGGATAAGGCTCTAAATGGGTAGTTTTTATATAAACGTAATCTTTTTATAAAATTAGCTGGGTACCCGTGGTATGTATGGTAACGTATAATAGAAAAATAATGCAATGAAAATTGATGTGATGATACAGTTAAAAAAATTATTAAAAAAGCACAAAATCTAATATTAAAAAAATGATTTAGTTACAGCAACCTAAAACTAAAACTTTAAATATATAGTAGATTTTTATGTAATATTTATTATATTTTATAATTATTAATTAATAGTATTTTATTATTTTTTAAAAAATAAAAGTATAAAAATTATTTTTATTTTCAAAATTACTTTTTTTAATCACATTTTTTTATATTCTACAAACCACACGAGTCCTCAGTAATCTGTTTTGGGGTACGCATCATTTCCCATTAGGATTCTGACCATTGTTGTGCTTGTGTAAAAAGCTTGGAAAAGCTCCGTCTGGTCACTGGATAGAAGTATCCTTCACCGCTTCACCCCATGTTTCTGCAGCAAGACGCCGTGCCTGCAATGAAACTTGGTTGGTCACTGTATATCTTTTCAAATAGCTTTTGCTTTTAAGCCATTGTGCCTTACGTTTCCCCCTCTTAGTATATAGGTCACTCAAAAGTAATTTCACACAAAACTTAAATCTGAATTTGGCAACAACATCAATGAATAATTAGGCTTTTGTCATGTCAAATGAAGTTAATATTTCAAGCTCAGGCATGATACTTAATTTCTTCAGTTCTTCTCAAAATTGAGAAGTCCTAGAAATAATTAAGGGTACTCCTTCAAAAGGGCCCTCCACAGTAACAAGAAGCATCTGGCTCCATAGAGTCCCTGGAATGCGTATGAACTTGACAACCCATATTGGGGCAGTTAGACTAACAAGAAGCATCTGGTTCCACAGAGTCCCTGGAATGCGTATGAACTTGACAACCCATATTGGGGCAGTTAGACGCTTTACATTAAGTCCCTTTCTGGAATATAATTTGTTGCTGCATGGTTCAGAAATTGGGAGAGAGGCATGAGAACCCCTTCATCAAGGAAAGTGTCTCGTTTTCCTAATGATATGACGACAGGGGAAAATTGCATCCAATAAACTTGTTTGCAGATACAAGAAAATGTGCATTTACAATAGCCATTTGCACCTTGAGACATGATCCGCATAAATTTGCTTACAGATGCTCTCTCAAAGTAGAGAGAAAGTGTACTAAAGGGCCTTTCTGCATGAGGCATTGTGGGTCATTTTCACGGTAATATCAACCATAGCAATTCAATACTGATCTGAGTAGTAGGTTTGGCCTTTCAATTAATTGGCCACACTTTATTTTTGGTGCAGAAAAAAAATGAAAAAGAATTAGATAACAGCATACATCTTACACTATACATATCCTTGGATGAATGGAAAATAAGAAACTATACATAAGGAGGCACATCGCACCACCAAAAGGACAGTGATTTCAATGAAATGGGCCCTCCATGATAGCATTCACATGGCCTGTAGGGCTTTTCCCGTACAACATGAAAATATTCATGTTAGAAGTTGGCTGGCTTGTTGTATTACCTCAACTAGGACTTAACTATCATTTACTTAGGGTTCTAGGGACAGCCTGTGATTGGGTCAAGCATATTAATGGCATGTCATAAAGTGATGCTCATGATATTGACCCCACCTAAACATTAAAAAGCGCAGACAAGTGTTTATTTCAAGTAAGGAAAAAATGTCTATGAAAATTTTGAAAAGGGGTGAAATTTGCAAATTAAAATTACCTTAAATCTTCCCTAACAATCTATATTCTAACTTTGTTGGTTCTTATTAGCATTTGATTAGATAAAGATCTCTAGATATGAGATGACGTGTGAGCCTTGGTTAGTATATCCCCTTCTCCATGAAGGGAAAAGTACGACAAATGCCATGTGGATACTCATTGGTTTTGTGCAAGGCTTTTGAAAATCGATATTCTCTTGATCTCATATATAAAAGGTTTTTTTTAAATTTGATTTAGTCAAAAGTATAGAAAATAAATATTCAATATTTGGTATATTAATTATAATATTTTAATTATATCTTTTTATTAAATAAATTTTTTAAATTATAAATAGTAATTATCATTAATTTTAAAAGAAAAATACACACATTAAATAAGGACATTTAAGAAAAATAATTTTTACTTGGGACAAAATTAAAAAAAAATACTTTTAACTAACTTTTTTAATCTTCGTAAATTAATTATTTATTTCTTTTATATGAAATCGGAAGAAGTATAATTTTTTAAAATCTTAATAAGAAAGAGTTTGTTATTTTCACAATATTTGATTTATCACTTTTAAGAGTGTCTAGGTAATTTATTATTTGGTGGGGTTGAAGAGGATATAGATTCTTTCATGTTAGGATCTCTTAATGATGCTCAGGTTATTTCTAACAATGAAGGGATCCATTTCCCAAAAAGAAAAAAAAAGTTTTATGAGTGACATGAGATAATCTAACATAAGGGAATCTATTCTCCATCTAAGAGAGTGGACAGCAACCTAATCCTTATTGCTCCCTTTGGAGTAATCTACAGATTTTATGTTTTTTCTTTTCAAATTTTTTTAATTTTAATTTTTTTTATTTTTTCAAAAATAAATATTAAATAAATATTGTCTCCTAACTTCTATAAAATAGACAAACTTTATCTAATAAAAGTGAAAAAAATTATTCTCGTCTTATGTTTTGCTTCCTTAAAGATAAGAAAATATCACAATAAAAAAAATTAAAATTAAAAAATAAAGTATGTACCATCGAGATTAGATCTAAACAATATAAATTGCCCTCCCCCACCCTCCCTCCCAAAAAAAAAAAAAAAAGAGATCCAGGTGGGGTGGACAGTGCCAACTAATTCATGTGGGTAGTAGAATCAGTCATAGACATTGTTGAAGGAAGCAAGCAAAGAATGCCAAGGCAAAGCGGACAACTAGGATTCTTCATTCTAGTTATGGAGCTATGATCTTATTTGAGTTAGCTTTTTCCCTGTCTTCCATTTTTAGCCAATCCAATAATGAAACAGTGCCAGATATATAAATGAAGAGGGGCTAACTGTCAGTGTTTCAAGATATAGCATCCACCTAGTAGTAATAGTAGTGGATCATGAAGAAGAAGAAAGTGATAATTATATTAGTTATTCCCATGTAGAAAGTAGACGATTTTGCAGCAACATATGGGCCTATAATCTGGGCATGAAAATTTGAAAATGATGCTAATACAGAGCCATGCTCATTTGGATTTAAACCCATCAAAATTCAAACACGCCCTCTCAAATTTATTCAAATTCCAATATTGAGAATGTTTGGTCGCCAATTTGAGACTAGATTCGTCTGGCCATCATCGTTTAAGCCAATTATAGAATCTGATTATGGCTACTCTTCAGTGTTCCTTTGCTCTCGGGGTTGAGGCCCTCCTTAAGCCCAATAGGTTTGGGCCCATACTTTCAGGGCTCAGAAATCTGTGGCCGAAAGAGGTACATCTCAGTTTGCTTAAGAATGATAGGCTTGTTCAGTATCACAGGTCCATAATTTAAAGGCTCCAAATCATTAGAAAATTTTAGCACTTGATATAGTCATTGGACATCTCTGCTATCATAAATTTATAATTTGAAGGCTCCCCACACCTATATATTTGACTGAGTCTTTACGAGGTTACCTAGGATGTAGATGTCATAATCATGGGCAAACTATGACAGTTTCCTCTCATGAATAAATTTAATCTCTTACAAATTCAATCATATAACATTGAATTATATAAATTATACATTTATCTTTAAAAACCATACATTTCTTATCTTATTATTGAAATATTATATACTTGTTATATTTTGATTAAAAACTTAATAGTAAAAATATTTAAAAAATTGCATATAATTTTTTTATTCTAATACACCCATCATAGAGAGTAATTAAATTTATAAGAGATTAAATTTATTCATATTAAAAACAGATAAAATTATATTTTTAGTCCCTATAATTTTATTTAATTTTTAATTTGGTCCTTACATATAAAAATTTTTAATGATATCCTTTAGTTTAAATAATTCTTAATTTAGTCATTGTCATTATATTTTTTGTCAATATTTGCCATATATATGAGTTAATTTATTTCATATCTATTTGTACCTCTTTTATTAACATATATCATATATATTTAGAATGTCAAATGAGTATTTAATTAGTTATATTAATAAAATTTAACATAAAATTTACAAAATTTTAATAATAGGGACTAAATTAAAAAAATTGTAAACTATAAGAATTCAATTACAAATTTTTAAAACTAGAGAGATCAAATTAAAAACTGAATAAAACCATGGAGAATAAATGTATAATTTTTTTTCTAAAAAAATGATTAGCAATAAATTTTAGCAGCCTATATTTAATTGTCTTAATGTATATATTTTCTAAATGTAATGGGGAATGTATGTTAAGAGTTATAAATACCTCAAATCTGTTTGGTGAGAATTAATATATTTAATTAGATCAAAGCATTAGCTAACTTTAGTTATTTTGGACAGGCTCTACATAGCAGCCAAGGACAATAAAATTGGTCCCCATAAGTGCCAAATTTATTGTGGTTTGGCACTTTGGGATCACATGGACCCCTTCTTTTCATGGTCATGTGTTGTTTGTTAAATTATTGGATATTCTTTTTCTTTTTTGGAATTTATTTTAAAAATTTACATTATCTTCTCTTAAACCTAAAAGCTATGCTACACTAATTTTCTCTTACAATAAAAAATGAGTTACAATTATCTTATTTTGACGAAAATATCCTCAAATATATTATTTATATAATATAACAAGTATTGAATTTGTAATTAGGTCTTTAAATTTATAATTAGGACCTTATAGCTTAATAATTCTTAATTTAGCTCATATCATTATATTTTTGTCAATATGTTACCATACATATGAATTTATTCTATTTTATTATCTACTTTTATCTCTTTTATTAGTATAAATTGTATATATTTAAAGTGTCAAAACAGTATATAATTAGTTACATCAACAAAGTTTAATAAAATATTGATAAAATTTTAACAATAAAAACTAAATTTATAAATTCTAAACACTCACTTATAAATTTTTAAAATATAAATATTAAATTAAAAATAAAATAAAATTATAAGTACTAAAAGTATATTTTTTCCCTTAAAAAATGATTAGCAATAAAATTTTGCAGCTATGCTTAATAGTCTTCATGTATTTATTTTCTAAATGTATTGGGAAATGTGTGTTTAAAGTCATAAAAAAGTCAAATATGTCGGGTGAGAATTAGCATATTTAATTATATTAAGGCTCTAACTAACCTTATTTATTTTGGACAAGGCCAAGCAATAAAAAGAGCCATTAATAAAAGTTATGTTTTTAATGGATCCCTTCTTTGACACATTTGGTAATCTATCACAACCTGAAATTTAATAAATGCTTATTGGTCATACTAGTTGGAGCCCTCTGGCCCACCATTCAAATTTAAAAAAGAGTATTAAAAAACATGTTGGCACGTAATTTAATGCATAAATTATACTCTTCATAACTTATAAATAATATAACTTATATATACAAATAAAAGAATTACACAAAAATATTTAAGCATTTATCTTACCATCTTTGCTCATTTTATTGTTTTTGGCGGTTTCGAATCTCATAGATCCCTTCTTTTTCTCGTGGTTGATATTTTCTCTGTTTAAAATATTATTGGGTAATATATATATATATATATATATATATATATTAGAGTTGTTCAAATTATAACTTTTTATGTTAAATATTTACAGTCTTTTCTTTCAAAATTTTAAAATACGTTATACTGATATCCTAATAATAAAAGATAAACTATAATTATATTTATTTTGACAAAAATATTCTTAAACCCGTTATTTATATTAAATTTTTAAATAAGTCATTATAATATACATAATTCTTAATTTCTTATTATTTTACCTTATGTGTGAGTTAATTTTACTTTATTATTTATTTTTACTCCTTTTGTTAGTATAAATTATACATATTTTAAATGTTTAATTGGTATATAATTAGTCATATTAATAAAATTTAAGAGAATATTGACAAAGTCACAACAATAGGGAGGGTCTAAATTAAACAAATTATAAATTATAAGAACTCAATTATAAATTTGTATAATATAAGAATTAAATTAAAATAAATAAAATTACAAGAACCAAAAGTATAATTTTCCTTAAAAAATGATTAGCAATAAATTTCAACGGCCTATGGTTAATAGTCTTCATGTATATATTTTCTAAATGTATTCGAAATTGTGCGTTAAGAGTTATAAAAATGTTAAATACGTTTGGTGAGAATTAATATATTTAATTAGACTGAGGCTCTAACTAATCTTATTTATTTTGCATAAGCTCTTGTCAAACATATTAGCCAAGGCCCTAGCGAAAAAGGGAGATAGTAATAAAAGTTAATTTTTTAAATAGATCCCTTTTTTGACACATATAGTAATTTTTCATTAACTAAAATTTAATAGAAAATTATTGATCGAATTTACCAAAAAATTAACAATAGTTTCGGATCACATGGACCCCTTCTTTCCATGGGCGGAGAAATTAGTATTTTTAAAGTATTACATTATTTTTCTTTTTAATAAAAAAGTCTAAGGCAAACAAAATGGAACTCACTTACTAAAAGAATAATACTAACTAATATAATTGAATTTTACATTTAATTACCTATTATTCCATTATTACATAAACAGAAGAGAAGAGAAATTTTATTCTATTGTCAACTAAGTCACATATTCAATTACTCACTTATCTAAGGGTACATAAGGATTTTTTTTTTTTTAAATAGTGTTGTATAAGACTTACACTTTATTATCTACTATAAAAAAAATATTACTATCGAGTAAAGTCTATCATACGATTTGATTCTATTTTAACAATTAATATATAAATAGCATAGTACACGATGTTTTCATTTTTTAAGTTATTATTCAATATATTATATATTTTTTAAAGTTGTTCAAATTATATCTTTTTTATTTTAAAAATTTGGATTCTTTGTTTTAATTAAAAAAAGTGCTAAATTGAGCTCTTTAATAATAAAAAAAATGATCTACAATTCTATCTATTTTGGCCAAAATATTCTTAAATTTATTATTTATATAATGTAACAAGTATAAAATTTGTAATTAAGTTGTTACAGTTTAAACAATTTTAAATTTAGTCCCTATCATAATATTTTTATCAATATTTTGCTATACATGTAAGTTAGTTTTACTTCATTAAATACTTTTATCTTTTTGTTAGTGTAAATTATACATATTTAAAGTATTAAAATAATATATAATTAGTTATATCAATAAATTTTAATAGAGTATTAATACAATTATAATAATAAAGATTAAATTAAAAAATTTGTACACTGCCAATAACTTAATTATAAATTTTTAAATTATAAGAATCAAATTAAAAATTAAATAAAACTATAGAAACTAAAAGTATATTTCTTCTTAAAAAAAATTATTAGCAATAAATTTTAGTGGCCAAGCTTAATTGCTTTCTTGTATTTATTTTCTAAATGTATTGGAAAATGTGTGTTTAAAGTTATAAAAATGTCAAACATGTTTGGTAAGAATTAATATATTTAATTAAAATGAAGCTTTAACTAATCTTATTTATTTTAAACAAGCTATTGTCAAACATAGTGGCCCAGGTCCAAGCATACAAGGAGCTATTGATAAAAGTTATTTTTCTAATGAATCCCTTTTATGACACATGTAGTAATTTCTCTTTAACTCAGCAAAAACTTATTGATCAAATTTACACAAAAATCTTCAAGCATTTATCTTACTATCTCTGTCCATTTTATTGTTGTTTGGCAGTTTCGGATCACATGGACCCTTCATTTCATGGCAGATCTTTTCTCTGTTTAATTTATTATTTGATATATATACATATATTTATTAAAGTTGTTCAAATTATATATGTTTTACTTTAAAAATTTATTTCTGCTTCTCTTAAAATTAAAAGATAAACTATAATTATATCTTTTTTAAACCAAAATATCCTTAAATTTGTTGTTTGTATAATATAACAAATATTAAATTTTTAACTAGATCCTTATAATTTAAATAATTCTTAATTTAGTTCTTATCATTATATTTTTTGCTAATATTTTGTCATATATGTGAGGTAATTTTACTTTATTATTTGTCATTACCTTTTTTATTAACATAAATCATATATATTCAAAATATCAAGATAATATATAATTAGTTATATCAACAAAATTTAATAAAATATTGACAGAATTTTAATAATAAGATTAAATTAAAAATTTTTAAATTGTAAGAAATCAATTATAAAATTTTATACAAGATGAATGAAATTTAAAATTGAATAAAATTATAGGGACTAAAATATAATTTTTTTAAAAAATTATTAGCCACAAATTTCAGCGGCCCATGCTTAGTTGTCTTCATAGATATATTTTCTAAATTTATTGGGAACGTGTATTAGAAATGTGTGTTAAGAGTTATAAAAATGTCAAATATGTTTGGTGAGAATTAATATATTTAATTAGTTTGAGGCTCTAGCTAACCTTGTTTATTTTAAACAAGCTCTTGTCAAATGTAGTAGCCAAGGCCTAAGCAATAAAGGGAGCCATTGATAAAGGTTTTTTTTTTTGGATGAAATGGATCCCTTTTATGACATATAAAGTAATTTCTCATTAACTTAAATTTAATAAAATTTATTGATCAAATTTACACAAAAATCTTCAACATTTATCTTATTATCCTTTCACATTTTATTGTTGTTTGGCAGTTTGGGATCACATGAAACCCTTCCTTCTGTGGTTGTGTTTTTGCTATTTGACCAAAATACTTTTAAATTTATTATTTATATAATATAATATGTATTAAACATGTATTTCATTAATATAATTTTTTAAATTTAAAATAAATTAAAATTATAACTTTTAACCAAAAATAAATAATATTGAAATAAAATTTTAAAATATATATTATTTAATAAATTGTATTTTTGATTAGTTATATTTTTAATAAGAAAAGAAATATTATTTTTAAGATTATTTTGATCACATTTAATTTTAAAAAATTTATGTATATTTTTATAATAAATAAATTATAATTTAAATATTTTTTTAAATGAGTAATTTTCTCCTTATAACTGAGCAACAGATAATAGAACCACGAATGCCGGATGAATATTAACATTTCTGAAAATTACAAACGCGATAAATAAACCCATAAAGCCGAGTAATTTGCCTTTACGAGTTTCACGGTATAGACTAACCAATGATTGAAAGAGCGACAGCCCCATGATTGACGATGCGATGATTGATGGTAATTTTTCTTGGCGAATGACTGAGTTGCTTTTCTTATTAAAAATATTTATATTAAAGAATTATAATTATAAATTTAAAAATTATATTAAAAAAATCTTAACATAAAAATTTTTAAAATATTTTTTATTTTAAGATCTTTTAAAATAATTTTAAATTTTAAAATTTTTAATATAAATATATTCAACTTATACTCTTGAATTATAATTTTTTTATTATTCTTAATAATATTTGGCTATTTCCATCATCTTCTTAAAAATAAAAGATTTAAATTTAAATATAATTATTTATATTTTTAATTTCAAAATTTTTAATCAAACTATAATTCTTTAATTAAAATATGATGAGTGTATAACTTAATTAAAAAATGATATGCGTTTCATATTTTAATTGAATGATCATATATTTATTATATTTTAATTAAAAAAATTTGAGAATAAAAATATAATAAATTACAGATAATTTTTTTAAAAAAATTAAACTATAAAATCATAATTTAAAATCTAGTTTCCAGTTAGCATGCACGTGATCCAAACGTCCCCGTTCCAAATGCAACCTTTCACCGCCTTATTGCGTCACAAAATAGATTAATAGAGTATTCATCACATTTAACAAACTACTTAAAAATTTGTAATTTGAAGTTCCATCGAAGACTAAATTTCATGCGACTGTTTAATTCGACAGGCATTTTTTATTTTTTAAAAAATAAATAATAAAATATGTAAATTGAGAGGTGTGATATCGTCGTGATTGAGAGTAATTAATGTTTTGCAACCTATAGTCTTCTAATAAAATAATTGTTATTTTGGACACCTAACATAGTGGAGATTTCTTTAATTAGTTTAAAAAAAAATTATGATTTAATACAAATTTAATTAGTTAAATTACCTTTAACTAATGTTTTTAATATTTGTGAAGTAAATATTAATGACTTATATTAAAGACCAGAAAAAGTAATTTTTATTTTGGACACCAAACATAATATTATTTCAGTTTTTTTCTTTTTTGTTTTTAGAGGACATTGAAATTATAATTACTTTTTGATTGTTTAGGAGTATCAAAAGGTGTAATTTTTTTTAACCAAACACTGAAAGTTAAATATCTAATACAAGTGTTACTCAATTATTATCTAATATTGTTGAATTTGACTTTTTTATTTGGAAATTAAAAAAAAAAGGGCTAAAGCAGCCTACAAACCAATTATTTGCTGATATTTGACCTTTGATATTTATAAAGAATCCTCAATCTTCGATTGTGAACTAGATTACTATTTAATTTGTTGAAAAAGAAGCGTAATATGTGGAAGGTGAGAGCGTGGTAGTCAAGTTTAGTGGGACAAAAATTATTCGTCGTTTTGTCTTTTTTATCTTTTTCTTTTCTTCTTTTAATAGAAATGTCGTATGCTTTTCTTTTCCATGCTTTTATGATGGATCCAATAATATATGGAGGAATACGAAAGCCACGAAGAGCCAAACAGAGAATGTCGTTTTCATTCTGTTAAGAGATCATCGCCCTCACATGACCTGCGTAAAGATCCAGATGTTTCTTGACTTGTTATAGCAAATAATATTCTCCTCAGCAGTGAAGCAATGAAAGTTCAAGCTTTGAAGCCTCGTTTGCTCAGAAACCCAGAAACGAAAAAACGCAGAAATTTAAAGAAAGCTTCTTCGTAAGTTCGTAGTGTGGGATTTGGGAGTTCTTGTAGCGTTTGCTTAGCATTTTTTGAAGCATACGACACAGCTTTATGGCGTCTAAGCAATAAAAACGAAAGTGTTAATTAACTTGTTTGGTGATTCCAAAATAGAATTTTTTGGTAGTGTACTTGTCTTCCTTTCATCATTTTGGCTTGTATTTGCCGCCGCGTATTCCTCCCTGCCGTTTTGTGAACTACACCTCAAACAAAATGAACTTTAGTTTTATATAATCTTATTATCATTTTAATTTGTTATGTCTAAACTACAAGTGCTAATTTACGCTTAAAAAATTTAAATCAACTGAAAATTATTATTATTTTGATAGAACTTATTATCAAAGGATTTGGATGCCCTGAATTTAGCAAGTAAATGTACTAGTATAATTGGAGAAAGATTAAAAAAAATGTGTTAAAAAAAAAAAAGAAGTAGATCCTATATATATTTTTACTCACACTTTCTCCTATGGAACATAATGTACGACTACAAAAAATCTAAATTCATTGTCCAGTTTGGAATGATTAAATTACTAAAATCATGATAATTCAAATAATTCAATAATCATAGTGCAATTCTTTTTTTTTTATTACTATTATTACCAATAAAAGGGTATAACTAAAGAAGCAATAAAGCACTTATATTGGTTTTTCTCTTGATATGTATCGTGGACTAATTTAAACAAAATGACAGTCATTTTTGTGTGAAGATATCCTTTTATATTTAAAAATTTTTTATATAAAAAAAAAAGTGACACAGTAGGTGAAATCTACCTATGTAACCCCTATCTCATATGTTACTCTCTTTCTTTCGATATAAGAGAATCTAGGTTTTACTTTTGCAAATTGTAGTCAAACAGAATAATCAAATTTCCTTTTAAAATCAACCATAATCGATAGGGCTTGATTTACCTCTTTAAATTATTTTTCATTAATAATTGTATTTGATAAAATTTTTCTATACATGATGAGATTAATAATTCAAATTGTGACATTTTCCATGCTATTCAAACTTCTCATCATTTTCCATCTACACTTCATGAATTGATTTTGATCCCAATAAAAATCATTCATGGTAGTCCCCCCGTACTTCCAAAATTACCAATATATTATGGGTACATGAAGATTTTGGTGTTCATATTTAAATAAAAGCGTAAACTACAGAAAATAAAATTTTATCAAGTATGCCAACGTCACTAATCATTAAGGAAGTTTGCCGATATTGAGAAAGCGACCCTTTTAGGGTAACTAGAAACAGAATCGTATATTAACCATGAGACTCACTCATCCCTGACTTTTGGTGTGAAATGAAACAAGCAGCACAATTTTAACGCCCCGATAGTGACATAATGATTTCTCCTTGACATCACCTACTACTCCATCCCATATGTAGCAGGTTGGTTCGCTAGCTTCTGGTCCAAGCTGAACTAACAAAGGTTATCTACATGGAAATGTTATTATTAGGTTTTCTAAATTTATTAAATTTACTTTCCATATAAAATTATTAAAATATTAAATTCTTACAAAACAAACTAATGTAGTGTTTGGTTTGAGGATTTTGGGAGGAGGGGAGTGGAGGGTCTTCCCTTGTTTGGTATAAAAAAGTTGGAGGGGTCCCCTCCCCTCCGAAAGTGAGGATTTTTGGAGAGGAGAAAAAATTTTTATCTTCATTTGACAAAATTACTCTCACTTTTATTTTCATTTAAAATATAATATAAATCTTATTTTTTTAATAAGATTTAAGATAATTTTTTATAAAAATAAAAAATATTTTTTGAATAAAAATAAAAAATTATTTTTAATAATAAAAAGTAAGAAAATTTTTTTTTTATAAAAATAAAAAAAAATTAAAAATTCTAATATCATAAGTATATAATTGTCTATTTAATTTTATCTCCACTCCCCTCCCCTCTTTAACCAAACAAGATTTTATTAAAACTCTTTCCCTCCTCTCCCCTCCAAACAAGATATCATTAAAACTTCTCCCCTTCCCTCCCCTCCTTTAAACCCTCCTTTAAACCAAACACACTCCCTAAGTGGAAGAAGGGGGTAAAAATAAGATGAATTGTAAGGAGGAAGGACTTGTAGGTTGAGGGGGAAAAAATACGTGAAAGGCACAACAAACCTGAAGAAGAAAGAAAGCGCCGGAAGCTTACGGCGCCAAAAAAAAAAGAAAGAAGAAAAGCTAAGAAAGCAAAGTAAAGCCTCCAAAAAGCAATCCCTCACATACGGAGTTTCTCATATCTCTCTCTGTGTTATTCATTTTTAAAAGAGACCAAAGGACTCATTAACCAGACAACAAAATCTCTCTCTCTGTTTTCTTTCTCTCAAAACAAAGAGAGAGATTGAAGAGCCTACTCAAGAAACACTCATTCAGATCTCAGTTATCTTCTTCATCCTCCTCTCACCCTCACAGGTACTTCCATTTGTTGATTTCTGAGATTCTTTGCGTTTCTATGGATTGAATCTCTATTGTCATCTCCATTGCAAGGATTCCTTTCTGTCAGTTTTTTTTTTTTTTCCTTTTTCTATTTCTTTGTGCTCTGAGCACCTGCATTTGCTTATGAATTGATCTGATGTTAAATGCTTAGCATATTGTGAATTTTTTTGCAAGAAAAAAACATTTGTGGAATAGCGAAAAACTAGGTGTAGATTTTGCTTTATTAATTTTTGGATGCTTGCATCCAGTGAGGGGAAACGAATCACTCCACTGCTCTTAACTGTTTCAAATGAAACTTTTGGTCTCTTAATTGACTTCTTCCTTTTGGATATCTTTTAACACTGTCGACAAGATTTAATTTCCTTTCTTATCTTATGCTGTTCTTCCTTTTCTCAACAACTAAACAGAGTCAAGTCGGTTTCTGTTTCTTTGTTTTCTCCTCTTCTAGGACCCAGCTAAGTCATTTGTTGATACATTCCTTTCCTTCTCATTTCTTATTCTTCTAATCAGATACAAATTAGGGATGGCCAAACTACGGAAACTGACTTCTCATTGTAGAAGGGGAAAGCCATTTTTGTAATGATGCAGCATAAGTTCTTCCGGGCGTTATTGTCTTTACATTCTTTTCTTCTTAACTTCCATAACTTGCATTCTCTTTTGTAATACATGATTCTCCAATAATAGTTATATTATAGTTTTTTAAATAAATTATATACATTTTATTTTATTATTAAACAATCACACATTTATTATATTTTTATTAAAACATTATATATATGTATTTGTATATATATATATATATATATAAACCGCCTATAAGTTTATGCCTGCATATACAGAGTATAACAGTTAGATTTAGCAGAAACGACTGGAACAGTTACCTCGGTCTGACGGTTAATACGTATTTACGTGCACGTATCTCCTTAAATTCAAATTGATTTGAAGCTTGTCCATGTGTTGTTTTTACCATGGTAAGATGCAAAGAGAATTTATACCTTCTTCCTTAGAAAGGTGAAAATTGAAAAATCAATCTGGGATGGGTAAGACTTTGTTAAACTAAAGAATGTTCTTTCAGATTATTGTGGGAACTTTACCGGCGGATATGTTTCTTAAAATTATTTTTTTGGCGATAACTTGGTCGAAGTCAGATATTATTCCTACCAGGCAGAGGAAGAGAATTAAATATTATCGGAAGCCAAAGAAAAGTGAATGATTACGTAAAACATACCGTTTGAAAGTGTCGGAATTTGCGTTTAGTCCACAATGATAGGTAATACTTGGCCAAAAATAATCCACGAGAGGTAGGAGTTAGGACTTGGGGAAATAAGTATTTTTCTGTCAAGTTATGCGAAGGCAAAAATCAGAAGTTAACATGAGTGTTTTTCTGCATTACAGGGGAATAGAAGAGCTTACTGGAAGAGACCCTCTTCTTCTATGCTCCACCCATGCTCTCCGTAGCATAGCTGTGTTGAAGAATAGATGGAAAGTGGTGCTACTCGCAGTAATAATGAGAGTTATAACATATATAAGGACTCTTCATGGTGCAGTCAATTCCGAAATGCATCCAATCCTTGGATGGCGAGATATGCCTATGCCTTGATTTTTCTAGTTGCAAATCTGCTAGCATGGGCCGCCCGTGATTTTGGTCATGGTGCTTTAATCGAAATGAAGAGTAAGATTGCCTAATTCCTTAGAAGTAAATAATTTTCACGTCCTATCACCATAACAATTACTTTTCTGCAGCTATTCAGGCCTTGTGCTCCCATTTAATTTTGCCATTTGTATTTTCTTTAGCTATGTAATTTTCTTCCTAACTCTGCATGCGAGTGCTTTGAAGGATCACCATGAATTAATGAATCCTAGCGACTTAGCCTGCATTTCTGACATCTCATCTGAATGCATGATTATTTTAGAGCTAACATTTCATGAATTGCGTAATTTGTTGCTATTTGCATCTAGATGAACATTTAGATATACATCATAAATATCCTAATATGTGTTCATTGCAAAATTGGCTATTGACGAAGTAGAATAAGAAATCATTTGACTTCTAAGTTTTGAATAGCACAAGTGCTTGTTAATCCGTCTATCTACAAAAATAGTGATGTTGGTAAAACTTTCATTCCAACTAAAAGCTGTCCCCGTTTAGACATTTTAATTTATTATAATGGCACTAGCTCTAAATCTAGCATATATTGGACTTCCAGGATTAGAAGGATGCGATGGTGGGAAAGACTGTTTGGGTGCAGAAGGCGTTTTGCGTGTGAGCATGGGTTGCTTTGTATCCTTTGCAATTATAAGCATGAAATCTAGCTGACAGAGGCCTTAAATCAGGCTTGTTAAAAACGAAATAAAGCACTAGGTATTAAATTGATCAATGGTTTAGTTGATGTGTTCAATTATAAGCCACTAGTCTTAGCTCAATGCGTTACTCCTTAATTTTCGGAGTGAACCTTAATCCTTGATCAGATATTTTATATCATAATGTTTTTTACAACTGCTGGTACTTCTAAATTGGATGAAGCCAGAGACACATGGCACTCTGGGTGGTGGTCAGTCAAGAGTGTTCTCTGGGTCGCGATGACAATCATCCCATTTTTACTTCCTTCTGCCGTTATTCAGCTCTATGGTTGGTAAATTGCATCGTTCAACAAGCTTCCTATTAATATTGCATCCTCTATGGGGTATCACAGGTTGCAATTATACACTTCGTCATTTCATTCTTCTGACAATCTTTTTTTCTTTTTTGGCAGGGGTGATTGCACATTTTGGTGCTGGGTACTGCTTGTATCCTAAATTAATTATTTTAAAATCATATCATTTTTTAACTGATTTATGATTATTTAAAAGATTTCAATATATATTTTTCAGGGTTTTCCTCCTCATTCAACTGATTAGCATAATCAGCTTCGTTAGGTGGCTGAATGATTGTTGTGGGCCTGAAAAAAATGCAGAAAGATGGTAAGATTTTCAGTTATAGAACTACTAGAAACACATGCAGATGCTTCATGAACACGAAAATTTTACTAGTTGAATTTTCATTTTTAAGGAAGGCATAATTTGTGGTTCTTGGCTATTTATTATTGTGTTGATATATAGAGGAAAGAAGTGAGAAATTTTTTATTTTTCTTCATGCTAGCCTTCTCGCAACATTGAAAGTTCTCCAGAGTCTAGAGTGGGCTAACTCGTTATTGTAAGGTTGATTCTACTAAAGTTTTTATAAGCATCAAAGTCTACTTATGTGCCAAAGGATGAAAGAAAAAAACCTAAAAGGCTAAAGCTATGTTTCTTCTTGTTCATTTTGTCCCCCAAATAAAGCTATGACACGTTGACATATAGAATAATTTCATTATTAAGATGCCTTATTTCTTAAATATTTGCACTAAGTTTCAATTTCCTTGCAGCCAAATCCATGTCATGTTATTTGCTACTACTGCTTATGTTATTTGCTTGGTGGGAATCATTTTAATGTTCATTTGGTATGCACCACAACCATCTTGCCTCCTCAACATTTTCTTCATTGCTTTGACCTTAGTACTTCTCCAACTCATGACAAGTGTGTCTCTGCACCCAAAAGTAAGTTCCATTTGTCACAGGATCTTTGCTATCAATCCATTTCATCTTCCGACATAACTCACTAACTTTTCCTGCAACAGGTGAATGATGGTATTCTAACTCCAGGGCTGATGGGTCTTTATGTTGTATTCCTCTGCTGGTGTGCAATTAGAAGGCAGGCTACCAATCTTTGCCAATAGTTTTACTCTTTCATAAATTTAACTCTGATGCATGAAGCTTCTATTGTTTAGTCCATACGCTCTTCCATAGAAACATGGATTTAAAATCAAACAAAAAAGACAAACAGCTCTACCTAACATTTCAATATTTTCTTTCCATTCTGGAAAAGTCTAAGAGAAAGCCACCTGATTTAAGTTTGCTTCTTTTAAATTGTTAAATTATTGCATTTGTGATTCCTTTCTCTTCCTGTCTTCATTTCTGTTGGATTTGAACTTTAGGACATCTTTGTGTATGCAGTGAACCAGCAGGATATAACTGCGTCAGGAAGTCAGACTCCGCAACCAAAACCGACTGGCTTAGCATCATTGTAAAATCTCATTTCATATCTAAATGAAATTTGAACTTAGTACCTAGAACTGCTCTTTATTATTGATAGTTATGATCTTACACATATACGTGTCTATTATGTATTTGAGCCTCTGGCTGTTAGACAGCTTTTATCTTCCCCCTATTTTTCTGTTATATGTGACTCTTCGAGTCTCAGGTCCAGATGTATGCTCATTACAAGTTTCATGTGTATGTCTCCAATTACAAAGCACAAGGAGAAAACTGATTTCGTTGCCAGAAAACCTAAATCATTACTTCATATGTCTATCATGAGAACCTTTAATCACACTTGATAATTCCACATGTAGGTATATATGTTTATCATATCTTCACAAAGGCTTTATAATTTCAATTTCTATAGCTTTCAAATGCATGATCTCATGTCACTTTCTGATTCATTGGTTGACATGTGACAATGAATGTTGTTGGCAGAGCTTTATTGTGGCAATACTGGCAATTGTTATTGCAACATTTTCAACAGGCATAGATTCCAAATGCTTTCAGGTTAGTCATAGAGTCTAAATTGAACCTGAATTCAAATATTAGTTTCTTCATTACATGTCTGACAGAACCCTGCAGCTCAGGAAGGATGATACGCCAAGAGCAGATGGTGTTCCATATGGTTATGGCTTCTTCCATTTTGTTTTTGCCACCGGAGCAATGTACTTTGCGATGCTTTTGATTGGCTGGAATAGTCACCATGTTATGAGAAAGTATGCATTTCCACTTATGGTTGATCCATACATTTTTATTTTCGCCTAATGTAGATGCATCTCTCAGAGGGTTTCTTGTCTTCTTTTGTACCTTGGATAAAAATGAGAATAACAAACGAAAGTATGCATCTCTACCTCTTAATCCTCAAATGACCGTATACAGTTCCAGATGCCACTAAACCCAATAAATGTGGTTTCCATGAAGTTTATCTTGTGCGTGACAAAATATCATTCTAGATCTGAATACTTGATTATGCTGAAAAAAAGGATCTCAATTGCCACTCGTAAAATGTTATGTCACTGAAGTCATCACTTATTTCTCTTACATTCGCTATGAGTAAGTTTATTAATAGCTGACCCTGTTTTTCTTTGGAGCATTCATTGGCATTACAGAGAAAACACGTTATACCTTTGTTCTTCTTGTTCTTCTGCAGATGGACAATTGATGTGGGCTGGACCAGTACTTGGGTTAGAATAGTAAATGAATGGTTGGCAGTTTGTGTTTACTGTAAGTATATCTGGTAAATCTAACATGAATATTTTGAATCTTACCTCAGCGTAATAAATACTGAAATTTAGTGGAACCATCTCCGTATTACTAGGCCATGTACTAAGAGAAGCTTATATCTTTTTACAGTATGGATGGTGGTAGCTCAGGTCATATGGAAGAGCAGACATAATGATCCTACATGAGAACTTCCAAAATATCCTTAGTTTTTATTATCGGTGGAGGGCTCCGATCTACAGATTGTCCCTTGTATCTGCTGCACATGTAGTGGACTCCTCCAATTCTGCCTGATAGAAAAAGGAACTGCAACACACAGGAACATCTACGACAGAAGCATGGTTCTAGCAGCTATGCACATATACTGATTGGATTTTTTTTTTAACATTAAGATATTTAGTCCTCTCGCTCCATAGAAAGATAACAAGCTTTCTAGACAAATGCTTCTTCCACCTGTACTTGTATCGCTGAGGGAGCATAATGTATTGTAGAATCATTTAAAGGATGCTAATTAGAAATTTAGAATGTTGCATCAAAATTTGTCAAGGAATCAATTTTGAAGAATAGAAAAGTTTTGCTGCCGCCTCCATTGCTATAAGAGGACGTTTATTTTTGGGTGTTCTCTGCTGAAAAGTGATTTGTTCGTGTACTATAAGAAATTTAATCTCATTACTCGATAGAGCAGACAGTGGAGAGTCGCCAAGCTCTGGCAAGCCAAAAAAGTATTTCTCTTTTTCCATTGCATTACCATGCGGCATTGTCATCTCGCTGCAGTCGTCAGACAGACAAGTTATTCCACAGTGAAAACTGGATTAACAGGATGTAATGTGTTTTGTCTTATGCATAGTTGTAAGGAATCGGCTGAGGAAATGAGGGTGTTAGCATATCTATTGGTTGCTTACATGGATACACTTTCAACCGTATGTGCAGCCAATGCCTTCAATAATCCTAGGCTCTTAGCAGCTGTGCGTATCTCGTTAAGGATGGCTTCTCCACTATTTTCAAGAAGAAAGAAATCGATTTACTGACTTGTTATCTTCTTAACAATATTTCAATGCATCTCTCCTTTAGACTGTTTGTTAACTGGGCAGTCCATTTTATGTTAACAGGGATTCCAGTCCCAGGTGAATAATATCCGGATAAATTGCATAATGAATGTATTCAATGGTTATGTGAAGAAACAAGAGTATTGTAAGTAGGGGTATTCATATATTTGGTTTGGTTCAATTTTAGAGAAAAAATTAAACCTAATCAACCTAATTTGTTTATCCAAGTGGTGGGCTTTTTAAGTTTTCTTTGATAATTGATTTGGTTTGAATTTTAGTCCCTTTGATTCAGCTTTAATTGGATTGATTCATACTAATTTTATTATTTTTTCTAAAAGTGATTTGATTTTAAAAATCATTTATATTATCCTATCTCTACCATATTAACTTATTTTCTTCAACAACTTACTAGAAATTAGAATAGAAACAATACTAAGCAATAGGCTCTTCATATTTACTGAATTAGATTGTTTTATAAATTTTAGAAAATTCTTGTTTGTTAACATTATTTAAAGAATTTAGTATTTGTAGGTTAACTTTTAAAATAAGTCTTATATTTACATCAATTTTTTATATTTTATTGGTTTATGAATAGAAAATAGAAATAATCATATATAAAATATAAGTAGGATATTGTAGTCTCAATCTCTAAATTCATAAGAAAAAAGGAGTAAAAAAAAAAAAGAGAAGCATAGATTTAGTTCTGTTTGGTTCAAATTGAACCAAATTTTAAAAAATTGACTATTAAATCGATCTTTTCAATTTAACAAGTCAAAAATCAATTTGAACTTTATTTTAATTTATTTTGATCGGTTTTTATTGATTTGATTCAGTTTATTTTGATTTAATTAGTTTAGTTCAATTTTAAAATATGAAATTTACTATGCATAGAGTGGTACTAGTTCAGCATCTTTGCAAAAATGGGAAGAAATTGCACATCGAATTATGGCTAGTTCTTCATATAACTATACTGACCGCATGTTTGAAAAAATAGTGGTGTCTTCCAAACTGCGTTTCGAAGAAAGTAATAAAACGTTGCTTCCAACAAAAGTAGGTTAAGAAACCGTGGTTTTGAACATCCCACCGTTTATCCAAGCACGCCATGAATATTGTGTAACTACGACGTGAGTTAAAAAGTTAACAATTATCATGACATATATATTTTTTAAATCTTTTGGTATATTTTCTCTTTCTCTCAAAGAAATAACATATAAATATTGGGGATGACATAAAGGTGCCAAAGGCTTATATCATAAAATATTACAAAAAAAAAACTGAAAGAGAAGACTTTCCAAAATGAGGGCATTATGAAAGAAGGAAGAGGTATCTAGGAAAAGACTGACTTTTTGGAATGAGGCAACAAGAAATTTAAGGTTGGGCAAGGGTAGGTAGTGATGATGGACCTAGGGTTGATAAAATTATGGGAAATATGATGCCATGATTGTCTTGCAGGGGCTCTCTTTTGGGCACCAATGAACGTTTTGTTCCTGGTGATGACGAGATAGTCCAATATACTCTTAAGGAAATTCTCTGGAAGTAATACGTATGATCCAAAGAAAACCTAGATGTAACTGTGATAGGGATTAAATATATAAGGGAGGGCATTATTGAAACTTTGCATGAGTGAGGGTATTATTGTAAATAAAAGCCAAAAAAATTAGTTGGCTAAAGTAAGGATAATATTGTAACCTCACAAAAGTAAGTGGGGCCAAACTTGTAATTGGAGACTAATAAGAATTATTATTATTATTATTATTATTATTATTATTTTGTGAGAAGTAATTTTTTAAGAAATTTGTTATTACCCGTTAATTGAGTAACACCTAGCTGCCCCCAAACCAAAATTAAGGAAAATATGGAATAAATGTAGATTCTTCCTTCATCTATTCATTTCTCTTTTTCTTTCTCTCTTTTATTCCTTTTGATTCTTAAACATATGGGTCATCTCAATGCTAACAATAATCGGTTATGGCAAAAGTAACTTGCTCGCAATCATCATTGAAGGAAGTTTAAGAGCATTGACAAGTGACTCTTGAATAACGAGATGAATGTGTTTATTAAAAAAACTACTAAATAATTATTTAATCATATTAATTATTCGACGAAATTAAAATTAATTTAATACTTTGCTAATAACAATTAGCTTGGATGAAATTTACATAGGAAAAAGTAGTCCACTTAAAGATTTCCAGAAAATATGTTACATAAGCTGAAATTGTTAATAAAATTTTTATAGGGAATATTTATAATAAAAATTTCATGAGAGGAATATTTTACTTGGATATTTTGGTATTTTAGGAAATATGTTACAAATGAGAAATCCTATAAATTTTTGCTACAAGCCATTATTTATAAAAAATTGAATTACCCTAATTATCTAGTTGAAATGGAACTAAGAGTATGAAAAGCTCAATAAAAAATTTAGTTGCAAATCAACTACATAATTAAAGTTTAACAAAAACAATTGAAATTTGACTAAATAAGTTAAGAGGTCACATGTTTAAAATTCTGGAATATCCAAGTGTCAAAATGGGGAGTGTTAGGCATGTGAGAAAGAAGAAGTACCACATATCGCCTTATGTTATCTTCCACCTACCTAAATAATAATTTACATAACACCTTACCTCTCATGTGTCCAAGAAATTTAATACAAGGAATGGTAAAACTAGTACTTAAACAAATTAACCAAAGTCAAGGAACCAAAATTCTCTACAAATCTCGAACTTTGCACATTCTAATCTTGGTTGTCTAAATTAGATTTGGAAAATTCAGATTTTATGAATTTTTTTTTTATTTTTTTATATGAAATATCATTTTTTTTTTGGAATTAATAGTTATAAAACTGTTTTCATCTACATTTTGTATAATCTAAATGGTTAAATTTTATGAAAATTTTTAATTTTTTTTGTAGTTGGCAATTATAAAACTATTTTTATTCTATATTTTTTAAAACAAAAAAAATAATATATATATATATATATATATATGCAATTTAGACTATCCATATTAGATTTAGATAGTTCAAATAGAATGTGCATGCTGTGCACATCCAATCTATTTACATAAGATCCATGTCTAAAGTCAAGTTTTCACGACCCAAACTCTGAGCTATGACTGGCACCTAAACTAAGCTAAGCATGATTGGCCCAATCTAGTAAGCCTGACAACTCATTCAATGCTCACACTTTTATATAAGCATACCTACAATGATTAGAAGTTGTTGAAAATCTGACAGCACCTCCTCTAAAAATTAGACATCCCAACCCTGCAAATTCAACGCAACCCAATACATTTCATTTCAAAAATTTACCAGTATTTTATATCTTTGAATTCTTGCCACAATACGTTATAGTACATAAGTCTTTCAAAATATAATCAAATGTCATTACAATGGTCATTATATGATCTATAAAGAAGTATAACATCCTTAAAACTAAAAAAAATGTAACACTTAGTAGCCAATGTGTCTTGGAGTTCCTACACAACTCAACCGACCAAAATATCCTACCATCTATGTCTGAGTAGCATGCAGATCCCAGAGCACCTTAATCTACTTTATGGGGATTTGAAATATGACAAAGGAAAGGGGTAAAACTAATACTGGCTTAGTGAATGCATATATAACAAAACAAGTAGAAGGGAAAACAGATAAGTTTAGAGTTTCTCACAATAAAGTATTTAGACAAATAAAGGAAGTTATATTGCCTTTAATTGTTGTATATATATATATATATATAAATTAAATTACATTGCAAGCTATCAGTAAGCACAATTTAAAATTAAAAGAAACAAGATATAATGGGTATCACGTGTAAGAATTATAATCAACCCTGAGTGCCGCCACACAGGATTCAATACTACCACTAATGCCCACTGTACAATATCACAATATCACCACCATCACCGAGTGCTGCCACACGGTGTACATATCACGATATATCTAATATAATTATCACTGAGTGCCGCCACACAGTGATTATTCATTATTCTAATTAGGTATACTAAGGCCGTTACTCCTATTAACGACTACGGGGTTTTAATTAGATTTTCATCCATAATTTTGGAATAAAATCATTTATATAAATTAAATATTAACAAGTAGGTAATTAAGTCAGTACAGTTTAAATCAAATAAAAGAAACAATTTAGATTAAAAAAAACAATGAATTAACGAATTTACATAATAAAATTATAAATAAAGGTCATTTATCACCTCCCCAACATAAAAACTATATATATATATATGTACTTTCACACATATAATTTAATTCACATAAAGTTTTTAAAATAAATAAATAAATAAATAAGATTTGTTTTCCCGACAACACAAATAAGGCAAATCACAAAATAAGAAATTTAAACTAACAATATATAAATATAAAGTAAAAGATACTACTATTTTGTTATCTATACACTCACCTATGGAAGTTAATAGTAGAGGCCCAAATTTCTTAAAATTTGAAAGAATCTCCAATTGAAGAGTAGTCCCAATATCACCTATAATTGTACTAAACATAAAAATATCACCTTAAATTTCTCTATTAGTTTTTAATATGTTCAATCTAACTAATTTCACCCTCTAACACCTAAATCCATAATTATAGTTTAAATTTCCAATGTTACTATTAACCCTAGGTTTTAGATTTCACAAATTAATTTTCACAGTCCAATTTAAACTTCTAAAATTTAGTTTGACCTTAGAATATATTTTAAGGAGCTTAAATGAGCATATAAGAAGTACCAAATCATACCTAAGTGGTATAAAATAAAAAGCCCCAATTTAAGAACTCCTTCCATAGCTAAAAAGAGAAGGGAAGCTGCCATTAAAGTTTGAATCACCATTGACATGAAAATGGAGCGAAAATAAAAGCTAAAGTCAAGGAGAAAACTAGCCTAAGTATATGAGAAGAAGAAGAAGAACGAAATTAAAGCTTTAATAGAGCTCACCACAATGTGTCTTCTCTCACCTACTAGCCACGGCCACCCAGTCCTTAGCCACCGGAGCAAGATGATGGTAGCAGCATCTCAGAGGGAAGAACAGCTAGCAAGCACAAGAACGAAGAAGAGAAAGAAAGGAAAAGGAAGAAGAAGGATAAGAAAAAGGGCTACGTTAATGGGAAGTTGCAAAGGAGGAAAAGGTGCTTTTCAAAGAAAGAGAAAAAGAAGAAAAGGGGGAGAGAAGGCTCTTGCTGCATCAGATGAGGGTTATAAGGAAGGAAAGTATATTATAAACAGGGAAAAAGAGAAATTGCAAAAAGGCACCCAAGGTTTTTTTTATTTTGTAATTTGTTTAAAACTCATGGAGAATTATTCTTACATGCCTAAATGTGAAAATTAGGACCCCATAATTATTTAGAGTTTTCATATTTACCTATTTTAAAATTGTGGGACATAGAAATGTCCTAATAGGTATAAAATAGATTTCAAAATAGCTTCTTAAGATAATTTTAAAACTTTATAATTATCCTAAGATTACCTAAATATTATATTTATCCTAAAAAATAAATTTTTATCTAATTTAATTAATTAATTATTTATTTATTTATTTTAATTTGAGTTATTACATTCTTTTCCCTTTAAAAAATTCAGTCCCTGAATTTTAACAAGCCTCTTACGTACGGGGTTTCGAAAAGATGGGGATATTTCTCACGTATAGCTTCCTCAACTTCCCAAGTTGCCTCCTCTTTAGAATGCTTCTACCATACCACTTTTACTGATGTTATATCCTTATTCCTCAATCTCTTGATCTATCTATCAATTATAGCCACAGGTTGCTCTTCATAAGAGAGCTGCTCATCTGGTTCTATGGTCTGTGATTGAAGCACATGAGAAGAGTCGGCCAAGTATTTTCGAAGCATAGACATATGGAAGACAGGATGAACACTTACAAGATTTGGTGGAAGAGCTAAATGATAGGCTACAGCTCCCACTCTCTCAAGTATCTCAAAAGGTTTAATGTACCTAGGACTCAACTTCCCTTTCTTTCCAAATCGTAAAACACATTTCCTAGGTGATACTCGTAAAAACACAAGGTCACCAACACTGAACTCCAACTCACATCTCTATGATCTGCATAGGACTTTTGCCTAGTTTGGGCAGTCAATAACCTTTCACGAATCAATCGTACTTTAGCCACTGACTCTTGAATGAGATCTGGACCCAAAAGTTTAGATTCACCCACTTCAAACCAACCAATTGGTAATCTACAACACCTTTCATATAATGCCTCAAAAGGTGTCATCTGGATGCTAGATTGATAACTGTTGTTATATACAAATTCCATCAAAGGTAAGTATTTATCCCAACCACCACTTAGATCCAAAACATACATGCGAAGTATATCTTCTAATATTTATATCGTGCACTTGGACTGCCCATCAGTCTAAGGATGAAAGACAGTGCTAAGATCTAAACGAGTCCTTATTGCTTCTTGGAATGACTTCCAAAATTTAGCTATAAACTGTGGCCCACGATCTGAGATGATAAATACAGGTACTCCATGAAGAGCAACAATCCTATGTAGATAAAGCTTAGCATATTGAGCTACAGTATAGGTGGTTTTCACAGGTAAGAAGTGCGCAGGTTTAGTCAATCGGTCGACAATCACCCATACTAAATCATAACCCTTAAGGGTCTTTGGCAAACCGGTTACAAAATCCATAGTGATTCTTTCCCACTTCCATTCAGGTATTTCAATTTGCTGCAACATACTTATAGGCTTCTGATGTTCAGCCTTTACTGACTGACATACTAAACATTTAGATACAAACTCTGCCACATCTTTTTTCATTCCTTCCCACCAATACAACTCTTTCAAATCTTGATACATCTTATTGGAACCTGGGTGAAGCGTGTAAGTTGAGTGATGAGCTTCTTCTAAAATTTTTCTTTCCAAATCTTCCACATTTGACACGCACAATCTACGACCACATCTCAAGACTCCTTCATAATCTATTGTGAACTCTTATAACTTACCTTCACAAACTGCTTCCATAATCTTCCTTAATTGAACATCTTGTTCTTGCATAGCCTTGATTCTATCTACCAGACTAGAACAAAGTTGCACATGAGCTAACAGTGCGCCTGACCCTATGATCTCAAACCTCACTCCACCCTCAATAAGTTTTTGAAATTCTTTCACCATCAGTCTCTTGACTTTAATAATGTGAGCTAAGCTACCATGGATTTTCTACTTAAGACATCAGCCACTACATTAGCCTTGCCAGGGTGATATAAGATGTTACAGTCATAGTCTTTCAAAAGTTTTAACCACCTTCTTTGTCTTAAGTTCAAATCTCGCTGTTGAAAGATATACTTAAGACTCTTATGATCGGTGTAAATTTCGCAAGTCTCACCATATAGGTAATGCCTCCAAATCTTCAATGCAAATATGACTACAACCATTTCTAAATCATAAGTGGGATAATTCTGTTCATGCTTCTTAAGTTATCTAGATGCATAGGTTATCACCTTCCCATACTGCATTAGTACACAACCTAGGTCTACTCTTGATACGTCACAATATACTGTATAACCACCAGTTCCAGATAGAAGAGTTAGCACAGGTACAGAGGTTAAACAATATTTTAATTATTGAAAACTCTCTTCGCATGAATCTGACCACTGAAACTTCACTCCCTTCCTTGTCAATCTCGTTAGAGGAGTTGCAAGTTTAGAGAAATCTTTAACAAATCTGCGGTAGTATCCCGAACCCGAGAAAACTATGAATCTCAGTTACCGTAGTAGGTCTAGGCCAATTTTTGACTGCTTCCACCTTCTTAGAATCCATACTTATCCCATTTTTAGACACTGTGTGTCCTAAGAAAGCCACATTGTCCAACCAAAACTCACACTTAGAGAATTTAGCATAAAGCTGATGTTCTCTCAAAGTTTACAAAGCCATTCTCAAATGTTGCTCATGCTCTTCCTTACTTTTTGAGTAAATAAGAATGTCATCAATAAAAACAATAACAAAATGATCTAAGAATAGTTTAAAGACTCGATTCATCAAGTCTATGAAAGCTGCCAGAGCATTTGTAAGCTCAAACAACATGACTAAGAACTCGTAATGCCCATAACGAGTCCTAAAAGATGTCTTTGAAATGTCCTCTCCTCTGATCTTCAATTGATGATGCCCCGACCTCAAGTCTATCTTAGAGAAGCATTGAGCTCCTTGAAATTGGTCAAGTCGTCTATTCGTGGCAATGGATACTTATTCTTCACTGTCACCTTATTCAATTGCCTGTAATCAATACACAATCTTAAAGAGCCATCCTTCTTCTTTACAAATAATACTGGAGCACCCCAAGGAGAAGAACTAGGGCGTATGAAACCTTTATCAAGAAGATTTTGTAATTGTTCTTTCAATTCTCTAAGCTCCGTAGGAGCCATTTTGTATGGAGGTATAGACATAGGTTGAGTATTAGGAATTAAGTCTATGGAAAATTCAATCTCCCTATCTGGAGGTAAACTGGGCAACTCTTTAGGGAAGACATCAGGTATTCATAGACCACCGGCACCTTCTCCAAACTTGCTGTTGTCGCACTAATATTTTTAACCATTGCCAAATACCCTTTACACCTTTTTCCCAATAACCTCCTAACACTCAGAGCAGAAATCAAATTACTAAGTGTCACACTGTGGTCGCCTTGGAAAGTAAAAGATTCTCCCATTGGCAACTCAAACTTCACCACCTTATTATGACAATCAAGTGTAGCGTGACAAGAAGATAACCAGTTCATACCCAGAATTACATCGAAATCCATCATATTAAGGACTACTAGATCAACAAATAACTGATTGCCTTTTACTAGGACTTCACAAGATCTATGCACACGGTCAACTATGATTGCATCTCCTATAAGTGTAGCTACCACTAAAGGCTCATCTAGTAGTGATGCATCTTTACCAAATCGCAAAACAAAGAATGGGGATACAAAGAAATGTGTAGCACCAGAATCAAATAGAACATGTACATCAAAAGAACAAACCGGAAGAATACCTGTCACCATTGCATTTGACATCTGAGCATCTTGACGTGTCATTGCATAAACACGAGCTTGACCTCCCCTGGCCTCTGCCTCTTAATCCTCTGCCACGAGATTGTACCCCATCAAGACCTTGGCCTCCAGGCCCACCAACCTGTCTCAATGGAGCTGCTAGAATTGGAGATGATAGTAGCGTCGTAGGATTAGATGCATGACTAGAGGATGGTTGCCCTAATAACATTTGGAGGGGAGGGAAATTTGCCCTCCTTCTTTCCCCTCCACTCCTCTCCCTTCTAATTTTTTTAATCAAACATCTTATCTCCTTCCCCTCTCCTCCAAAAATCCCCAACCAAACACACCCTTAGAAGTTTGCCAAGTCCCTGAGTTTTCTAGTTAATGATATTGATGGGATTTCCATTCCCCAACCTATAACTTCTATTTAGTTTTTCTCTGGCTTCATCCTTGCCTGTCTTACCCAAGAAAAAAAAAATAACAAAAAGTAAAATAAGTATAAATCAATCACATATCACAATGTCTTTTTTTGTCTATCATGTTTAAAATACTACAAATCAAACCAAAATACACAAAATTTCCTTGTACGATTTTTTTTTCTTACTTTAAAAATTAATTAATAATCTCCCAAATTTTTAGGCCCATTCAACTAGATCCTTCTATTCACAAAACCATTAGAGCACCGGAGCCCTCCACGTATGCCACATCATCACTTCATTACCTATTTGGCATCTAAGGAAGATACAAGACAAAGAATATTTTGATCTTTTCATTTCCTTAATCCCAATCTAATCTTACACACACACATAAAATTTAGAGAAAAATGATTGTTTTTCATGCATTATTTATTATTGTTTGCTTGTCCTAAAATTATATATATATATATATATATATATATGTATATATTTTAAATTCCTCAATTTGTTCTATCTTTCAATATTTTTTTTATTTTTCTAGATTTCCATATATCTGCATGGGTCCACCCAGCTAGTTTTCCCCTAAGTTATCATGTGACTAGATGCTTTCTTCTGTCATTGCAGGGACTCAGAAATTCTCCTTTGGATCCCACAAAAAAAAAATAAGTAAACAATATTTATATAGATGTGTACAGATATAAACCGTACATAAATAATATTAACATACAGTCTAGTGGAAAGCTGCACAATAACCGATTTAGCGAGAGAGAGAGAGAGAGAGAGAGAGAGATTACTTAGCTAGGTCACGAAGATACTCCCCCGCCATTTCCTCGTTTGAATTGTTCCCCCATTTTTGCATTTTTTCTTCTCCCCCCTCGTGCGAGAGCAAAAGCCTGGGGCACGAACTGGCTTTGATTTGCTCTTTGCTTCTTTCTCATAATAAGCTGATTTCACTTTAGATTCTGTGGTAATTATCATCATAGACCTCCGCAAATATTGGTGAAGAAGGAACAGAGCAATGAAGCAAGCCTGAGAACAAATCCATTAAAGCTTTTGATATTATTTCTTCCCTTCCTTTCTTATTTAGGTCGGTTCCTCTTTCTCGGAAATCAAGAACCAATAGGCACTAGTTATTAATTGATCGATTTAGTTCTTAGAAGTTCCAGAGGGCAAGATTTCGGTTTTGACGCCGGAGTCACCATGTGATGATCTGCTTTTGCAAGAATCAAAGATGAGGTGTATTGAACGTTTCTAATTCATTTGTTTACCCATGAAAGTGCTCTGAAGCCTCTGACTAGGACTAATCAATATTCAAATGCACCGTTATTGGTCACTGTAGAGTTCCAGCTTTTCAACGAGGAATACGGTGAACCAATAACCAAGTCCCCGGCAGGGCAATCACGAACACGGCACATGACCAATTATCCTTTTGCTGTGAAAATCTGACCCTGGCAGTAAAACGCAATTTCCAAGAACCAACCAATCAAAGATGTTGAACGATGGCGCAATGATTCACCCCAGCGGGGGTTGTCAAATGCAAGAAATGGAAGAATAGCTTCAAGCTCGGCGGCAATTGCAGAGTTAGAGAAAATTGAGGAGAATGGGTGTAAAACGATCAAAATGACCTTTTCAGATGGTCTAGGTAGTCAAGGGAGCGATGATAAAGACGTGTTTAGTCTACACGCATCAGACTGTGTCACCCCGACGATTTTGTTTAAAAAAATGTCCAGTTGAGCAAATCTCTAAGTTATAGTCAACTTAAATTCAGAGATAAATAGCAGACTCCTAAATTGGAAGGATTCTGCGTATTTTGACCAATAGATTATTATATTTTCGTCCTTCCAATTTTACTGCACTGAATCAATTTGGTTCTCTAATATAAGTTTTTTATCATTTAAATTTACAAACCTCAAATATCTATGAACAAATTTTCACAAAAAATTCCCAGAAGAAAAGACAGATGATTTCCATGCAGGGATTCTTATCCTTCGTGAACCACCTATTCGTTCACTGGATATCAACCTAACAAATTTCTCCGGAACATATAACGGACTTGAGCATTTTCTAGTGTTTTCGGTATGAATTTTTTTTTTTTTTGGGTTTACCATGCAGAATAATTTCAGTAAACAATGTGGCATAGAGACTCAAAGTTGACCACAATAGTAGCATGATTTCACGTACTTCTACAAATAGAATTAGCACGCCAAAATTATGAGATTACGAAACATACAATACAGCAAAATCAGAAAATAATACAACTATAGGGCACCAAATAAGCACACACCATAATTCAATCGACGCTACAATTGCAAACGAACACATGCTGCACCCAAAAAATTGTCTCCACGAAGGGGTCTCTGCACCGATTTCAGCTCCTTATTTCTCCCCTCTAAGGCATCCCCCATCCAGGAAGGCAGATTGTGTCTTCCTCCTTCCTATAGCAATAAACAAATTTACACAGCCAAGTGCAGATACTTGACTTTAACCCCAAGGATGATCACAAATCTCTCATTGACTAGTAAGATGACGAAAACCAAAACTTCACCCACATTTGTACAGGGAGCAACAACATGGTGCTTGTCAAAACGAGGCCAGATAGACAAATTTTTCACATCATCCAAAGGGGTTCCCTCCAGCAGAGAAGGAATTTGCCCTGGCAGGGGCTGAGAACACACCAGTCATCTGCTGATCCGGATTCGAGAAGCCAAAAGCAGTTCCCTGGCTACCAGAATTCTCAATTTCTTGATGCCTGCACATGCAATTAGAAACTCTCTAAATGGGGTGGTAGGTAATGTTAAACCACAGCCAAATCATCAACATTTTCGTAGAACCACAATTAATTAATGTATGCACATATTACTTAACAAACCACGGCAAATAAAGACTCCAGAGCTCACAGAAATTACACCTAATAAATTAGCTGTCTAATCAAAAGAACAAGTTCAGCGAAACTATGGAATGGGGTAAGATAAAATTTGACTGTTATATGAATTGGGAGAGTAAATGAATAATTTCATCCAAAAAATGAGCTCCCAAGAGCAAAGGAGCAACCCAAATTAAAACAGCCTTTGCAAAAAGAAAATATTATCATGACCAGATAGTAGTTACCTTGGCATTGGCATGTTAGTTGGCATCTGTTGCCCCACGTATGCCCCTGGGATTTTCAAAGCACACTTCAGGATACACAACAAAAAAGGAATAGCCTTAGCATAAAACAATCAACTAAAGATGGTAAAGCGGGAGATGTAAATATACTTGGTGCCATTGTTGATGCATGAACTTGTGCTTGCAGGGGCAGTACTGATCCGTATAATGATGAGTGGGGTGAGTTCCAGGAAAGTGATGGATTACCCAGGCTTGAAGGGTGCATTACACCTGAAGAAGGCGGTATACTTGGCAGAGCACCTTGCAAAGATGACATAGAAGGAAACTGCATCAAATGAACACCAACCGCAAAAGCATCAACCAAAATTTGCGATTAACTGATGAAAATGTCAAGAAGATTGTATTGAATCTACTTTTTTAAAAGAGACAGATGAGGTATATTAGGCAAAAAAATGTTAAAAGATGCCAACTACTGAGTAATACATATTTCAGAAGTCAGCACTTCTACTTCAATGTTCCAGATTTGTCAAATTGAGATGATCATACAGAAAAAGAAGAGCCATTTTTCAGCAGTTCAAGGGTATCAATCATTCATTAACAGATATGGCTCCTCTAAAGCCCAAGGTGTGATTGGGAGAGTAACTTACACTATAGTAATTAACAATGATAAATTCAAAGGTGAAGAAACCCAAACCATATTGTGGACTTCCATCAGTAATCATTGAAAAGCACTTTCCTCTCTAAAGCAACAGATGCACCTTAGCAGAGCCAAATTTATAAAAATACTAATGGTCTACCCAAATGCATCAATGCAGTTCTCATGCATGACCTATCAAAATATTAGAGATTATTAACTTTCTAAATTTCTTTAAAACATTATTTACGATTGAATGAGCTGATCTCAAAAGGCTCAAAAATTGGCACTGGTCCATGCTATCATTTCTAATTTATTAAAGTCACATACTGTTGGGGCTTGAACGGTAGGTGATTCACTGCTGACATCAAATGGATTTGTTGATTTTGATGACGGTGGAAAACTTGGCATGGGCTGTAACAGGGGCACACATTCATATGAGAGAATTGCATTGTACTGTTGTACAAGTCATAAAGAAAAATAATAACGGTGAAAGCTAACAATGTTTGATTATAACTGTACCGCTGCAGTATTATATTGCATATAGATACCCATGCCATGGGGAGGACCCATTTGCCACCCTGGAACCGGAGAAGCGAAAGATGAATACTTCACAGTAAAAAGATCCTGCAGAATATCACAAGTTAAAGTAAGATACACATTACACACAGAGAAGCCCACGCATTATACACATACTTTATGTAGCAAAATTGAGGAACAAAGAATACCTCAGGAAGTTCTTTTCTTCCACTTCGTTGTGCTTCTACTGTCGAAGGCTGTGAAACAACACTAGAGTTAACCTCATTGGCAGCTTTTGAGACAAGATGGGATGCATGTGGCATTGGTGTGCTTGGGTGCCCTTGTATTGTGGGCACTGGAGATACACCCCACTGCTGCAAGATTTTTCCACAAAATATTAGGGTAAGCAAGTACTACATCTGCAGCAGACAGAATGCTTGAGAAGGCTGCTCTATAAGTTCTACCTGATTATTCAAAGATCCACCTGCCGATGGGATAAATTGTTGAGTCGTAGGCTGACTAACAGTGGTAGGGAATACAGGTTGTTGATGCTGCACACTGGCCCACTGGCCTGCATCATTGAGATGTGATGCAGTTGTCAATCCAGGGGCTGTTACATAAGCACCACTAGGTGGGACTGATGAGAAGTTGCCAAGAGTTCCAGTTCCAGCTCCAGCAGCAGTGGCAGTGACAGTGACAGCTGATGCTGGCAGAGGCCCTGCAGGTAAAACAGATAAGCCAATAGCTCTAGCCAAAAAGTCACAATGCCCTTGGGAATAACTGTTTCAACATTCGGATCACCTGGAACTCCAGAAACATGAGCAGGTGCAGGTGATGGTATCGACAGTTGTGACAGCACAGATTCAAGTGGATTTAAATTTGAAGGACCTTGGATTACTTTTGCCCCAGGGGCAACATCAAAAGATGCCCAGTTGTCATCACTAGAATTTGCTGATTGCACAACAGATTGAGCCATGGTAGTTTGTTGGGCTTGAGCAATTGCTGGAGCAACAGGAGGTTCGGGCTCAGCATCAAAATCAATAAGGCTCTTAGTAGTCTCAAGCTTAACTTCTGCTGTGTTTCCATTACTGGATGCCAAGCTACTGGAAGATGCACTTCTCTGCAATTATAAGCAGTCAGTTATGATGATATAATATTTGTATTGAAATCAATGTTGGGTTTATTACAAAGCAAAGGGGAGAAAAGGAAAAAGGTTACAGCAATAAATGATAAGGACACAACTACTGAGCTGCTAGGTATTGAAAAAGTAACAGACTAACTAGGTCTAGAAATGAATGACAAGTTGGTACTCGTGCTAATTGTTGATTCCCTTTTTTTTCTAATCAGATGCTTACCGGAAAGACCAAAACATAGAAGGGATAATAATAAATTCCCTAGCAACCAACAGTTTAACAAAGAAAACTACATGATTTTATTAATAACAACATAAATTAGAACAGAACTACCTAAAGCTCAGATATATATCCATTTGCATGATATTCAACACTACTCTTAATAACTAAAGTCTAACACTTAAACCAAAAATCAGAAATGCCAAGCATAATAAATTGAAAGCATCAAACCTACTTCATGAATGATACAGACATAAGCATATTTACTTTGTATGCATCATAAACTAAATTTTTATTGCAAGTATGCAACCAAACATAGTATTCTCTTCAGCACTAATCAGTCAGCCAATCCATATTAGTTATAATTTCACTCAAAATCATGAAATGTAAGGCTAGTAAGTTCATGGACAAAATGTTTGGATCAGAACTTTTTTAAATCTTGATCTTAGGGACTTCCACAGCAGTCTGAAGGAGAAGTTAAAGTGTACAAATGCAAAAAATATAAAATAGAAAATCAAGACATAAATAACTAAATATAAGATTTGATAAACCATAGTTATAGCAAATTAGCAATGATAAACAGATTACTCATAAACACTCAACAAACTTCACAAAAAAAGTAGTGTGCAGCACCATGGCCCAGATGGTTGAACCATATGGTAGCTCACAGACAAATGTTAATAATTTCACCTGTGTGAGTGCAGAACCATCAGCAGCCCTTCCACTGTTTGTTTTAGGGGGTTCACTTATTCGAAGAGGTACTACATTTTCTCCCAAAATATCTCTAACAGGCCGTACAACAGGCGAACTTGAAGAATCCAGATCTTTGCCCCCTTCAGGTGATTGGCCTTCCAGTTTGTAATCTCCATCAGATGTTTTACGATCTTCAAATCTTCTTCCGTCTCCAAATCTTTCTTCACGACGCCAATCATTGATTATTGGAGGACGACCAGGGCTTCTCCCATAATCACCATATTGCCGACTTTCTTGATCATATCCAGGACTTCTTCCACCAGGACTAGACCTGTCACTGTAACGACGTTCATATGTGTCCTCATATGGTGGGCTTTTAGATCCTCCCTGATATGTCTCAACTCTTTTGTTTTCATAGAAATCATCCTTGTCACCCTGTACAATATGCAAGAGAAATGAGAAGAAATAAAATAGACTGACAGATTCAACTAATTCAAAAGCAAAACCAATAAGGTAATACTTAACGAACTTGTAACAATCTTTTCATTACTGCTAGAAACAGTGAATCCAAAAAGGGGGCAAGGGGCAGTTTACCATCTTTGCTCTTGGTGGTTTGTCGTAGGTCCTCTCACCACTGAATCTTCTATCCACATAAACATGCTTAATAAAGTCCCGGAGCCTGTCAACATTACTGCAACCAAGCATGCCAATGAGAACAATGCAAATGACATTTATACATTGATTAAAAGCAAGTAGTTACCTGCTATCAGGGAGAGAATGACGTTGTGGATCCCATTCTTTAAAATAAATTTCCTTTGCACGCTGCAAATATTAGATAGAGCAAAATTCAACTTAAGAAAAGCAAAATATCAGTAAAACTGAATGAACAACTAGCACAACTTTAAGCAAAAGCAAGCTTATCTACCTGATTTCCTCCTTCCTGAAGTGCACTAACTTCTTGTGAAGTAAATTTAGCCATCGAAATTGATTTAATTCGATGTGTGAATTCCCGGCTGGAAGTTATCACAAAAAAGCCGTTAAATTGCAACTACAGGGCATACAGTAGAAAGGAAACACCATTGTCCTCTCTCCATTACATCAGATTATATCATACACAAAGTACAGTTTATACTCACACAACATGAGAGGCATATACATGATTAGAGACATATTTGAGACCTATGTGCTGCTAAACAGTAGTAGGTCTTGTAGGTATACTATACTAAATTTATGAACTTCAATCCCTTACAAACAATTACAAATATATATATATATATATATATAAATTCATGTAGTATAAAGATGTTTCAACATTTGGTTTTTATTGAAGTAGAAGTTTATAAGCAGAACACAAATGGAAAGTATGTAGCCCAAAGGCATATGACAAATGTTCAACTCCAATTAAATGAGGAATGCTGGTCAGTGTAGCAGGCCACCATGCATTATAAAACATGCACGTCAGGAAATCAGAAAGCAACAAGGATGAAAGAACTTACTGTATTCCACTACAGTTTGTGCAGACAAAAGTCCAAAAATTTGTGCACACATATTGTGGTCCCTGCTTGGCAGGAAAAAGAGAAGAGAAAAGTATTAACGTAAGAGACCTGCCACTGCCACAATATCAAATTATATAATTTCCTCACCAGGTTAGGAAGAGTGCAATAAGACCATTGTAAATGGTTCTACATAAACCCAAAAAAATAACCATTGTTTAGATTTAATATAATCTCTTCATTTAAAGTTCCTTTTATTTGCGTGAGATTTAAATCCTCCCGAGAAACCTCATTAGTCCAAAAACTCACATTTTAAAACACATATCCCCATAGTTGTCAAGATCCTTGCATATCCTTGAAGACACCAAAATTGCCATTTAAAATATTCATAATTTTGTTCATGGCACCAAAAAGCTTTATCTAATTCCTTGAGACTGCTAAAGATACAGTATTATAGTTAATGATAGTTTCATTCTTAATAAAGCCTAATTTGGGGATCTTTACCATCTGAATATGGTCTATATGCCTTTTATTCTGGGTCATATTGCTGAAATCATAATTTTAGGTGAATTCCAAATAAATGATTAAAAAAATTCGGAATGGCTTAATCAACTTATTCTATACAGCTTATTCTCAATACTTTAAGCTACAGATTTGAAATTAATAAGCTGTGCACAGTTTAATTTGGGTCTAATAAGCTATTTAACCCAAACACATAATAAATCTCCAATAAAAGCTCATGATGCCAAACAAGTCTATATAACTCAAGGATAAGACCACCCAATTGCCATTTAGAGGACCTTTTTTAGGAAAAACCCAAAAATGCTGCTGGTTTAATCCATAAAGAAAGATCTTTTAGAAAACTTCTCAAAAACGTTGGAAATAGCTTTTTCTTTATCATTTTTTTAAAATTTTTATTCTAAAATTTTTAGCATCTTTAAAAGTTTTTTTTTTTAAATCAATAAACTTTAAAAAAAGGCTCTTCAAGGGCTAATAGAGTCTATAGTCGTTATTAATGAAAACTTAATGCAGAACAAGCACCTATTTTATTTGACACAGGCTTCTTTTTTTCTGATAAAGGTTCCTAGATAAAAATGATTATCATTATGTAAAACCATAATAATGAAGGAAAAATATGCTTGTGGTTAGAAATGCTAGAAGCAACCAACATTCTTATTCTTGTTCTTAAATTTAGCATCAAAAGCAATACTTATCATTAATCAATCAGGAAATAGAGGGAGAATTCCGAAGAGAATAAAACTCCTACGCACAGATATTATGTTGATTATGGCCTCTTAAAACAAAGCCAAAACCTGAGTTTATACTAACTACTTTCCACTATTGACACTTTAATGATATATTTCATTGGTTCACATGCAATAAACAAGTGAGGTCGTATTGTCTATGCTGCCCATTCAAGCACATTCAAGTATTACAAAAGAAGAAATTGCATGACATTAATTTCAATAACTTCTTTGCTGCAATGAATTAATTCTGTTCAATCAAGTTACTTCTATTTAGTAGCAATCTATTCAAAGTTACATAACATAATTATAGAGTTTAAATGAATCTAGCACCAATGAGCTATGGATCAATCTCATATATAATTCCATAAATTCAAAATAAGATGCAAAAAGTGAAAATCACATGAATGACTTTTGACTTCTAAATCCAGATGAGAATCATCTTACCAGGCTATTGCAATTAATACATCTGCGATTCGCTTGAAGTTTCAGAAGACCCCGAATTATTCGTTCATTCTTCTCATCTTCCTTTAGTCGGTTTGCCATCTCCACTTCTGAACAGGTGAAATGAATAATATGGTATAGAATATTAAACCCAAACTGAATTACCAAAGCAATGAACACCCACTAGAACAATTTACATATGATTATCAAACCCCCCCAGATTGCTCGAATAGCTAGAGAAATGAAATGAGTTAATAAGTAGGGAAATGAACTAAGTTAAACTAACAAATCCGCGTCAAGCTCAATAGGGACTGAGAATAAGTTGATTTCCAAATAATGCATCTAAAATTTTGAAAACAATCTCGCTTGCCTTTTCTTAGTCAACAATTTTCCAGGCAACTTAACCAAACAACACACCAATTGAAGGAACTAATCATACCAGATCTGAAAACTAAACAATTGCCTAAGAAGAACAAAACGCCCAGGCGATCTTCTAAACTCAATTATTACTAACTTTGAGCCCTAAAGGAAGAAAAAGAGAAAAAGTAGAAAAGGAACCGACCTGAATTTTGCTGCAGACGAAGAAATAGTTCAACTTCTACAACTTTTTCCTAAACCGAAGGTGATGATTAAGAGATCCCACCACTGCACACACAGATCTTCCTGAACTCGTAATTCCGGCTAGTACATACAGCTCAGATAGGATTCCCAAGTCTGCTTCGGAAAAAAAAAAAAAAAAGAATGGAAAGAGAGAGGGGGGTTTGGAGAATTTATCTTACGGTGTTATCGGGCAGAAAGCGTGCAGTGTCCGTTTGAGAATGGTATGCCTATTTTGATGGGGTTGGTCTTATTGTCGATTTGTTGAATTTGCAAAGACGGTCCCTGCTTTGGTCTTACATGGCGTCTCTGCTTCATCTTGCTTTGTAAATTAATTCCTTTACCGTAATTTTTTTTTTCTTCCTTCTAGAAAACAAACTGAATTTAGGAACCAGAACCTTTTTTTTCATCTTGTCTTTATAATTATTTTCAAATTTTTATTTTTAGAGCCAGAATTAAAAATATATATTTATTTGCATTTTTAATTAAAAATTATTATAAAAATTAAATTGAAATGTGTGAAAAATTAGTTTATTTATATTAGCCATGACAAATCAAATATAAAATTTTGAATTTATATTTTATAATTAAATTAAAATAATATACATACCAAACTAAATCAAGGTATTTATTTTTTTTATTTACCTAAAAATTTATTTATTAATTTTGCTTTGTAAAGTCATAATCAAAATATCCAACTTTGCTCAAGTTTTCCCTTTTTTTTTTTAATTATTGAGATTGAGATATTCTATTTGAAGCCTGTCATGGGGATTCTCCTTTTTTTTTTTCGGTGTACCGATGCTTTCTTTCGTTTAGCATATCCAAAAATAGGGGTTTTTTATTTAAACAAAATTATCAATTTTAGCATCCAGTTAACTTGATTCGTTTACTGCACTTTCCTGTCCCGTCCCCGCTTTTTTATTTTTTATCGGCTAAAATGTAATTCTTTTTTTTTTTGATAAAAAGCTCAAATGTAATTCTAATAATTTATCTTTTATTTAAATCTTTTTTTATCCCTTAATTTTATTTAATTTTTAATTTTACTTTAAATTTTATTTTCATCCTTCAATTTTATTTAGTTTTAATTCAATATTTTAATTTTTATCATATATTTTACTTTTATTTTTTAATTTTATTTTTGTCTAATTTATTCTAATTTAACTATTATTTTTTATTTTTTAATCGATGAACAAGATTTTTTGTTAAATATTTTAATTTAATAGTTTTAGAGGAAAAAATATTTAAGCAATTTTTAAAAATTAATTATTAAATTAAATTAAATGAACAAATTAAAATTAAATGAAATTAAGATTTAAATAAAATTAAGAAATCAAATTAAAACTAAATAAAGTTAAAAAATAATAATAATACCTTAAATAAATTAAGATATTAAAAATATATTTTTGTCTTCTTTTTATTTTTTTAATTTTAAGATCGCAGTGCAGTTTGAATTCACAGAAGTTGCCTTTTTTGTTTTTTGTTTTTTGTCCTAACAGATTCTAAATGCAAAATATATCTTAATTTTTGGAATTCAATCGGTCGTTGTCCTCCAGCTCACGAAGTAAGGGAAATAAAAGGGACTGTTGTCTGGCGTTTAGTCCGACTATCACTATCACTGCTTGAGAAGATCAAGAACGGAAACGTCACTTGGGTTCCGTCTTCGATAAATTGTTTTAGACGGTGAAGAGGAAAATGTTACAATGTTTCCACGCCAATTGATTTCTAAAGAAATTTAACCTAAATTAATAGCAACAGATATTACTTTTTAATATAATTTTTTATATTTTTATTATCAAATTTTTAATTAAAATATCATAAATATATAATTTTTTAATAAAAATATAATAGACATATGATTTAATTAAAAATAATATAATTATTTATATTATCCATACACTTATTATATTTTAAGTAAAAAATTATATACTTATTATATTTTGATTAGAAAACTTGATAATAAAAATATAAGAAATCATATATAAATTTTTTTCCTATCAGAGTTACACAAATTAATTTTAAAAATTAAAACAGACACATTCATATTTACCAAATAATATGTTGAATTGATTTTATGTCATTGACACTGTGGTAGTTTAGATATATTTTTTTAACTAATAAGTCAATTGATTATATGTATTTAAGTAAATTACATAAATTTTATAAAAGTTTCTTAATATTATACAAATCTCTTTTATTTTTAAAATATATATTTTTAGCTCAATTTTAATTTTTTTGACTAAAATATCTTCTATTAAAAAATTTGTAAAATAATATAAGAGAGTATTTTAGTTAAAAAAATATGTATTTAGATTAATAGATAGTATTGTACTTAAAAAATGGTAAATTAAACTAAAATATAATATAAGCTTTAGTTATGGGAAAAGTCCATATATATTTTTAAAATAGAAAAAAAAAAAGTTCATGTAACCTTAACAAAATTTGTGAAAAATCTATATACTTTACTTATGTATTTTAAAATTAAAATTTTCTCTTGACTTAAATTTATTTATTTTTATAATAAAGATATTTTATTCATCCTAAAATTTAAACTTAAGTTGCTAAGAAAAAGAGTACACTACTATAATTAGTGTAGCTAATAATAGGGAACAAAGTTGACATCCTTTGTTAAGCATGAATCTTATCGTGCTTCATAACTTAGTAAATCATTTTCTTTTATATTATTTTTTACATGTAATTTATTTTGCTGAGCTATGATTTTTTCTATCATAGGGTTTTTATTCTTTATATACAAGTTCTTTATTTCTTCCCATGTGGCATTATTATAGGATTTATCATTATAATGATTTGTAATATAAATTTTAGTGTAACGCAATAGTCTCTTTTAAGGAGTTGAATTTTCAATTCACAACATTGTTGTTTTATCTCAAAACCTATCTTGGTATCAGAGCAAATTAGGTTTATGCCTTGACTTCATAGGATAACTTTGCCTTAGCTGCCTTCACTACTACAACCATCACCAATTAATAAATCACTAATGTTTTGTCTCCTATTCTATCTAAATTAGTTTCTTTCATATTCTCTTGCTCATACATGCTCTATCAATTTAGACAAAAGCAACTATTCGCTCTGGCAATTAGTGTTATTCCCTATCATTTGGAGAAATCAGCTGGATGGGTTTATTTACAAAACCAAATAATGCCCTCTTAAGCTATTTCCTAAAGGTGCAAAAGTCAATCTGGAGTTCAAAAAATGGGTTACCAATGATAATCTTCTTCTTGGATGGCTTTATAACACCATGACTATTGATGTGGCATCTCAAATGCTTCACTACCAAACCTCGTACCAATTATGGAAGGTTACTAAAGATCTTGTTAGAGTAAGCACATAATCATGAGTAACATTTCTTAAAAGTGAATTGTAGCAAACCCAAAAAGGGTCCCTCAAGATGGAGGAATAATTGAACAAACTAAAAATCATTTCATACAATTTGTTTTTAGCAAGAAATGTAATCACTACCGGTGACTTAATCACTCAAGTGCTTGCTGGCCTTAATGCTGATTATAACCCCCTTATGGTATAACTTCTAGAGAAAATAGATCCACGTTGGGTTGAGTTATAGACTTCACTACTTACTTTAAAGAGTCATTTAGAGCAACTCAATAATTTCAATCAACCGTGTATGGTCAACCTCTTATTAATGCAGCTTATACTAGATTTGATAATAGGTTCACTAGTGTTCATTCCTCTTAGGGTCACCCAATGCAATGCAAGAGGTGGTCAGTTAAAAGGAAGAGGAAATAGAGGAAGTGGAAGACCAACTTGCCAAGTGTGTGGCAAAATTAAACACACATATGTAACATGTTCTTTTTCACTATATAAGTTATATATAGGTAATCCACCTACCTCTAATAGAGACACCGGTAATCAAAATCTAGTTGCTTTTGTTGCTTCTCCAGGAAGTGTGAAAGATTCAACTTGGTATGCATATAGTGGGATAAATACACACATCACAAATGATTTCAATAAACTTGATCACGCTATTCCTTATGATGGTAAGACAACAACAATCATAGTTGGAAATGGTCAAACTCTTAGAATTTTGAATATTAAAAATTCATCTCTTCCTTGCTCAAAACCTTTCTACTTGAACAATATTTTGTTTGCTTCGAATGTTACTAAAATTTTGTAAGTGTACCAAAACTGGTCAATGATAATGATGTGTTTCTTGAATTTTACCAATTTGAATGTTTTGTGGAGGATAAAGTGACAAGGGCACTCCTATTGCAAGGGACAATTGAAAAAGGTCTTTACAAGCTAATAAGCTAAGCTGCAAACTTTCATCACTCAAATTATTATATGTTTTCAAGTTTTCCTTAAGTTTTGTTATCTATTACAGAGAAATGACATCAGAAATTAGGACACCCTTTAGCTCATATTTTGTCCCAAATATTGAATATATGTGATGTCAATCTTAAAGTTAATGAGAATAATTTCTTTTTGTGAGACTTGTCAATTTGAAAAGTCTCATTTAATTCCCTTTAAACTTTCTATCTCTCATGCTTTGAATCTTTTAGATTTAATCCATATGGATCTTTGGAGGCCATCACTTATTGTTCCTACAAACGGTTACAAATACTACATCCATTTTTTAGATGATCATGCCTTTTTTACATGGATATGTGCACTAAAATAGAAAAAAGAGGTACTAAATGCTTTTATTTAGTTCCAAAGGCTAATTCATAATCAATTTGATTAAAAAATCAAAACCTTACAAAGTGATTGAAAGGGAGAATTTCAAAACATTATAACTCTAGTGCAAGACTTTAGCAATTAGGGGTTACTGAATATGAATGTCTAAAATTAACAATTAAGGGTTAATGGATATGAATGTTTAAAATTAATGCCAAATTCTTGCACAAAAGTTGTGAAGTTTTTGAATTCTCCCCCTATAATGGAAAAGCAAAACATAAGCATTGTCATACTGTGGAACTTGATTTGACTCTCTTAGCACAAACCAAAATGCCACTGAGATACTAATGGGATGCTTTTTAGACCTTTGTATTCTTAATTAATAGATTGCCAACCTCTTTTTTATCAGGTATATGGGCATCATCTAGATTACAAGAGCTTTAAGGTATTCGGTTGTGCATGCTTTGCTTGTCTCAAGCCACACAGTCAACATAAGATGCAATTCTATAGAACCAAGTGTGTTTTCCTTGGCTATAATAGCTCCCATAAAAGGTTTAAGTGCCAAAGTTCTATAAGGAAGATTTGTAACACCCTGAAATTTATTAAAAGTAATTATCGAAATTATAGGATCAATACAAGAAATTTAAAGAAAATTATGGGAACACGAATTTTAAGGAAATAGAATGTTTGGGCTTTTGAGGCAAATATTAACTTTTGGCCATTATTGGGTAAAAATGGATTTAATTATATTTATGGGCCCAATTAGAGAAATTAATTTAGTAAAAGGAAACATTGAATGCTTAGGCCTTATAATTAATTTAATTATAGCAAAAACTTTATGTAGAAGCCCAATCCCCATTTTATGGTAGCTTAATTTATTTATACCTACTTTAGCTCTTCTAATGTGGCCCAATTCCATCAAACCCATTGAACCTTGGCCCAATTTTGAAAATAGATTAGACGATAGGTAATATTAAATCCAATGGACTAGCCCACTTACTCTAAAATTCTAGGAGACTTAACAGTTCATTATTTGAGTGCTGAAGTTTGAGGGTTTGCAGAATAAGGAAGCTATTTTCACATTTAAGAAGAAGGGTTAGGGTTTTTCTGCATTCTCCTACCATTTCTCACTTTTAGGGAAAGATTTGGCCAAGATAATATATATGAAACATGTCCCTTTCATTCTCCTTTTTATTTTGTTTAAATTAGTTTTTCATTTAGTAGATTTTCATCTCCTTCTCAAATATGAAAATTTGGTGTTTAGATGATTTCTTGTAAGATTTTTGAAGTTTGGAGTTAGTGGAGCCATTGGATAAGTGTTCACTTTCATTTTATAACATAACATTACTTAAATTTCATGTTATAGGCTAACTTTAGTATAGGGCTGATTATATGTGCTAAAATCCAAGTTCTAGGAATGACCCATTATGTGTTCTTGGTAGTTAAAACTCAACCTAATTCATTTAACTTCCTAGATGTATGAGTAAGTATCTCCTCTTCCTTTTTGAAGTGTATGTGTTGAATTTTCATAATTTGGATTAGTTTTTGGTATATGGTTGTTGCATATGTGAAAATGGAAATGTTGGGAGTAACCTATTGTAATTGGACTTCATTGAGGTAACTAAGGTTAATTTCTTAATTTTATGGGAGTAACCTATTGTAATTAGACTTCATTGAGGTAACTAAGTTTAATTTCTTAATTTTATGTATATGCTCATTTTAATCTGATATTTGCTACACATATATGATTTTTAAAATGCTAAATGATTGATTGGCTACTTGAATTATTGTTGTTGTAGACCGTGGAACTGTAATGCAGCTGCCACCTCGTGCATAGTATTTTGATTAGGTACCAAATTATGATTAGACTCATGAATGCACTGAGCTCAAGTTATGTTTAATCGGGAGTCGGCATTATAGACGAATCTTTCCCTATGTTATTGGCCATTAACATGTTGTATGAGATTGTTAGTATGGGATAATAATTACTGGTAGTCTAACTAGTTTATTTGCTGATGATATTGATGTTTTCGGTATATTTTTTCTGCATAAATGCATTATATTGATTAATTTACACATATGTATAGAATTTTCCTCTTATTACTGAGATTGTATATTTCACCTCGGTTGTGAGCTAACATTTTTTGGGACCGAACCTCTTAGTAGCAAAAAGAAACTAACGGAAATCTATTGTAGCAGTTTAGTAATGTATAGGCTTGAATGCCTTATGCAAATTGGGTTTGTATAGTAGGTATGTTAGCATTGCTTATTGTGTTGTATAATTGCCACATTGCATTATGTATTGTCAAGTATAAGAACTGATTTTATAATATGAGATATCATAGAATTGGTACTTGTGATTGTATCTAGATGATTATTAATGAGCACCCTAATATTTGATGACCTTTAAATAATTAGTATTGTAAAGTTGATGTTTGAGCTATTGGTATAAAGGATTCGGAGTTCGGGCTAGTTTAAGTGTGTTCTCTACACTTGTTTAAAGTTTTTAGAGGAATTTAGAAGCTATCCTTTAAGTTTTGAGTTGTCACTTGAAAATTTAGACATAACTCTTTATTTTTGTTGTATTATAGTTATTTCACTATCATATAAGGTGTAAAGTGGATATCAACGCTTGGCCAATTGTGTTTCTGAGTTTAGTTGTGGTTTATGAGCCTTAAGGGATATGGTTAGGTTGTTTTGGTCATGTTGGTTGTGAGTTAATCCATCCCCTGGGTATACCTCGGTTCATTTTCCTATCATGAGAAGTCATTGGGTGATTTTGTGGATGTTACATAGTCATATGTTGCATCTGAGGTTGTCTTGGGGTTTTGGGGATAGAGACATGTCTATTTGGTTCATTGAAACTTATTCAAAGTGGCCTAATGTCAATTGATAAGAAAAACACATTCTTGAAGTTGTCACTTGTGGCTTCATGTATCTTTGCTGTTATAATTGGAGTTAAAATTATTTAATTAGCTTTTAATCCTTGAGTTAGGTAAGACAATTCGATGAAAATTTTAAGAATGTAAACCCTTTCATAACCTTGTCTTTTTGCCATTAAAAGACCCTAGGATTGATCTTAAAGTGGTATCAAGTTGTTAATTTGTTCCTTTAAATGTTAAAATGCATTAGGTTTTCAAATCACTGCTAAGTTTTCCTAAGTCACAGCCAAAATGAGTTAATAGTATTCCAATAACGATTTTAGCTATGGCGTAAAATAATTTAAAGGCTAATTTGGCCGCAACGCAAGTACTTCGACCATAGAGTAAATATTTTTTGTTGCAACGCAAATCGTGTCTATGTTGAAATTTGATCCAAACTTGAATTTAGCCACGACATAAGTTCTTTAAGTCGCGACGTAAGTGTGAAATTTAGTTTTTAGAAATTCCAAAGGCCAAGTTAACTACAGTGCAACCATTCTAAGCTACAACTTAAGTCTTGAAATCCTTAATTTAGTTATAAATCTTTAATTCTCACTATGGTAGTAATGAGTAATGACTTGTAGTCCAACATATATGAGTTTTTAGGTTTCTTAGAGGTATTTTAGTTAAAACAAAATTATTAATGAGAGTTTTGAATAACTAAAAACAATAATCCCGTTGTACAACTTAATGGTGAATATTGATTATTTAAAAGTTCAAATTTTCCTGTATTTTCATCTATTGCTAACTCATTAACTAAATTAAACCTTAAGTGTACTCAATTAAAAACACAATTATATTTAATTAACTTTATTAGTAGTTAGGGTTGTTACAAGATTTACATATCAAGACATGTCACATTAATTGAAGAAGATTTTCCTTTTCAATAAAGATTTCTTAACATTAGACAACCTTTGGATATCCAAGTTGAACTTATAGCTTTCTTCCTTCATTCCTTCCAACAGCATCAAGATTTGTCATCACAAAATTTGCCATAACAGAATATACTACCTTACCTTTTAATGTGCTTATAAATGAATCAACAAGTACTTTAACTATTTGTGGTAATATATCATATTCTCATTTTGATAATTTGAACTCAGGGTCACAATTCGATCATAAGTTAATCTTTATAGCACCTAAGACTCAAGAATCATAAAAGATATAATTGAAAAAGTTGTTGTTACAACCAATACTACTAAAACTAAAAGTGCTTAGGCTATACAAAGACAACCCATGGTCACTTAAAGTAAAAAAGAAATTTTCAAACCTTGATATCCGTTTGTTGGTTTCACTCAAGTTGAATTAAATTTTAATAGTGAACCAATTAATGTTTAAGACGCTTTTAAATCACCTCATTGGAGAGAAGCAATGAAAAAGGAGTTTCAGGCTTTAGTTAACAACAATACGTGGACATTAGTACCTTATGACTGTTAGTATAATGTAGTTGATTGTAAATGGATGTTTAAGACTAAGTATAAAGCATATGCTTCAATTGAAAGACATAAAGTGAGGCTTGTCGCTAAGAGTTTACAACAAGATCCCAAAATTGATTTTGGAGAAACATATAGTTCAATAATCAAATCATCAACAATTAGATTAATTATGAGTTTTCTTCAACTGGGAAGTCAGACAATTAGACATAAATAATGTCATTCTAAATGTTTTTCTTCATAAACCTGTCTTCATGACTTAACCATAAGGTTTTGAAGATCCTCAACAATCTGAGCACGTTTGCAAACTAACAAAGGCATTTTATGGCCTGATACAATTATTTAGGGCTTGGCTTGATAGGGTTGGAATAACATTACTTGAGTGAGATTTTTAAAACATCAAAGGAAATGCTTCCTTATTTTTCTTTAAATCACAAAAGTTCATTATTATTGTTTTGATATATGTAGATGACATTCTAGTAATAGGGAATGACACAAAGAAGTTGCTAAATTTCACGCGAAGACTTCATTACAGTTTCTCTTTGAAAGACTAGGACTCTTTCATAATTTCTTAGGGTAAGGTTTTTGAAATACTTTAGGGATTTATCTCGGCCAAGGAAAATATGCTTTAGATCTATTGAAGAAATTTAACATGATTGATTTTGTCCTTTGTCTTATTCTTGTAATGGCTAATAAAGCATTATCAATTCAAAATGGTGACTTACTTAAAAATCCTTTAGAATTTTTCAACTTAGTTGGAGGTTTATAATGTTTAACAAATATAAAACCTGACTTGTCCTTTACTATAAACAAACTAAGTTAATTTTTTAGTTCACCTACTTTAGCTCATTAGCAAGTAACAAAACATGTTCTAAAATATGCCAAAGGCACTATATATCATGGTATAAATATAAAAATATCAAATACACCAGATATTATTGGTTTCTCTTATGACAATTAGACTTCTTGTCTTAATGATTGTAGATTAGTTACTAGATATTATGTCTTCCTTGGTAATACACTTGTGTCTTGGTCATCCAAGAAACAAAAGATTGTTGCATAGTCGTCTGACAAACTTGACAGCTAAAATTGCTTGGATCAAGTCTTTGTTGAAAGAGATTGTTTTCTTATTTTACTTTATTCTTGTGCCTTAGTGTGATGATATAAGTGCAAATGCACTCGCAATGAATCCAATTCATCATGAATGAACAAAACACATTGAAATTGACATGCATTTTATTTGAAACCAAGTTTTAACAAACTAATTAACCATTGGTTATGTCCCTTCTTCTAATCAACTTACAGATTGTTTGACAAAGCATTAACACATTCTCGATTCTGGCATATACATGACAAACTCACAACATGTTCCACACACTTTTGTTTGAGGGGGGATGTTAAGCCATGAACCTTGCAGTGCTCCATACCTTAGCAAATCATTTTCCTTTACATTATTTTTTGCATGTATTTTATTTAATTGAGCTATGATTCTTTTTGTTATAGGGATTTTTACTCTTTGTATACAGATTTTTCATTTCCTGCCACATGGCATCATTACAAGGGTCATCATTATAATGGTTTGTAATATAAATTTCAATGTAATGTAATAGTCTTACTTAAGGACTTGAATTTTCAATTCATAGTATTGTCATTTTCTCTTAAAACCTATCTTCCTCTGAGTTCCCAATACTAGAAACAACTAAAAGGGAAACAGTAGATGAAGCTAACATCCTTCAAAGGAGTATGAAGAAAACAAAAATCATTAACTAGGACTATAGTGAAGAATTTATAGGATAAGTTCATTATAAGGATTAAGTTACTAGCATCTACAAGAATGAATTCATATAATGAGACCCTCAAAGGGCAATCTTTAGATAATGATATCAGCAAAGAAGATCCTAATAGAGTGAGTGAGACAAATAATGATAAGGTGGATTCTTACAAGGAGATGTTTGAAACAATATAAATAAGGAGTTAATCAAGAATGAGGTTGTCATTGTGGAACAACCCAAAGGCAATCTTAGCATCCTAAAGTACATATTGTCAAAGCATGAGGAAAGGAAGATAAGTAGGCCATATAGAAGATTACTTATAATCAAACTATTAGGAAGGGAAATTGGTTTCAAAACTCTTAAAATGAGACTAACAAATATGGGCACATAGTAGAATAATTAGTGTCATTGACTTTTAAAATGATTTCTTTATTATTAAATTCTCTAATTCTAAGGACTACCATTTTGCTCTTTAGGGAGAGCCATTGTGATGTTTGATCACCACATTATTATGTGATAATAGAGTTTGAATTTCATCCTAATGAATGTGCCAATTGATAAAGTTCTAGTTTGAGTCTGACTTTTAAACCTACAACCAGAATAGTAAAATGAAAGAGGATTAAGGAATATCGGCAATGATATTAGAAGAACTGTTGAAGTTGATCTCACTTCTTCCAAATAAGGGAAAGATTTACAAGATTTTATAGGGTTGGCTAAAGCTGAAAAGAATCAAATGATTCCTTAAGCTTGTGAACACAATAAGCTCTACACTAAGGCACTCTATAAAAAGTGGGAAGGAGGCTCAAATGCTTGCCACACTTGCAACCAACATGAGTCTATCCTATATGTTTTAAGAGAATGTTCTCTTACTCATAATGTTTTGAACAAATTAGTGCCATACGGTCAAAAGCCTCCTTGTTTCTCTAACTAACTTACTCAATCGCTTTTCTTAATGACATATCACATTTGTAATGAGCTATAAGATGCTCTGGAATCACCACAATACGTTAGTTCTTAGTGAATTGCCTAATTCTAATAGTATGCTTCTTTCACACATCAAGGTGTAGAGCTTTGCACAAGGTATCATAGAGGCCAAACAAATATGTTTCTTAGAATGACCTAAGGCTAATGTCATGTTACAAGTGTGTTAAAAGCTACTTACAAAGAATTAGGTTAAGTTGAATTGTGATGGGACAAGCCAAAGAAACCTCAAGCTCAATAGAGATATTATATATAACTCACAAGGAGATGGGTGAATGGTTTTAGTAGGAATATTGGATGGTGCTCATTAATAATGGTCAAAGCTTAGAGATCATATAAGGGTTAGAATTAGTTTAGGACCTTGGGTTTAAAAGAGTTCACCTTGAGCTTAGTTCTTAGGTATTAGTTTCTCTCTTTATTAGATAAGTCCTTTGTGCTAGAATCATTTAATCATGTGTACTAGGTAGATGCTAAAAAGTAATTGGGAAGTTAAGATCTTATGCATCTATCAGGAAGCCAATAGTTGTATGAATACTTAGCAAACTATACGCTTGATCTTACTCCAAGCGTCCATTTCTGGCCCTATATACTAGCCTTTTTAAGCCTTTTTTTTTATTTGACAAGATCCTTTTATTTGGTTGTAGCTAGTTTTTTGTTTCTTTCTAGGCTTTTAGGCCATTTGTTTATACCTACAAAAAAAATGAGTACACTACTTTAACTAAACTAACAGTTTTCAAGCTAAAAAAAAAACCAACATTATAAGATTAACTTAAATTTAAATTTTGATATTTGCTCATTGCAGGTGCATGTCCATATTTAAGTGAAGAAAATTCCATCTCTCTTTGTAATGAGTGTAATTTTACATTATATTAAAGGATTTTCTCACAAGAACAAGAACACTTAATTAGAACAAAGTGTATGAGAATAACTATTGATTAAAAAAATAAAAAACTATTTTAATTTTAATGAAGTAAAACTATACAATGTATTGTATGGTTATATATGGAATTTATAATATAAAATTTAATTTTTTTATAAATTTAAAATTAATCTAAACTTATCAAATAAGTATGCAAAATTAACCAACTTAACTACTAATTTTTACAATAATATGAACAAAGTTGTTCTTGTTAATTTTTCATCTACATATATATATATATTGGAATTTTTATCTAAATATGCAATTTTGATCATACTTATAACACTATAATAAGTCACTTTAATTTGAATAAGTGTTGATTGTATTTTTTTATACAAAATAGGCCAAAATTTGTTACAATCAAAACATTAACTAAAATAAGGTTAAGTATAGTAATAAAACATATTTGCATAGGACTTGATACTTGAAATATGGCTTGACCTTGTTTAATAAGGGCTTAAGCCTTTTTTTTTTTTTTTTCAATTTTAAGGGTCAAGCTTTAGACAAAAGCCAGATTTTGTTTTAAAAATTAGGCTAAACATAAATTTACAATTATCAATATATAAAAAATATATTTATAATTTAAAATTAAAATAAATAAAGTGTTTACACTTAGTGATAACCCCACTTGAGGTTAAGCTATATTAATTTAAGGTTGGGCATATGCCTTTTCAATTTTTAAAAAATATTTTTTGTATAATATTAAATTTTGGTTTTATGCCTCTATATCTTATAAAATTTTGAATACATTAGAGCTATTGAACTTATTAAACTCCTATATATATATATGTTTATTATTTGACATATTAATTTGAATTTATTCTTCTTCTTTTTTCTCTTATTTTTTTCTCACTCTTTTTTTTTATCCTTATCTTTCTTTCTCTATTTCCCATTTATTTTTTGTAGCATCCTAAAATTGATAAGTGAAATTATGAAAATTTAGAATTCAATTTTGGAAAATAAATAATTATCATAAAAATTAAGAAAAATATGAATTTTGAAAAAAAATAATTATTTAGGCATTTTTTGGTAAATAATAATTATTTGGTAGTTTTTAATAAAAGAAATTAATTGTAAAATTTAAATTTATTAGGTAAAATTAATTAGAAGAGTTTTGGAAAAATTAAATTAGAACTCAATAATTCGTTTGACTCTACTAAAAATAATTTTAAGAATCCAAACTGAATCAGAAAATTAAGATCTAGCTTTTTTGGGCTTAGACCTAGTATCTAAACATGAACCCAATTAAACAAAAATACCTCTAAATCAACCACGCATCCACTTAAATTGTAAAAGGTGTTGAACGCTTTTTTTTTCTCTCTCTTTTTGCGTGGCATGTTAAAATGCAAAAGTAAAAGGAGGTTAGGGTTTCTCCATCTTTGGAGCTTGCTCTACTAATTTGGAGTGATATTTGGTTAAGGTAAATATTATAAAAGTTGTTCTTCTCATCTTTCTTTATATTTTGATTCGATTAACCTTCTATTTTGATGATTTTCATTTAAAGCCTTTGTTCAAAACTTTGTACTTTTGGTATTTCTTACATGATTTTTGAAATTAAAGGCTGAAAAAACTATTAGATAAGTATTCCCTTTGATTTTGATGCACTAATATGCTGAAAATTGGCTTCTAAGATTAGTTTTTATTTTGAACTATGTTAATGTGCGAAAATTAAAGAAATTGTAATGCCCTATTGTTATTTCTTGGTGTTAAGAACTCAAATAAGTGCCATTCATTTTTTAGAAGGCTGGGTAAGTTTTTTTTAAGTAATTTATAATTTGGTTGATTAGGTGTGTGATCTTTTTGATGGATAATGACTAAAAATGGTGTTTAGCTTGTCCAAAATTTTTGATATTATTGGTGCTTATTAGTAGTTATTGAAAAAGTTAGTACTTCTAATTGAGGTACACGAGTTTGTTGAATTCCATGTATATAGTTAATGTTAATCATATGTTTGCTTACACATGAATTTTATGATAAATGATGGATTTTGTTACTTGTTATATTTAGGGCGTGATTGTACCCTTATGTGGAGTTATGATCATACTATCACTTGTGCATTTATGTTGTGATTGTGAATTGAGTCATGATCATATTCTTTTTAATACACTTAAGCCATGATCATACTCAAAGGGGAGTTTATGTTATGATTGTGCCCTTCTTTTAGTTGTTGGCTAATAACATATTGTATGTAATTATTAATATTACTAGTAGTTAAATTTGTTCATTTAAGAATTTGCATGATTTTCCTTTGTTACTTTTCACCATATTGAGTTGAGTGTTATGTTGATTAAATTGTACATATAAATATAGTTTCTCTTGATTATTGGCATTTATATCTCACCCCAGTTATACACTAGCATTTTCATGTGAAGGTTCTTTCAATGAGGGCAAAGAGAAGCTATTGGATGTCAATCCCTAACTTAAGACATTGTGTGAAATTTTGCACTTTGATATTTTAGTTTAGTTATAGATACTAAATTTTGTAAGCTATACTTTGTATAGAATCATGATGTATCCATATATTATTAAATAAGATATTTTGATATTTTATGACTTGGAGGTAAACTCCATATGATAGGCTTTAAATTATGTCTAACACGATGATTTTACTTGTATTTGACAAATTATTACTTGCTATAGTTGTATGATGGATTGTCTTGTTCAATGATAAAATTGGATATTGCACTAACATTGGCATTGGATTTATTACCATTAAATGAAGAATTTTTTTCACCATATAAGCTATAATGTTGATGTTAATACTTAAATAATTGTGATTCTAGATTTAGTTATGGTGTAGAAGCCTTAAGAATGTTTGTTTGGTGTCTTAAGCATGTGGAATGTGAAGTTGGATCATTTTTAATGTTGTCACAACTTACTTTGCTATCATGAGTCATTATTGGGTAGTTTGAAGTGTAGCATGGTGATATTTTGAGTTTGAGATTGTTTTAAGGCTTTGGCTGCTTAAACAGACTTAATTTGACATTTAAAACTGACTTAAAGTGGTTAGATGAATTTATGAGGTGTATTATAGATTTTTACTTTTTTTTCTTTTTTTTTTTTCTTTTTACTTTAGAAATATTTTATAAATTTTACATTTTAAAATATCCAAAATCTATAATAACCATGCATGACGCACACTCATTATTCAAAGTACTTATTTTAATGTGTTTGACCAAACTTAAAAGAAAAAAAATAGAGTAAATTATATGAACTTTTTTTAGGTGCATTAAAATTATATAATTTTTTATTTTTAAAATATACATATTAGTCTAATTTTAAATTTGTTGACTAAAATAATTTTTATTAATCTGAATATATGAATATATATTATATCTAAATATGTATAAAGAAAAATAAAAAGAGTAACTTTTATTTTCATTAAATTTAAATGGAGAGTATTTCAGAAAAAAAAATTAAAATTAGACTAAAATATAACTCAACCTTTTGTTTTAGAAAAACATTGTATATATTTTAATAATAGAAAAAAATTTATATAATTTTAATAAAATTCATAGAAAGTTTATATAATCTATTTAAAAAATAAGTTGCTTTTGAGTGATAATATGAGTAATTTTTCTATGGTGGGAAAAACACAAAAACTTGGAGCTTCTCCTTATAAGTAAATGCAAAAAAAAAAAATTTTGGGACAAAAGTACTCTAATTCAAAATCATTAATTAGTATAATTACCACTTACCCTTTTTTTAAATCTATTTTTTTAAATACTTGGATTTTTAAGTATTTTGATGATAAAGAATACTTCTTTTAAAAGAATTATTAAATATAATAATATTGAACAAAGAGGTTATCAAATGTTTTTGGCAAAACACGAATTTTTTCTTTTTCATAATGCTTTTAATAAAACCCTATTGGAAAAGAAACAATATCAAAATAAGCAAGAATTCACAACAATTTCACATGGATTATGTGAATGAGTAACTATTATGTGCGAGTGATAAATAAATAATATGAAAGTTAATAATTTTAAGTTTGAGGTTATATTTTGGATGAATGTAAATATAAATGAAGATTAAAAGCATTTTAACAATTAATTGATTAAATTAAAAAATATTATGTGAAATACTAAAAGAAACGTTTACTTAGGTATCAAAAACTAAAATAAAATTTTCCTCAAGAATATAGTGATTTTTTTTTTGGGATATAATATTATTTATACTCTCTAGAATTGTTAGTTTTATATCATGGCTCAAAAGGATATATAAGGAGAAAGGAGGTGAACATAAGGGCAGATTAATATTTATGTGATTAGGTAAGGCATGAGTATGCATTATAATTTTCATTCTTAAATTCATATTTATTGGGTAAAAAATGTTTATCCTCGTTAAAATTTTAAATTTTTAATTACTCAACAAATTTTCAAAGTGAACTAATTCATCTCAAGTTAAATTTCATTTACATAAAATTACACTAAAGCATAAAATATTTTAAGCAACTATTAATATAATTAAAAAACATATAATGCTATTTTTATTTTTATAATATATATAAATACAAATAAATAGTACATTATGGATTTAAAGTGGGTAAATATCGTACTAACTAAATCCAAACTTTCAAAACCCTCATAAAAGTTTTCATACTCAAAATGAGATATATTTTTATCAATACTTATAAAACAAGGCAATGGTCATCCCTATTTTGAACATCCAACATCGTGTACGGACAGCAACGCATTAACGGGACCCATTTGAGATTCAGTGGGCCATTTTCCCATTCTTGATTCACTGGCGACAATGAGGGCTAACGTAAAACATGAAAAGAAAAAAAAAAATTCTTTAGCTTTTACTTGGGCGCGAAATGACTCTACTTCCTCTGCAGATACGATCAGAGCTGTAGCGCAAATACGGTGAGCTGTGAAATTTCGCATTCTTTTGATATAGCAGAAAATGGCAAGTGAGAAACCCTAACAATCTCATAGAGCTTCAAGAATCTGCTTGTATTCTTGGAAAATTTACGATTCAATTGTGCCTTGGTTCAGAGTCATTAAATTGGAATTCTGCAATCAATGGCGGACTCGGAAGACAGAAAATCAGCGGAGGCGGAGTCTGAGAGCGACCTCGACGAAGTTGCAGCATTGCAGTGGACCTTACGGAGAACGGAAGGAACCGACGACGACGAAGCCAGCGACCAACAGGAGATCAAAGAAAGTTATCGGAGCAGTGCTACCGGTGATGATGGTGGATTGGGTTGTCTTAGTGTAGAACCAGAGTACGATGACGAGGTGTCCAATAGAGACGATCTTGAGGAGTTTGGAGAGAAAGGGAGCGAACTGGATAGGGAAGTAATAGGTGGAGAACTTGAAAACATTAGTCAAGACGAAGGCGAGGTTCGAGAGATACTTCTTGTAAAAGAGAAGGCTGAGAGCGAGGAAGTTTTCGTGCCTAAGTCTGGTTGGTTCTACATGCATGAAGACCGCTCTGAAAATCGCCGCTATGGCCCTCGCAGGTATTTGCATTTTTTCCTCGATTCGTTCATATCATATTGAAAGAATCCATGTTCACGTATGTGTGTGTCCTGTTGATATAGGTTATTTAGACACTCTGTTAGTGCTGTATCACTCGGAATTATATACTGTTATGTTTTGTGGCTTAGCCTCTGTTTTTTTTTCTAATTTTAAAGTTAGGAAAATTTCTAGTACTACTACTACGTGCAAACTTAACAAATACGAGTATTGTTGCCTTTAAGTTTTCCAAGATACTTTTGCTATTTCTTTTTTCTGAATTTATTTATACATCACATTGGAGTGGTTCTCAGTGTTTGTGACAGCAGCATCGATGAGATAGTGGAATATTAGACCCCGATGTTGACGCCTGACACACTCCTTTTGCGTTTCGTTGTTCATATTTATCTCAAGCTTCCTTCATCATAACAATTAGTATTTGTAATTCTATAGTGCGCTAATTATTTTTAGATTTTCATCATTACTGCATAAATATTGGCAACTAATCAGCACTTGTGTAATATGTTCTTGGATTTTCCTTGAATCATTTCTGTCATCCAGGGGCACTATGCATGGAGTGAAATTGTGGGACTGCGCAAATGAACAGAAGTGGAGGCATGACAAGTTTGAAGAGATGACGCTGCAGGAAATATTAACAAAGAGTTTATTTCATCTTCGTTTAAAATCTGTTACATGCTAGATGCTAGTTGTTTTGCATTTCTGTTACTCCTTTGCGCGAGAATCAGAGAGTGGTAATATTAGTGTAAATTCGATTATTGAATTATGAAAATGTGATGATCACACCGTAATATATTTTCAGGATAAAACAGCTCGTAAGAGTCATCATCAACAACAGGGAAAGAACCATAGATATGCAAACACAAACAAATTTGAATCCCATGGCAACCTTGGATATCAGAACAAGACATCAAGAATTGTTAAAGGAAAAGGGCCTATAAAGTATAAATCTCTTGTGAAGAGAAATAATCCAAACCTTTTATCCAAGCACCAAATGTAAGTTAAAAATTCACGTCATTTATAACTCACAAACTCTATTGAAAATATTTATTATAAATTTTTTTGCCATATTATTTTCAAATTTTCTGACCTCGCAGACCCACAGACAGTCAGGAAAGAACTCCAAATTCTAGTTCCCAAAGAGTGTCTTCGCATATGCCAGCAATCTCTTCTGATTCCCGTGGCCATAGGATGCAGCAGTTTGCATCAAGTGTGGATTCTGCTTTGCCTCTGTCCGATTCCATGGGTTCTTCTAGTCATGGCATCTTAAACACACAGAGAAGGAACGAACAAGATGGCGGAAGTAATAGATATACACCAACTTCTACCCAGAAGAATGATAAGCATACCGACTCACTTCCCAATTCATGTCTGCAAATGAAAACAATATATAAACGTGCTGGGAGTGATGCATCTAATATTGAGGAATGCACTAAGCTGGTTGATGACAATTATTATACTTACCAGCCTGTGCTGTTTCCCATCTTGGCTGAATCTCTCCCAGTGGGAGGAAAGACAATGGGGTTACCATCTTCAACTCAGCAAATTTATCAGCCTTATTCAACTCATAACAAGGAATATGAAATTTCTCTGCCATCACTGTACCCTATTATTGAACAAGGGCCTATCACAAGCATAATTCAAACTCTTTTACCACTGTGCAGTCAGCAGTTGACTTTACATCCTGGCAATGATTATCAAACTTTATCTAAATCTTTGTCACTAGATTCATCTGTTGAAACATTGCCTCAAACTAGTAACTTCAGGATTGGCTTGGTTGAAGGAGGTAATGGTCTTCCGCAAGGAGGCAGAAGAGGTTCCTTTCAGTATGGTGGCACTCCAGAATTTTTGCCTGGTATTTTACTCTTGCTTCTCAACTTGTGGGAGAAAATATTAATTTTTCTTGTCGTGTTAGCAAAGGCATTAGTGGGAGTCACGAGGTGTCTTTACATAGCAGTGCACTCTTTTTATTCTTTTTTAAACAAGTTGGACTTATATCCCAAAGTTTAATTTTCTTGTCACCAAGGGTGGCAAAAGCTTAGCCTTATTACAGAAGTTGCCAAATTTTTTAAAAGATGCCACTTCATGTGGTGGCAGTGTTTACTAAAGAGGCTGAATTATGTCCAGGTAATGCAGTACTTTCTGTAGAATTTCATTAATTAGGGTGAGTGTTAACCTGCAGTTATGCAACTTGGGGGCCTGCCTTGCGGTACTGTTGGTGACCATGCTCCTTGGATATTGGCTTCTGTGGAATACGTTCCTCAGTCTCAACCAGGTTCAAGAAAATTGTGAGCTGACAAGGTATGCTACTAACTCTTACAATTGTCTCTTTGGATGTGTTCTTGACTTACTTACACCTGGAAGGTGAGATTTTTGGCCTCTAAATTGGAACCCTTGAATTAGTGATCTAATACAACTAGTTAGTTTAGAGATTTTGTTAAGGTCAAGGGTGAATGAGAGTGGGAAGAAGACTTACATTAGATAAAATTAGACTAGAGGAGGGGTATGCAAGTGGAAAGGACCCATACACTTAATGCTTTAAAGTTCTAGATTAAGACGTGGTGTCAAGCCTATTTATATATCTCTTCTCAAAGTCTAATGAAGATCTCCCCTGATGTTTGAATCTCCGTAGGCCCCAACAGATTTCACCCAGTTGTGATCATTATTGATGTCTGTTGTGATCGATGTGTTGATGTTCACTAGTAGACTACTCGTGATATTGAAATGTTTATGGTACAGTACTCTGCTTAAACAATTTGCTCTTACTATTACCTCCCAATTTCCACTACTAAAAGGCAAGAGACTTTCGAAATTTGCGGCAGAGTGTAGCAAATTTTTAGCCTTATGCTTTACTGAAATGCTTTGAAAAGGCAGTTCATTCATTATTTTGCTTCCAAGGGATGGTCTAAATTTGCTTTTTAAGTGGTTTCCAATCTATTGATGTGTGTTAATTGAAAAACAAGCTGGAGAATTACCAGGTATGAGGATTGTTTGATGAGACTAATTTAGCTGCAACAGAGAGAAGAAGATCATCTCATGCTATTTTAAGTTCCTCATATTATTTTGATGGTGCTCTTTTACCAGCTTTGCAGTAATATGATTACTAAGACTCCTTTCCGGATTTATGTGCAGTTTGAGAGTGGGTGTAACTAAGCCTTGTAAAATCAACAATCCCCTAGCAGACAAAAGCGGTTGGTATCAATATTTTGTTCCAGTATCCGTGCAGGAAATGCTCCTTTGATTGATCCAATCTTTTTTATTCTGCCTCACAATTTGTTGACAATAAATTTTGTCAGAGACAGCTCGAGCTTCATAGGCAAATTGCTTTCTCAATCTGAGTGTGCTACAGTTGTGTCAATAATTGCCTCTGGTTCATATTTTTCTTGTAGATATTCAAAGATGAATTGAGCCTTCTCAAGAGATGTATGGTTTCTATATTCTGCAAGTGAGAAGGTAAGTGCAATGATGCCTTTTATTTGTATTATTTGTGACATATTGTCAATGATCTGATTGCTGCCATCTTTCTATTTCATATGGTTCATGCATTTTTGTGAGTTTCCCATCATTCCCTTATATCCGGTTGCTTCAGGTAGAAGAACAAGTTCCTATGTTTCTGCTATTCGCTAAACCCTGTTTAGCTGAGACAGCATAAGCAAAGGTGCTGCCATAACTTAATGGTTAAAATTAGGACATAATAACTATTTGGTCGTGAGGCTACCCCTTCCAAACTCCAGTTCTTGCCATTTGCTATTGGAAAGAATTCAAATTTTCAATCCACTCAGTTTAGTGATAACTTTAAAACTCCTTTACTTGGTGTGCTAAACCCGGTTTCTCTATGGTTTTGTTTGTGCAGACAGAACACATAAAGAGTACCTGAATTACCGATAATTAATTAGGAATCTGCAATTTCAGGTTCACAACCGGCGATCCATTGATTAATTCATGAAATGCCCTTTCCATCTCTCATCTCATGTTCTTCTTTTTCTTTCACTAAGAAAGTTTACAAAAAAATTGAAAGGTAAAATGTGCAGCCGTGTAAAACGATCCACGCTGTTTATTCGAGGGTTCGCATTTTGTATTCTAGATGACAAGTAATGAAAAGGTAGGGGAAACGTTATTCGATACTTGCGTTTGCTTTAGGTACAAATATTGATCCGTAGATAATGCGATGTCCAATTTACCATTCCCGTAAGCACGGGTTATGTTCCCCGATGTCGCTTCATTGGTGGAAAGTGGAAGCCATACTGACGCTTTTAGTCGGTGCAGAATGCAGAAAGTTATTCCGCTGTGCAATCCAGATGGTTATGTCCCAAGTGGGGCATCAACCATGCGCGAAGATAACAATGATTGATTTAATTAAAAAATCAAAATTTAGTTTGATGATAGCTTTCACAGGATTACACAACCACCGCCTAATTGAGGTTTTGCATCATGGTAAGTGCTCGTTTAGGAAGACGAGTTTTCTAGAAAATTCCCCCTCCCCCTGGGTCAACTCTAGCGTTATGAGGCTTGTGATACCTCCAAAATGAGTGAACTTTTGAAATAAAAGAGGCACAACACATCCTATAATTCTTGAGATCTGAGTTTTTCATTAGATGTAGAATTGAACTTGCACATTATGGGTTTAAGGTTAAAAGAGATTAGGTCTTCATTTAAAAAACAAAAAAACAAAAGAACGAGTGAATTATTTTCACATTTTGCTACTTTATTTTTATTATAATTTTTCTCAGGACCTTTTTTTTTCTCGTCATTACACAAGCTTCATTAAAGACCTACGCTTTCCTAAATTTTTTATATATTCAGAAATCATTTTCTTTTAATGTTTTACTATCACTAACTGTCCCAATGGCCATATATTTGTAGTCCTACGTACTTGCATGGATCGTGAACGATATCCATATTATCTTTGCATTTAGCAATCATCCTTTAAATAAACTATTCTATACACACATCATGTTGAAAACTTTTCCATTATTAAAATTCCAAAAGCAATTAACTACTACGACCTGCTACTCCTCTGTTGTCTTTTGTCAGCGTTAGGAGAACCAGCTCGCACAAGGAAGCCCCCGACTAAAGAAAGTTGAGTGCATAGAAGAGCCACCTAAAAAAGCAAGGTGGATATATTATTCTTATAATACGTTGTCATGGCATGTTCTATGCTCTCTATAGTGGATCCCAGTGTGAGCCAAACCAACTACTTAATGTCATATCACGCACTATCATTCTTCCGTAGTGCTGTTCTTATAAAATCCCATTATTTTTTTCCTCCCATTTCATGGTTCCTTCCAAAGTGTGAAATGCTGTTAGTGCACCACAGTGGGTTTGGTCTTGTCCTGGAAAAAGGTCCACAAGAGCTCCTTCTCCTTGTGATATGACCGTGAAACGCTGCCCTTTCTTTTTCTTTGGTGCATGGTTTAATTCACTTAATATAAAAGCAAAATGAACTCCCTTGGCCTCAATCTACTTTTATCGTTGCAGAAGCGAAACTCATGTGACTGACACGCCCCTGACATGGCTTATACCCCCCAGCGTTTTCAAAATTCCGCTTGTGCTTCCGTTGAAAGGTTCCACCATCACATGGACCAACCTGTAGATAAAAGGAGCCTTTATTTTACATAATTATTCAATGATGCAATTATTCGAAATCGCTTGGTCGCTCATGCCGTCCAATAATGCATAGCCGCTTGTCCCAATTTGCACTATTTTTATTGAAGGCGAAGATAAAAACGTCAACATGTCACAATTACTTTTCCTATCCATTCTTCCCCATCCTTTACGCATATACAATTTCCTAATGACAGTTTAGAATGTTAAGCATGTAAAGCCTCTCAATCAAGTGTATTTTCTAATGATATAGCTCACAACGTATAGCACATGCTTTGTCACCTGTTGGTTTTAAATCTTTTTATACATTATATAATCCCAGAATGTTGTCAATTAATCACTGTGCCCTAGTGAGTAATGTATAAGCATCTTTAGTGAACTAGAATAATACTCTTCTAATTATTTGTTGCATAGTGTGCCTCTCAGACTTGATTATGCCATCATTTTTTTTTTCAATTTGCATTACTGTTGTATTACCAAATTCCATTCTTTATTCTTCATAAATCTGAATGTTATAATCAATTGTTTATCCACATGGATCTATATATATATATATATATATATATATTCTTTTCCTTCAGCTTGGGCTAATCCTCATCACATTAACTTATCAAGTCTGTATTGCTACTTCTTGTCCCTTGATCCCGTTTTTCTTCCTTTCCCAATATCTCCCTTGATCATTCGAGTGAAGTTTCTCCCCTGTGAGACCTTTATGCTTCTTTCATGACCCAAATAGTAACTTTGAGACACTTCTCACGCTATGTCTTTAGTGTGTCTGTTTAAATTGTTTTTATTTTGGTCAAGTTTTTAATGGTTCATCACGTGACAAATCCAATAAGACTGGTTCCGTTTCTTTTATTATTCACAAAATTCATTGGGTTCTGTGCACTTTTGGCTACCCCAATAAAATTTGACCTTAAGCTTCTTTGTCTCCTCCCCCCAACTGAAAACACCCACCTTAATATAAGATATTTTAAGCAACCTGCTTTGGGTTTTTCATCATTCAAGCAGTTAGTTTAGCGGGAGGTTACAGTTGTGAGAACAGGTGCCTCGGAGTGAAAATAAGAGGTTGACATGGGTAAACTTGGTAGGATGTTGGACGCGTTCTGTCTCTCTTCTGGCTCAAACTCTTGCTTCTGTGTAAATTCCATGAAATTTGATGATGAGTTTGAGAGAAAGCCCTTGATAGCAAGTGACAATGATCAGAAACTAAGACTGAAGGATGTAGTTGCTGGAAAGCACACTTTGGCTTTTCAGTTGAAACCCAAGGTGAGCCTTTCTTTTTCTTTTTTCCTCTTTCTGCCGTGAAGTTGTTATTGTCCTACCAGTCTATCTTCTCTTTTGTGGGTTAATATGATACCCTTCTAATGATGGTATACGCAGATAGTCATATTGAGGGTGTCCATGCACTGCCATGGATGTGCAAGAAAAGTTGAGAAACATGTCTCCAAGTTGGAAGGTGAGTACATTGCCATTCTTGTTTCCATATTTGAAAGATTAGAGATAGACCTTAAGAGCTTCATCAATCATCAAACTGTAACAGACTGGCTCCAGAAAACTAAAGATTAACAATCTGGAATGATATTACTCTTAGGCATGCTGGCTTTGAGTTCTATTCTCAAATTTTGTTACGGTGTGTTTGAACCTGGTGTTTTTTAACATCAGAAGCCAAAACAAATTCTATTAGTTACTGAATTATTGTTCAGCAGTGAGATAAATCCAGTGAGGTTGTCCAACTGTCCACCAAAGGATAAGGATTACTTTAGTTCCCTTTCTGACAAATGCAGTGTGAAAAAGTCAACATTATTGTTGTTTATTCTCAGTATTTGGTATGGTTCTTTTTTGTTTCTATTTGTAATAAATAATAATTGCTTCTCTCCACCTCTAAACAGGAGTGAGCTCATACAAGGTAGATCTGGAAACCAAAATGGTAGTTGTTATTGGGGACATTCTTCCCTTGGAAGTGTTGGAAAGTGTGTCTAAGGTCAAGAATGCACAACTTTGGGATTCTCCATGCTGAAGAGGAAAATTTTGCACACAGCATTCATTTCCCTGCAGAATCCACAATGACAAAAACCAGAATGAAGAAGCTTTTATATTTTCTGTTATTTTGTCCTTTTATACAGAAATGTATAATACCTATGCCAATTCTCCCTCTAGAAAGAAAAACAAGAAAATGAAAGTGTATTAATGTCTCTCTTCGAGACTCTAGAGATCTATTTACACGATTGTTTTGAATGTGACAACAAATTTTATTTCTTAGGTAAATTTGACAACAAATTCTACTTCGAGACTCTAGAGATCTATTGCAGTGACAACAAATTTTATTTCTACTACTGAAGAAAGAGCATTTGCTAAAGTTTGAACGTGAAACTCTGATTGGTTGTTTATTGATCTAAGAGTGACTTCGAGAGGAGCAGAGCACAAGTTCTGGGGGGGAGGTTCTTAGGTAAATGTGACTTATAGCCACCGTACGCAAATAAATACATAAACATTTGAAAAGTAAATTTTAATAAAAGATATGTTTAATATGTTTATATATTTATTTATAATTTTTTCAAAATTTGATAACTTTTTCAAGTTACGGTGACCAAGCCCTAAATTATAAGGAACATAAGATCTGTGCTTATTTGGTGACAAGACAACCAATCACAGGAAGGCAAAAGATTTGAGAAGATCCATTATGCATGGCTACTCTTGTCGCTTTTAGCAGATTGATAACTATGGATGTGCCCTAGTAGCTTACTAAATAAATATATTAAGATCACAGACTCTGAGGTTTGCTAATGCACTCTGACTTTAATAAGTTACATAGTTGGCTTCAGTCAAAAGCAAAACTTCTGAAAGACAAGCAAAACTTCTGAAAGACAGAATGGCTCTGCTGCCAATATGGCCTTCACCATTAATTGTATGTCTACTTGCCCTACCGACAAAATGCAGAGCTTTTGTTTCACATCTTATGGAAAATAGAAAAGAACCAAGGGGCTAATTAATTTGTTGCTGGCTTTCACTTTAGTGAGTTTGAGATTTGCATCAGTAAGAGCTTGATTGATACATCTCGAGTTATTAGGAATAGTTTATTTCAAAAAATTAATTTATTGGGTGGCAGAGTCTCCAGATTTAATATCATTCTTAAAGTTGTAATATTTATTTAATATGAAACATATCGTTGTATATTCTTTAAAGAATTTATATATACACACACACACATATAATCTCTAAACTGAATAAACAATGTTTATGAACAGTAAGTATTGTTTATAAGTACTGTCTACATCAGTTTTTTTTTTTTTTTAATTTGATTGACTGACACGAATTCTGTATATTTGCATGGAGTCCCATTTTAGTATTTGATAATGAAAGTAGAAAATAAGTTAAAAATTGAGAGATGGGTATCTTTTTTAATCACGTAAAAAGTTTATAACTAAACTGTTAATTGATTATTAGCAGATGTGATCGAGTTTTGATTTTGACTATTAAATATTTCGTGATGATGAAAAATGTTGAACAATGTGCATCTTACTTACAACCGTCCCTCAATTTTTAGTACCAAGTGAGCTTAGAACATTTTACATTCTTAGTTTTTAATCAATCGATTTCTCACTTTCGCACTTTCAACTGCACCGAACAGCCTCCTCGTATAATTTTGTAGAATATGTCGTAGGAATTATTGTGGGTTACAATCAATTATTATGTTTTAAATAAAAACGGACTAATTAATGATCCATAACAAATGCATTTTGACCCACTTATTATTAATGATTTTATTGTTTTGAACTGGATATCTAATTGATTAGTATAAATAAAAATGTGAGCTCATAGCTCATATGCCTATAATGGGTAGGTACTAGAATTCTATTTAAATTTGACTAGATCCCTTCTGTGTTCACGTCAAATACAAACTCCACAACTTATCCCATTATAAGTTGTGATTGAGAGTATGAATCATAGAGGGAGTCTTATTTTCTTCAAACCTTCTGGCATTTAGAATTAAAAAGGTATCCTAAATCTCCAGTCATATCTTCTACAGATAATCAATCTAGTGTTCTAATTTCATATAATTATCTTCAATTTATTCTTACATTTGGTATCAGAGCTTCAATTATATAAATTAGAATCTAATAATTGGTTTGAAGACATGAATACAAGCTTCAAAACTTTAACCTTTTGTAATTTACACCAATGCAAATTTTGAAATCTTAATTGGATGATTTTCATGTAATTGAAACTTGAAACCTTAGGGCTTTTATAGAATTTGAAATTTTGAATCAGTTGGTATCTGAAATTCAAATGATCGAGAATCATAGGTGGGGAATTTTGAATTTGAAATTCTTGGTTAGGGTTTCAAGCTTGAATTTCAATTGTCATAAATTAGTTCAAATTATTATATAATTTTTAAATATAGTGTTCTTTGTGATAATAGGAAACAGAACCACATACCAATTGCATCAAAATTTTCAAATCCCACAAGAATTTCAATTCAAAATCCATAGTTAGGGGTTCATAAAATTAAATTCCAATTCTCACAAAATACCTCAAATTGATGAATGATTTTCAAGTATTTTGTTCCCATGATCATATAAAAGAAACCTACATATCAATTGCATCAAAACTTAGCAGATCATAATGCAATTTCTTTCGAAAATTTTTAGCTATGGAACCTGATTTTATGTATTGAAATCATGCAAATTTGTGAATTAAATTTGGGGTTTTGCCTATTGATTTGTTTCGAATGAAACTTTGAATTAAACGCACACTAAAATTGCGTGAAAACTATGTCTAAAAATTGACCTCCATGCCGTCGGTATTATGAAGAATTTCGTGCATAAGAATGCCACCAAATTCATGATTATAATTGGGAATTTTAGTTCTAACAGATTTAGAATGAGATTAGGAATAAAAAGTACAAGAAAATCGTGAGAAAAAGGGCTTAAAAGCGAGAAACCCAAATCCATACCTGTGAGTCCTGCGTGAGCCGTTTCTGGTTTTGGGTTGACCCGCTTGAGGAAGAAGATGAACCTCTAAGAGTTTCCCCACTCATAGCCTAGGAGAGTGAGGGAGAGTGTGAAACTTACAGATGGAATTTTTCAATTCTATTTTTTGTGTTGCAATCCATATTTTAAATGTGATTTTTTAGAATATGTTTCATAATTTTTTTGACTACTATAAATATTTTTTATGTAAATATTAATATATAAAATAGATTTTAATATTTATTTAGATGATTTTTCTAAAAAGTAATATATTAAAAAATTAATTCATTATTTTCTGAATTTTATGATGATGTTCACTCTCTATATATAATAATATATATTTGTGTACTCTCAACCTAAATATATATGACTTAATATGTTTGTTTTAAGAAATATATGATTCTATTTTGATTGTTTTTGTATGAAGCCTATTTGGGAATGCTATAGAATTTGTTCATGGATAATAAGGGTGTAGTTTTTTATCTCCTTAAAGATTGTATCATAATTTTGGGCAAGATGTGAGTAATTCCTGTGCAAGAAGTTTTATAAATTATTATTGATAATTAACACCAAAGTGAAATTATCTATATTAATGCATAAAATTTTCTTTGTAATTTAAGGAAGACATCTAATTATCTCATATTATAACCTGCCCAAAGGGGGTTATTGTATGTTATAATTAGAAGTTAATTTGGGATGAAGTTAATGGGGAATATATTGGTTTAAGAAATTTATCTGCCTAAAGAGGATAGATATTTGAACCCAATGTATTCTCACTGATTAACTCATTTGAGGTTCTGATCTAGGTTGTGACCTTGATTCGTACATTCTGCCCAAAGGGGAATGTGCTTTTATGTTGACCTCGTTGTGATAGCTTATTTTAATTAAAGCTATGTATAAATTGCTCTTATTGTTTATCCTAATGCATTCCAATTTTGCAGTTATATTTTCTATAAATAATTGTTCTGCTTCAATTGAAATTTTAACTGGATCAAATTATAACAAGTGGAAGCAAGACCTAGAATTCTCCTTAAGAATTGCTGACCTTAGTCTGGCACTACGCGAAAGTAAGCTTGAAGTGAATGAGAAGAGTACAACTGAACAAAAAGAGTTTCTAGCCAAATGAGAGAAATCTAATAGACTTAGTCTAATTGCCATTAAAAGGACCATCTCTGAGCACTTACTTAGTGGCTTACCAAAAACTACAAGTGCTAAAGAATTTCTTACTGTTTTGGAAAAAAGATACCAAGTATCTAATAACGTTGAGTTTGGATATCTTATGAAAAAATTGACTGATATGAGGTATGACAACAATGAAGGAGTAAGGGAATTCATTTTAAAGATGGTTCACATCCAAACCAAGCTGAAAGCCCATAACATTGACCTAAATGAGAATTTCATTGCCTCACATGCCTTAAACTGTCTACCTGCCGAATTTACACAAATCAAAATTGTCTATAATACCTTTTGGTGAGAAGTGGATCATTAATGACATCATTACCAAGTGTGTGGTTGAAAAAGAAAAATTAAAGAAAGAAACGACTGACCTATCCTATGAGCTAGCTTTTTTTACTTTCCATGGTAAACCCTATTTTGGTAATGGTAAATGAAAACATAAAAAAAATTAATTCAATATTCCTCAAAAGAATCAAAGTTCAAGGAAACCAAACAATGGTCAACATCATAATGTAAAAGGTCATAAATCAACTCTCATTAAAAAAAACATATGATGTTTCTGGTATAAAGAAAAAGGGCATAAAAAAAAATGATTGCACAAAATTCAAAACTTGGCTAAAGAATAAGTAGAAATTTGAAAGAATTTAAGAACCTGAAGAGACCAAATCCAAGAGAAAGCAAGATGAGAGTAGTAAATAATCTTAAAGTAGTGTTGGAGTCAGTGCGAGATGTCATTTTAGTTTTGGCAACTGGATATGAAACTGTTTTGGAAGACATTTTTTTTATGTACCTTCTTTTATGAGGAATTTGATTTCTATTTCTTGTTTAGATAAATTTAGTTTTTATTTTAAACTCCCAAATTATTGGTTATAGACATTTAGTAGATGATTTATATAAATTATCCTTGATTTCTGACAATATTTCATCATATTTAAATATTTAGGTCTAAAATTAAAGAAAAATTTATTTTATCATTGCACAAGCATTTAGGATATATCTCTAAAGAAATAGTTAAAAGATTAATTAAAATTGATATTTTACTTTTCTTAGAGTTTGATAATTTAGAGACCTATGTAGATTGTATTAGAGAAAAGTTTACTAAGAGTAAAAGGAAAGGTGCGACTAGAAGTACAAGTCTCTTAAAAATCATTCATACAAATATTAGTGGACTTTTTTCTCATATTATTTGTGGTAATAGGTTCTTTATCACTTTCATTAATGATTTCTATTGATTTGCTTATTTTTATTTGATTAAAGAAAAATATGATACTCTTGAAAATATTAAAATTTTTAAAATTAAGGTAAAAAAATAATTAAAAAACAGACTCTAGTTACCTCCTCCACTATGCAAGTGGAGTTTATTAGTTGTTACGCTGCTGTTACTCATGTTATTTGGTTGAGAAATTTAATGACATGGTTTTATATTATAAATTCTATTGTTCAACCACTAAAAATTTACTATGACAATAGTACTATAACATTTTACACTAAAAATAATAAAATTATTAGTGTTTTTAAACATCTAGAGTTGAAATATTTAAACTATTAGAGATTTAGTAAAGAATAATGAAATGGTTATTGAATATATAGACATAGATTCTATGTTGATTGATCCTTTAACCAAAGGACTTAGACCCATTATATTTAAAAGACACGTTGAGAATATGGGTATTGTAAGTTTTCTTAATATATTTAGTTAGTGGGAGTTTGAATTTTATATTATTTTCTTATTATGTTGAACATTTTTTTTATACTTTTGACATTCATATGGTTTGTATTTTGGCTAATTGATAATGTATTGAATTTTTGGTATTATGTAGTTTGAACATATGTAACAATTGTAAAATTTTGAGCTTTGTGTCATTAGGACCACTATGCCCGTATTCAATGCTATATTGGAGTTGAGGCATGATGGTTTCTTGACAAACCATACAGTTTCTCTGGCTTTAAAGCACTTGAGAGAAATTGTGAGAACTGACAAAGAAAATAATAATTTAACTGTTGGATCACATTGACATACTATTTTTTTGCTGCATTCCACACTAATGACTAGTTGACAGAGTCATGATATTCGTAACCATGGAAGGTTTAACATCAGTAATAAATATAATAATTGCCATGATTCAATGTTACTTGGCTTTAGTTGGATGGAGTCGTATTAGATATCGCATCTTGGATCATTTGTTTTTAAAATGTGGCTACATTACAAAATTAGTCATTAGCTCGAAGTCATTTTCAAAATATAAGTTTTTAAAATAAATAATTGATTTTGTCCAAGTGAAAGAATATAGGAATTATTATGCGTTACAATTAATTATTATGTTTTAAATAAAAATGGACTGATTAATGATCCATGAGAGATGCATTTGGGCTCACTTATTATTAGTGATTCTATTGTTTTGGGTTGGATATTTAATTGATTAGTATGGATGAAAGTGCGGACCCATAACTCATAAACCCATAATGGATGGGTACTAGAGTTCTATTTAAACTTGGCTAGGTCCCTTCTGTGTTCACATCAAATACAAACTCCACAGCTTACCCCATTATAAGTTATGATAGGGAGTATGAATCACAGAGAAAGTCATATTCTCTTCAAACCTTCAGGCATTCAGAATCAATAGGGTATCTTAAATCTACAGCCATATCTTTTACAAGCAATCAATCTAGTGTTCCAATTTCATATAATTATCTTCAATTTATTCTTACATATGCGACATGTTGAATGAATCAGCATGTACTTTTAAATGGAACAGTTTTCTTCTCCACTGGGCTCTGGCTATTGGCCTTGTGAGCAAAACCAGTTTGTAATTTCAACCACTTAGTTAGGTTGGTATCCTGAGTTCTAGCTCCAACATAAATCAACGAAATTCCTATTTGCACACTTCTTTTAAAGCATTTCTAATATTGCATATTATCTTATATTATTAACTTCTTTGAATGTTGTTGGTTCCAAGATTTGTAAAATTTGCAACTTTCTCAAGTGCTGCTCAAATAAAAAATAGCAAAATTTATTGAAAATAAAAGGTAAATTATAATAACATCCTCTCTCTCTCTCTCTCTCTCTCTCTCTCTCTCTCTCTATATATATATATATTCTCTAAATTCTATTATTGTTTATAAACATTGTTTATATTAAACTTTTTTAACTTATTTTTTTTAAATTTGACTAATTTATACAAATCCTTGCAGTATGCACATAGGTCCTACTTTAATTAAAGAAATATCACTTATTGGTACCCCTCGAGTATGTACTTTTACTATGCACTTTTGCTGTTTTTAGCAGCTATTATAATAGTCCAATCGTTAAAATCTCGTTAAGCTCTGAATAAAAAGTAAAATAAGAAAAGACCTCACATGTACTTTCCACATCCTAAACATTACATGGAAAGTTGCCCTTTTGAGATTGCTGTCATTTATTTTCACTTGGCATGCTCTGTTTGGTTCAACGAAGAGAAGGAGAGAAGAGGTTAACGAAGAGGAGAAAATTTAATAAGCTTTGTTTGGTTGGAAGAAAGGGGAAGGGAAGGAAAGAGGGATTATTGTTTAGTTCAGGAGGAGAGATAAGGGGAGGGGAAGTAATTATATTTGGATAAATTTACTCTTATATTATTATAATTTTATTTTTTATAAAAAAGTTATTTATATCAATTTTTTTTAAAAAAAATTATGAATTTCAATCTTTTTTTATTTTTAATTTCTGATGAAAAAAATATCTTAAATTTTATTAAATATTAAAAAATTAAAAAATTAATAGACAATAAAATAAATTTCAATTAAAAAAATATTCATCCCCTCAAAAAACCCCCCAATTTGGAAGGGAGGGAAATTTGCCTCCATTTCCCTCCCTTCCCCTCCAATTTTGTCCAACTTCCTTTCTCTCCCTTCTAATTTTGTCCAACCAAACATCTTATCTCTCTTCTCTCCCTTCCAAAAACCTCCAACCAAACACACCTTACGTGGAAAGTTGTAAAATCCTTTATGGTAGATGATTTTGATGCATTTGGTATGGTAACAAAATTTCATGTTTTTCAAAATTTTTTTTTAAAGATTTGACATTTAATATGAAAGATAAAAATTATAATTGTAAGAATAAAAATATTATCTATTAAAAATTATATTATAAAAATTCTAATTATATAACAGATAAAATTTTTATCTTCATAGTTATAATTTTTATCTATTATATTAAACTCTAAACAACAAAAAAAACTAGACATTTTTGTTATTGTACCTTGCAATAGGATCCCCTGCTATAAGAGATCTGGATTTATGTTGGAGATTTCCTTAGGTTTCCCTTTATTTTATGTGTTTATTTAATATACTGAAAGTTAAAAATAAAAATAAAATTAAAAATGATGATTTTGTAGATAAGAAATAATTAATATTCTTATTTTTTAAAAAAATTATAAGAATAAATAAAATTAAAAATAATTATAAAAATATAATAAATATTATTTAAAATTTTCATTTCCCGACTCACTTTCCTTTCACCATTTGAGTTGATCTCAAGAAATTTTGCAGCTGCGGATCTCCGTTTTACAATCAAGGGTTGATCAGCCTTGCACCAAGATAAAGTATATTTAAGTTTGATCTATCGAATTATTACTATATCCATTCCTTTTTCTTAATAAGTTGAAATTGATGGGGATTTGTTCTTTTGTGAAAACGAACTATAACTGCAATGTCGAGGTAATTTAGTTTAAGCTTTCAAAAATTTTCCCATTTATTAGTTTATATCCGTTATCTTCACATTTATTTGACTAGCTGTTTTATTTTCTCTCTTATTTGCACCACGTATGATCTATCTTTTTCTTTGTGCGCGCCAAGACATATGATCTGGTTTATGTTTTTGCACACTCTTGTTATGCTACAACTATTTTAATGTGTCGTTGGGGTACTTGATATAATTTAGAGGGTGATCCCATATAGATGCTTCTCGTTAGTATGTCATGGCATGATCTTAAAATCAACTATTTCGTAGGTTTTGCTTATGCATTGAACTTGTCCATGGAATAGATATTACTCGTACCGGTGAACCAGATCTCCTACTCCATTTTTCTTTACTCACTTTTTATTTATCTTGATCTAAATCATTTAAATTAAATTTAGACGATATAAATTTAATATTTTCAATTTTCATATTTTTGATATTTTATTTATCTTAAAACATATATAATATATAATAAAAATGATATTTTAATTATCAATTGAAGATGAATAGGGGATCCAAATTCCGCATATCAGTGGAGTTACGTGTACTAGTTGAGTATGTGTAATTTCTGTGATGTTTGAAATCTCTCCCTTGTACCAGATAAACCATTTTTGATAAGGCGAGAGGGAAAATTTTAGAAGAAATGATAAAATTGAAGATTAAGGATGAAGTAATCTGCGATGTTATCATCTATTTTAGATCAAATTAATGGACATATTGGTCATTTCGTTTAGTCACCAAGTCTGTCTAACAAAAGCAACTGAATGAAAACGGTAGAGTAAAATTATAAATCGAAGGAGTACTAAATAATACTTAAAAGAAGTTTATATTTATTTATATTTATATTTTTTATCAAATTTTTTAATTAAAATATAACAAATGTATACTTTTTTAATAATATTATAATAAACATATAATTTTTTAAAATAATTATATATATTTTTAAATAAACTATATATTAGTTATAGTATTATTGAAGAATCAAATATTTTTTAATATTTTAATTAAAAATTATATAAAAAATCTAATCTATAATATTTCTTTAAATCTTAAAAAATTATTGTAATAAAATGGTCAGAGTTGGGCCTAATTTGATATCTAAGCCTAGGCCTAAATTTTCATTTCTAATCCTAGGCCCAAAACTTAGGATAGAATGAGCTGAGAAGTCAAAAGAGAGTCGTTTAACTTAGGATAGAATGAGCTGAAAAGTCAAAAGAGAGTCGTTTTTTCAATTACGTGTTGAAGGATCCCTCTTGATAAAATCAATGCTTTACCCTACACACTCTTGTCACGGGTCGCGGATCATCTGCCCCACCCCCAATGCATTGTCACATTGATAATAAACGCAATTTCTTGAGCTTCATTTTCAGGGAGTTAGTTTACAAGTCACCTCATGTTGATATTCTCCTTTCAGTCTTTTATTTAAAGAGATTTTTTTAAGATTTAATTTAATTTCAAATATAAAAGATAAATAACTAATACCTAATATATTAATAATAATAATATTTTAATTATATTTTTATTAAATAAATTTTTTAAATTATGAGTAATAATTATTATTAATTTAAAAAATATACATTTAAAATAAAAATATTCTTAAAAAATAATTTTTATTTAAAATAATATTAAAAAAATTAATTATTTTTAATTAAATCTTTATAAGTTAATTATTTATTTTTTATATCCGTTATGTTTGTGTGTGTGTCTTTGACAGTAGGAGACAAATTCTTGCTTTTCTTCCCTTTTCCCTGTAAATAAATAATTATTTACTGAGATACTTTAGCCGACCATAATGTTACCGCACAAGACACAGACAAAAACTCTAGAGCTACTTTTTGTTTCACTATATCATACTGTAAAAGTTTTTTTGGGCGACATCTCCGAGGGCCTTGATTGAGAAGAGAGTAGAGTAGAGAGGCATCGCAAGGATTTTCCCTTCTTGGAAATGAAGTCATGTTCACTTAGGGTTTACCACACAAAAGAAGAACATAATGCAAAGTATCAGGTAAACCTTTTTGGATGTATTATTTGCCTATCCAATGATGCCAAGGCTGCAACGTCAAGAGGCAGATATTCTAGTCCAACTCACCACCAATTTTCATAAATAACATGTTTTAGAATCAAGATTTAAAATCAAATAAATAAGATGCACAAGTATTCTAAAAATTATTAATAATTAATAACTCAAAAGTTGAAATCAATGATGGCATACTTTTGGTATTATATAAAAAGGGATAAAAATATTTTTTTATTTGGATATTTGATAAATTAAAAATAATATAAGAATAAAAATAAAAGTAGAAAAAATGACTAAAATATTTATGAAGAGAAAAAAGTTAAAAAAATTAATTTTTATTAATTAATATAAATAAAAAGAAAAAATTATCTCAAATTAAAAATATTTATAATTTTATATTAAAAATTTTTAATTTTAGAATTATTTTAAAAGATCCAAATGCAAAAAATTTTAATTGATAGGAAAATTATGATTGAAGATTTTAAATTAAAGTTTGTTGTCATTAATTCTTTAGAATAATTTTTACAATTAGAATAAAATAATATTTTTTATCTTCAATAATAATTTATATATATAATTTAAATAGAATAAAAAATATAATGAAACAATAGCTATGAAATTTATAAAAAAAAAATTTATCATTGATATATCATATAACATTTTCTTATTTTTCATCTTCCTTCCCAAAATATACTTTCCTCATCCAATGTTCAAAACATTTACTAAGGCTCCGTTTGGTTCAACAGAAGGGAAGGGAAGAGAGGGAGTTTAACGCTATTTGATTGGAAATAATGGAAGGGGAGAGAATGAGAGATTATTGTTTGGTTTAAAAAAAGAGGAGAAGTAGTTATATTTAGACAAATTTACCTTTTATATTATTTTAATTTTATTTTTTATAAAAAAATTATTTATATCAATATTTTTTAAAAAATTATAAATTTTAATCTTTTTTATTTTTAATTTTTGATAAAAAATTATCTTAATTTTTATTAAATATTAATATATTAAAATATTAAAAAAATTAAAGAGACAATGAAATAAATTATAAGTTAAAAAATATCTCTCCCCTCTCCTCCTCTTCAAAATCCCTCAATTTAGAGAGGAGCTTCTTCCTCTCACCTCTAATTTTATTCAACCAAACATTTTATTTTATTTATTTTTTAATTCTTAACCAAACATACTCTAAGGATGAAGCGTTATAGGAAAGGACACGTGTCCATCAATTATCAACGGGACAAGAGAGGAGAACGGAGCTAAAAGCATCTGCGTTCCTCAATTCTCACGACAGATACGTGGACAAAATGGACCGCTTTTAATAACCAAAACAATCGAAGTATTAAAATATAATTAAAACAAATAAAAACGAGGTGCACAGTAAAGCCGAAAGGGGGGAAAGGCAGATCGTTTTGCAATTTCCTCAAAGCTCTGTGCAAATCAGCACCATGAACCCCAAAATTCCCTTCCTCTCCGTTTTTCTTCTGCTTCTCATATCCTCTTCGTCCCAAAACCCTAACCCTAAAACCTCGAATTCCACTCCATCGCCGTCTCCGGCTCACACTGAGCTTGCAAACTATGGCTTCCCCGTTGGTCTATTACCCGCCACCACAATATTAGGTTATGCCGTCAACCAGACCTCCGGCGACTTTTCCGTCCAACTTGGCGATATGTGCAAGATTACGCTCCCTCCCGATAACTACGTCGCCACCTACTCGAAGAGGGTCACTGGAAAAATTGTCAGGGGTAAAATAGTGGAGCTTGATGGTATAAGGGTCCGGGCCCTCTTTAAGTGGTGGTCTATCACTGGGATTCGCTCTAGCGGCGATGACGTGGTGTTTGAAGTTGGGATGGTCACGGCAAAGTATCCGGCGAAGAATTTCGATGAGAGCCCAGCTTGCGAGGGCCAGCGCTCTGCTTCCTGAAAGGTTTTGCGTCTTTTACATTTCCATGCTTTATTCTACTTGTTGTTATTGAACTCTTGATCGTAAAGGCAATATCTTTTCTTTGTTCTAACTTCTTATCTTTTGGGATGTCAATTTAAAAGGGTATTGATTTTTAGTTGCATTCTGTCAATTAAAGTATCCATGCTTCTTATTACCCCTGTTGACAGGGATTGAATTTATCGATACATTCTACCCACCCGTAAGTTGATAGCTGTATATTCTGCATGGCTTGAATATCAGCGACTTGTTTTCGAATCAATAATCATATTCTTTATTGACTATTCTTTTTCCCCCCTTCTCTCTCTCTTTTTGTGACCTGAACTCTGTGTGTGTGTATTACCATTTTAGAATGGCTATTTTCTTGCAATGATGGTTTACAATTTCCGTTGGGGACCGCATTTTAAAACCTTGCTTGCAATCAAAGCACTCAACTTGTTGCATCGATCAATGATCTGTTAAGAATATGCATGAGAATATCTTTAGATAGAATAGAATAACGAAAGAGTGGTCTACAATAGGTCAGTTTTCATTTTCATTTTTGAATTATTCCACTACGTCTTTTGGATAGCAAATTGTGACAGCTGATGAATCAATAAAACTGTTTACGTGGTTGGTAAGCGTCATCCTCTTTACAGACTTTATATTATGAGTGTGACTTGTGAACAATAGTAGGTTCGAACTACAAGTAGACGTTGTATATTAACTGTTAATTACATTGATTTTGATTTTGAGTATATTTAGGTCATCATTACGCTTCAAAGAAGAGTGGTAACATGATTAGAATTTTTTTTTGGTAACATGATTAGAATTTTGTTTTTAAAAAAATGTTTATAAGGCTACTAACCATTATTCATGATTTTATGTATTATCTAAGTTTTGAGTTTTGACTAGTTTTTGATGAATTTACTATCCTAACAGTTTTTTCTCTGTTATAGATATAATCTTCTCTACCGTTTCCTGCCTTACTTTATATACTCTTATTATGCATAAAGACAGGAACATCCAATGTAATCGTTTGTTAACTATTCCTCCTCTTTTGCATTAGTTGATCCTATATTATTTTATCTTTTTATTTTCTTGTACGGTATTGAATAGGGGTGTTTATTCGCCCGATACATCCTAGAAGCTCACCCCAGCTCGGTCCGAGCCAAAAATATAAATGGACAGAACTTTAAATAAAACTATATCAAGTCGGGTCGGGTCGAGCTTCGGGCGAAGGCATATTCTATCTAACCTGTTCTAATAGTTTTTTTTTTAATTATTAATATCTTGCCATTTTACATATATATATATATATATAATTCTTATTTCATCTGATTTTCTATATATTGTAGTTTTTATTACCTATACAAATCTTCTTTACTTCTTAATTATTTTCATCATTGATGTATATGCTTCTTGATATTTCTTTTGTCGAATAACAAAAATACACATATTTATTTAAAGCTAATTATGTTATTGTAACTTATATTTTATTTGATAATATTAGACTATTTTTTTATTACTAATAAAAATATGAGAGTTCTGAAAGTTTATTGTTTTGAAATATATACCTATGAGTCTGTAAAAAGATATTTTTATATTACAAGTATCAATTTATTAAAAAACAAAAAAAAAGTTCGAGCGGTCCTAATCCGCCCTAACCTAACATGAAATCGGGTTTGTTCGAGACAGGCCGGGTTATAGGTATAAAAACAAACTCGATATCTTAATCGGGTAGGGCATCGGGCCTACTAGATGTCCAGCCCGGCCCTGTCCATGTACAGCTCTAGTATTAAATGTATGAGAATGTGGAACATAGTTGTTATAAGATGCTTTTATGCTCCCACAGTTGTTAATTAACCTTAAAGTCTTTTGGTTTTTAGAAGATTACTAGGGTTTATTTTTTCCTTCTCTTTTCAAATATGTTTCATTGATTTTAATAAGTTGGCTTTCGTGATTGATTATAGTACGTTGGTTTTCATGAAACTAAGGGAGTTTTGTGTTTGACCTTAAAACAGCCAGTTTTGTTTTTCAGTAGGTGCTATATCTAAAAATAGTATCTATTGGACAATATTGCCGTTGTTAACTAGAAAGATTGTTTTGATAGAGGTAGTCTTACTAAATTATTTTGTATAACGGTTGATAATTAATCTTATTTCTTCTTAGTTGTCTCACGCTGTCATTTACTGAAAAATGAATTATGGCCGATCCCTGTTTGAGAGTAAGGATTCATAGAATTTATCTTCTTTTTACTTCATTTTGTTCTAACTAGTACTCAGCTTTCAGTTGGTGTGTGGGCACCAAATCTCGCAACAATACCCTTTCATTTGCCCCTTGTATTGCTTGTGGTTTTTTTGCTTTAGCTTGGGCTAATATATATCGTGGGAGCACGGATCCTGTGCAGTCACTAATGTGATTGCAGGGATGTAGTCAAGCATTTGCTGGGTATGTGTTTTTTTTTTTTTTTTTTTGGGAGGGGGTTAAAGAGATGAAAAAATTTTATCTATGAGAATAAAAATACTAGTTGTAAGGGAATATTTTAACTGTGAGGACAAAAATTTTAACTAAGGAAATTACATTTCAAAGATTTTAGATGAGAAAAAATATTTATTGTAAAGAATCTTAAATTTTAAGATCACTTTAAAGGCTCAACAGATCAAAAACTTGTCCTTATCGATAAAATTTTTGTCCTCACACTTTCTGAAGTGTAGTTTTTTCTCAAAGTTAAAATTTTTATCGGTACAAATAAAATTTTTGGAGCTGATAGCTAAAATTTTTTTATTCAGAGTTAAAATTTTTTATTTTTCCTTTTTTTTTTTTAAAGAGGAGACACATGTCAAGTAAATGCTTGACTGCATCTTGATTGCATAGAATCCGTGTTCTGCCTTGGGGTAGTATTTCCACCATGGGAAAAGATATATAGAGCTCAAGCTTTCCAACCATTGGATCATCTCGAGATTTGTGCATAGAATTAAAAATATTACTTGTCATGAATCTCGAGCTCTCTGCGCCCAGGCCCTTCCATCACCAAGTTAGATCTGAAAATTTATTGGTATTGAGAAGTTGACGAACCTAGCATTGTCTGCATCAAAAGTGAATTGTTGACAGTCCAGCAATGGGGGCCACGTAAAATGAGCTGTAAAAGCAGCCAGTCACGTCTGTTTGGTACGGCTTGTTTGGTGGGCTGGTTGGGTGATTTAGGATTATTCTTCGTTTAGTTTGATACTCGATGGCCATCTGTAACTTAAGAGAGATATGATCATTGGGGGCCAAAAAAAAAGAAAAAGAAAAAAGAGGCATATTCATAGCTTTCAAATTGGAAGCATTGTTAAATGCGCCAATTTTGTGATTCACCAATCAGTAGTCTAATAAAAGTGAGAATTAAAAAGAAATGAGTTTCATATCCTTATTGTCAGGAAAAATTTATGCTTCATTTGCATCAGATGAACTGGAGAATTGCATTTTCTTCATTTTAACATCTTTTGAATAATCTGCTTTCTTTCTTCTTTTTTTTTTTTCTCTCCTCTGGTTGTAAAAGTGAAATTTAAGTTTGAAGTCAATGCGGGTATACATCTTGTGGTTAACTTCTGAAGCCAAGGCCTACGACTGGCTCAAAATAATGGCATGATGACCTTTATACTGTCAAATGGGTAGTTTACCGGCACTGGATCTTCTCCAGATCCTTATGTAGTATACCTTATTGTTCTCATTATCTATAAAGAAGTTTGGGACTTTAGGTGAAGCTGAAGATGTATTCAGTATATTTGATACGAGTGCTCCATGGATCCAGTATATTTTCATGGACAATGGTAGTTTTTTAATTTTTGTGCCTCCCATTTTCCATGCTATTTGAGGTTTGGATTTTGATCTTTCAAAAAACCAGAGAAAAATCAGCTAGGATTACCGCGGAGGTTCTTAGGCCTTGTTTGTGAAAGCTCAACAGTTGCCTATTTTACGTGCGTAAACCCATATCTATTCTCCCAGTTCTTGCATTAGGTCTTTGTTGGTTTCTTTCCGATGTTACAAAACCTCAATTTCGTTCATCAGAAAGAGAAAATCAGTGAACTTCATAAATAATACTAGCTTTGCTTTGACGCTAAGCATATGCACTTTAGTTTGATGCTTATTTCTCTCTCTCTCTTTTCGGGGGAGAAAAAGTTGGTTGATATAAGTGAGTACTCTTATTACTGTATCTCTCTCCTTTCTGGGTTCATGCATAAAACAAGTTTTCGTGTCCTGGAATCTATGCTTGTTGACTTGTTTTCACGTCCTAGGATTACGTTACTCTCACATTCTTTTTTGCGTTGTTCGTTGTGTTCTAACATGGCTCACATCTTACGAAGTCTCGATCCTTGACATATTTTCACCCCTTTATGCAGGGTACAGGGTACGTATTAGCTTCCTCCATAAGATAAGTAATGTGCGAGTGTCCAGGCCCCACCATCTAAGTGCAAATCAACCTAATGCCGCATGTATGGTCAATAAATATTACGAAGCTTAGTAGTGCATCATGTAACTATATGTATGTCATGACGAATCTACTCTGCTGTCATTTAATGGATATTTTTCATTTCTTGCTTAGCTGTACTCGTTGGAACTCCATTAAGGCCACTTTGAACATTGTATATTTGATATGCTCTTCTGCTATCTACTTTATTTATATCAGTATTGAATAGTGTACCTATTTGTGGAGCTGATGTTTTTTCCCTTTAATTATTATTAATTAGTTTTAATATAACAATCGTTACATGCGTTTACTTTCAAACAGTTTAATAAGGTGCAATGTGAGAGAATAACAATGTGCCTGGTAAAATTATTTTATAAGCACATCTATTAATATTTGACAAGGAGTTTGTGATAATTTTTCTTGTCAAATGTTTTAAAATTTTACATATTTAAGATGGTAGGTAAGAGATAATTATGATAATTAATAATTTGCAGTTAGGGTATTTTGTTTTAAAAAAAAATAATATATTTGCTTTTGCTTATAAGAAGAGGCTTTAATTTGTAGAATAAATTTATTTATAGCTGTTTATATTTTTATTGTCAAGTTTTTTTTCAATTAAAACATAATAAGCATTTGATTTTTTAGTCAAAAATATAATAAATGTATAATTTTTATGAATAATTATATTTTTTAATTAAATTATATGTCTGTTATATTTTTTGTTGTAGAATGAGATACTTGTTATATTTTAATTAATAAATTTGATAATAAACATTTAAATTTAGTTTTTAATTTTTTGCTTTTCTCTCACGGCTAAAAATTTGCTCATGTAACTATTTAGAAACTATTTATTTGTCTTTGAGTTAGCATGGCCAAACACTACAATATACTAGATTAAGCACTCTTTTGAAAAAAGAAAAAAGTAAATTATATATATATATATATATATATATATATATATATATATATATGTTTTTTAATTCTATAAAATTATATAAATTTTTTATTTATTTTTAAATTATACTTGAAATTTCCCTAAAACAAAAGGTATTTTGTACTTTAGTTTAATTTTAAAAATTTTAACTAAAATACTCTAGTAAATTTAAATACATATTATTTAACTAAAAAAATTTTAAATGGAGGTTATTTTGGTAAAAAAAAAGTTAAAATTAGAATAAAATGTAAGATAATTTTTTATTTTAAAAAAAATCTATATAATTTTAGTAAAATTTAAGAGGGGATATATGTAATTTATTCTTTAAAAAATAAATACCTTCTCTCTCATGAGACAAACAACCTAGAATTAAGGATGCATACGGGATGCCTCAGTCTAGTTTTGTAATAAGCTTATTTTATAGGGCTCGGTGCCTAGTATGAGAAGGCGCAGAATGGGACTAAGTTGGGATGGGCAAGGCTAAGTTGGGTAGACTTAATCTAATAATCTTTTAAAAGAATTAGAAAATGATTCTTAAAAAATAAATTTTTTATATAAACTCTTATGAAATTATATATTATCATTGTGAAAAAAATAATGTCTTCATTTAACTCCCTCTAAAATTGCATATTACTCCTAAAAATAATAAAATTTTTTATTAATTTGTAAAAATTAATTTTTACACACACGCACACGCACATGTGTGTGCACACATACAAAGTTAAGTTGGGTAAACTTAATGTAATATTCTTTTGATAAACATTAAAAAATGATTTTTAAAAAATAAATTTTTATATAAGCTCCTATGAAATTACATATTACCCTTGTGAAAAAAAATAATGTCTTCATTTAAATCCCTTTAAAATTACATATTACTCACACACACACACACACACACACACACACACACACACACACACACACACACACACACACACACACACACACACACACACACACACACACACACACACACACACACACATGAGACTGACTAGTTAGGTCATTATCAAACTAGCCAAAATATTTGGCCTCAAACCTGACTTAACTTAATTAAAATATTTTGTTTTTAGTACAAACAAATATTGATTGGGCCATTGAGTTTTATCCCTTCTTTTGATACTTATTTATTGTCTTATCCTTATATACTTATTTTGATTTATTTTTATACACTTATTTTAATTTTATAGATTATATGTAGTTATGTTGATTAAAATGTTTTAATATATTTATTTTATATATTTTAATTACCTAAGAAATTAGACATTTAATCAAAATAAATCATAATGAATATTTATAATCATTTATTTATTCATATGATATTAATTGTAAAGTCAAATATATACATGTTATTTTTAAATTATTTAACAGTGAGAAGTATGTTTTAGTTAAAGATTTGCGCAATACAATAAAATTGATAAAAACACTTAGCAAATGACTTTGCTAAACATAAAACTACTTCTCTCCCTGAGTGATTCTTATAAAACTCCGCTTGTAAAAGGGGAAAGAGAAAACTGTCTCAAAATAAATAGATGTTCAGAACAATCTCAAATGATGTTCTTGGTTACCTTCTAGTATTCTTTTTTGTGGATGATCTCTTGGCTTTTGCCTCTCTAAAGATCAACGTTGGAAGAAAATGAACCGTTTCAATTTTTCTTCAAAAGTGACAGTCTCAATTTTAGTGAGAGAGAGACATTAAACATCTCACTTGAATCTCAGGGGAGCAGTTTCTCTCCAATTTCGAAGGACGTCCAATCTTGAGAGAGAACCTACTTTATTTTATTTATTTATTTTCAAAGTTATAATATCATTCTCTTAAAATTGGATCGTTTAGTTTGCATCAAAATTGGAGAGAAGCTGTGGGCGAATCTCGGACCCTCTAAAGTTTTTTATATTAAAGTTCTTTTAAATTTTGAAAAAAAAAGGGACTATGAGTAAAAAAGAAAAAAAGAAAAAAGAGTCTCATATATATTTGCATTCTTTATGTCACTTCGTTCTCTCTAAAATTTACAAAAACTTTATAATAAAAAATTTTAAAAGATCTTTTTTATTTACACACTCTGTTTATCTCTTTTCAAAATTAATACTATCAAATTTAGAGAGAAATTGAAAAGATCTATTCGCACATTTATTGGAGCAAGTATCCTTTTCCTTGTAGTTCTCTTTTATTTTCTCCTCTTGTTTTGGTCATTTTACAAAGTCCTTCATGGAATCCCTTCTCTTTTGTGGGATCATTTTGCTTTCCTTCTCAGAAATTTTCATGAAATCTACAAACAAAAGCATAGTTATAAAAACTTAACCAAGCTATCCAGTTAAACCAAAAACTAATGAATTGATTAGACTCTCAAAATTGATTAGCCAATTTGATATTAAATCAATCAAAATTTGATTTTTATTTTGTTTAAAATAAAGTTTGATGTTTTTTTATTGAGATTTATCATATTTAATAAACTTTATTCAACTTATTTTACATGAATTTATTATTATATATAAAATATTTTAACTATTCCTTTTATATTTTTAATATCAATATTTATTTTAAATATCATTTTATAATATATGTACTAATTTAATTATAAAATATTATTTATTTATTTATTTATACTTGTATTTACATATTTAAAAGAAAATTCGATTGTAAAACAACCATAACTAAATTATTAAATAATAAACCATTTTTCATTCCAATTGAATACCCCGTCTAAATTTTAAAACATTAAACAAAAGGGCGATGATGACTTTCCAAGACTTAATTTGTCTGAAAGATTTGAGAGGTGTATTGTCTTTTCACATTGTCTATTATTTATTCTTCTTGTATTTTTATAATTGTTTCCTGTTGAATATGATTTATAAATTTTCTAAGTTATTTTTTTAAAGTATTGAATAGAATATGCGTTGCGAACTTGCACTTGATTTTGGAAAAAAAGTGAATCTACTCTGATTTGTTGTACGTTATATGTTTGTGAGGAGCTCATTCCTCTGTCTCGTTGTCTCTTCTCTAGCTATCATTTGAAAAAAAAAAAAAAAAAATCCCTTCGGTGAACCAATTGTGTAATCTGGAAATTACGCGCCGTTGCATTCCACAAAATCCATTTCTGACCATTTGAAGGACACATTGCTCAGTACTTTACTTGAATATTAATAAAGTCCGATTCAGTAGTTTGGCCAAACAAAAGGTCAGATTCAGTAAAAAGAAGGAAAAAAAAGCATTTATTACGCGAAAAAGTATTATTTTTTTATTAATTTCTATTGCGCACCTTACATGGTAATGTCCATCAAATCAATGTAATGGGATTTACAGGTGTTAACAGCTTTTTCATTAATTATTGTCAAGAACTGTTGGTTTATGCACGACAGCTGCAGCAATATCCTTCCCATAACCTATTGGTGGTGGTACAGTACCGAAACCTGACAAGCAATTAAGCATACTGATGTACCACAGCATCATGTAATTAATTGGCATATATATATATATATATAAACTGATTAATTTAAGAAAAAATAAAACAGTAATTAACAGAACAATGAAACCTCATGACCAGTATAGTGTTTTTCATGCACAGATCAAAACGTTGTTGGTGGTATGTCATAACCAGCAAATATGACCTGCACAAATACTCAATTTCTGGTGCAGATCTTGTCCAGAAATAGCATCTATATGAGTCTGTGACAGTGTGGGTATGGTGGTCCGTACTTCACATACGAGTGCTTCATTACAAGGTCGACACTTTGAGAAGCCTATTAAGGCAACCCAAATGGGTGTGGCACATATCTATTTCAGATGACCTATAGTTAGTTACTTTGGCATATATGTTTGAAGGATCTTAGTCTGAATTCGATCGCATACAGTTGAAAAGAAAAAGAGATAAGAGAGTATAACTTAGTGAGATCTGATTGTATTGATCTCACTTTTTTTTTTCTTTATTATTGAATATTGTCTAATGCGAATAACCCATGTTTGAAAGTGAATTTCTTTGTCCAAATTTATATTTTATGTGCACTGGTGTGTAATTGTTGATATCATTTTTTTAATATGTTGATTACAGATGAATTTTATATTTAATCCACACATTGAGGTGCTTATAACTTTCTCTTTAGGTGTTTAGGTGTTGGTAATGAGATGGAGAATTATCAATACATTGATGAAACGTTATTAACATATTAAAAAGATGACAAAATCTTATCCGCAGTTGCACCGATGGAAATAAAATATAAATTTATACTACACATGATTGAATTAAAAAAGAAAAAGAAAAAGTTTCATTAAATTTATTTATTTTTCTTTTCATTCATTTATATTTTTAAAATTTGATATAGAAAGATTAAGACTCTACTATTAAATCATTTTGATATTTTTGTGTAAAATAATAAAAAAATTATTATATTTCTAGAGCTATCCATAAAAAGAAGCCCCTTTTAAAAAAAAAAAAAATCTAACGTCTAACATGTACAGTGGTATAATAACACTGTAGAAATAAATTTTTTATAACATTTTTTCTACGTTACTTTTATTCCCTCAAGCTCTTTTTTGGATATTCGTATTATAAATATAAAAGAATAGTGTGTTCGATTTACGGACAACAGTGAAATCATTAGAACCGAGAGATAATAATAATAATAATGATAATAATTATACTTTTATTATTTTTTAAATAAAATATAAATATAAATTTATATTATACATGATTGAATTGGAAAAAAAGAAGAAGAAAAAGTTTCATTAAATTTATTTATTTTTCTTTTCATTCACTTATATTTTAAATTTTTGATATAGAAAGACTAAGACTCTACTATTAAATCATTTTGATATTTTTTTGTACGATAATAAAAAATTATTATATTTCTGGAGCTATCCATAAAAAGAAGGCGCTTTTTTTTTTTTTTCAATCTAATGTCTGACATGTATATTGGTATAATAACGCTGTAGAAATAAAATCATGAAATATTTATAGCATTTTTTCTACTTTAATTTTATTGCCTCAAGCTCTTATTCTGATATTCGCAATATAAATATAAAAGAGTAGTGTGTTCGATTTGCGGACAACAGTGAAATCATTAGAACTGAGAAGATAATAATAATAATAATAATAATTTTATTATCATTTTAAAATAAAAATAAAAATAAAAATCATTATTTATTATTTTCATATTTAATACTCTATATAACAAATGACCTCTAAATGAATAGAGTGAGAATAAAATAGTAACTATATCAATGCAAAAGCAAAACTAATTGTGGTTTAACGGCGCTCCGTAGTGGGATTTGAGGAAGAAAAGTGAAAGGAAATGAAAAAATGCGTAAAAATTTTAATTTTATCTTTATAATTATTATTTAATATTTGTTAATAATAATTATTTAATAATTAGAAATAAAATATTATAAATAATTTTTATATATAAAATTATATATGTATATATTTTTTCTTTTTCGTCCTTAACTTTCTTTTTATTAGACCGGCTTTAAATGTTATTTGAAGATTAAAGTAATTTCTTATAAGATAATTCTTCATTATTACAATTTAGTTTTTAAAATAATTCAACAATAACAAAATTCATCCACAACAAAATCCTAATTTAAATTGGAAGGGACGAAAGCATGAGAGTTGTCAAAATCACACACACCTACCAATAACGCTCCTGGGACGGCTTCCTCTGTGTGTGTGCTGTACTAACTAAAGCACCATTGACGTCCCAAAAAAAAAATAAAAAATAAAAAATAAAGAAGGTGCATCCTCAAGTTTGACGTGCACCTTTAATAAAAAAGATTGACTGGTTCTTTTTCAGTGTTTTTAAGATTCTGGTAGACACGTGTTTCAACTCCTTAATTTTCCAATCAAACCTTTTAATTCTAATTAATTGATTTCTTTACCCTTCGCGTCTCAACTCCTTAATTTTCCACTCAAGCCTTTTAATTCTAATTAATTGATGTCTTAACCCTAGAATAACCATCCATTGTATTTATTCATGTTTCTTAACTCCCTCATACGTTGTTCCCCCGAATAAATTCAGATTCTTACGCACTCGTATCCTCATCATTTGTATTATTCATTTGCTTGTTTCTCTGTGTTACGTGGCCAACTTAGAATCAAATGAAAGCAAAGTCTACCATAGTCATCATACAAACAGTATTGGGGTCAAAATTAGTATCATATTACATATACGGCGTGTTGCAGTTCTATATCACGCCGAACGACTTGAATAGTAACATTTAGATCTCGTTAGTTACAAAAAGATTTTATTTTTAATAGAATAAAAATAAAAAATGAAATGAAAATACAAAAAAATCTTATATCTCGATAATTATGTTTGATAGAATGAAAAGAAAAATATAAATATAATTAATTTTTAATTTTTAATAAAATAAAAATAAAAATAATATGAGAAAATGTCTAAAATAACCTTAATTAAAAAACTCAATAACTTTAGGTTCACCAAAACGCAGTCTCCTTTTTCAAGTCTCCATCTTCATCTTTTAGGGGAGTCATTGAAGAGCTTCGTTCCACTTCCAAATACTGCCTCAGAGCTTGATTCCACTTCCAAAAACCACCATTAAAATAGGCAAAATCGCAAAATCACAAAAACTACCAGTGTTGGAGATTCACAAACAACAAATAGTCACATATTTCAGATTTTATACAAAAATCACCATTAAAACCAACAAAATCATAAAACTAGAAAACATTGCAATAGAAATGTGTTGATCTTCGCAAATTATTATCTTGTCTTTTGTGTTTTCTCGATCTTTGTGCCTGAAATTAGAGATCTGTTCATCTTTGCTATTGCTTGTCATCTTTATCGCTACCATTGATACCGTATCCAAAACTAGAGAAGAGTTCATTGTTGCCATGGCATGGGTAAGATAGCCTCGAGCAAAAAGATGGAGACCAAAGATAATTTTGTCTAAAACATCTCTGTCCCACGATGGAGCCAGCTCTCCCTTGCCTGGCTGAAGGATAGTGCTCTCATGCGTAGAAGGGAGACAACTTTGCTAAGGATAATGCTCTCTCATGCACCAAACATATTTTTCGAGCAATCCCTCTCCCTTTCCTATTCCAGAATTGCTCTTTCCAATGTATCAAACGTGGCCTTAAGGTTAATACTCTATGTTTGACATTTATATCTAGACAAACACGTGTTGAATGTCATATTGGTATTTTGATATTTTAATTTAGAACAAATGTATAATTTTTAAGCACTTTATTTTATTTTTACTATCAAATTTTGGAATTAACCTATGACAAATATATGTTTTTTAAATAATAATATTATAAATGTATAATTTTTTTTATATATAAGTATGTAGTTGGATAAAGATCATCTGCTTGCACAGCACAACATTTTTTTTTCAAATTTTTACTCTTTTTTTTAATTTTAAAGAAAGTAAGATATAGGATGAAAGTAATATTTCAAATTGAAAATCTGTCTTCATATTTGGTGAAAATCAAAAGATTATTTTTATTTTATATTTTATTTTTTAACATAATAAAAAATAAGAAAAAATAGATAGTTAGATTTAATTGATGGGTTAAATGAACGGCTGAGAAGCTGTTCATGCAACAAACATAACAGAGAATTTTTATTTAAGTTTTAATTAAATTATATATTTATCATATTTTGATTACCAAATTTGATAATAAATATATAAATATTGCATATAATTTTTTAATTAGGTTATAATGTTATTATTATAAAATAATATACTCATTATATTTTAATTAAAAAATATAATAATGAAAGTACCAACAATTATACTTTAATTTAACCTTTAGAATAAAATTGTAAAACGCTCTTAATTTTTCGAATTAAATAAAATATTATAAATTTAAACCTAACGCTCCTGAACTTCATTTTTCTGTAGCATAATATGATGGAAATGAGCACTCAAGTAAAAACAAAAATAAATATGCAATATTTTTGGATAATGGTAATTCACGCGCAGAAAATACCGTGGTATATACACGTACCAATGACATGAGGAATCGACGCTTTATGTACTTTTTCAGCAGGGGCAGAACCTAGCTAAAGTCACGGTTATTTTATATTCTTCTGATTCCTTTTTTGCCCACTTAATTTATATACAGAATTTCACATGGACGTTGTTGCCCTTTGTAAATAGAATGAACTGCTGCCCCCTGACTTTCTACTTCACATTTAAAAAATGCAGCAAAATTTACCAAGTATAAGAAATACAGAATATTCAAAACTTATAATTATCAAAATTTAGTGAGATTTTATTGATGGTGTGATATACATAAAAAATTAAATTTATGTATAATTTTTTTTATATTTTTTTATTAAAAATTTTAATTAAAATATAATAAGTATATAATTTTTTTAAAAATATAATAAGTATATAGTTTAATTAAAGAATCATATATGTTTTGATTGAAAAAAATTGACAATAAAAATATGAAATTTACATATCATTTTTTTTTAAACATAAAAATATTTTTTAATAAAAAAATTATATACAAATTTTATATATTTATAATTAAATTTTATGATAAGTACATAATTTTTTAATAATAACATAATAAATATATAATTTTTATAACTCAAATTTTTTGATTAAATATTTTAAAAGAATTTTGATATATACTCAAATATTATTAAAAAATTTGATAAGTAAAGATATAAGGTGTATATATGTATATTTTAATGATAGACTTTCTCCCAATTGACTATTGACTTTCTTGGGGTATTTGTGTCCATTCAAGTTATTTAAAACTGAATAGGGTGAGTAGATAGGGGGAGGAGGGTGCGAAAAGCCGTGCAGCATAACCAAACCCTGGCTTTCAAACTAACACAAGTTCTCACACGCTCTACATCCGCGCGTGAGTTCCCTGCCTGCTCTCACCTCTCTAAAACGTGAACGACTCGTACAAGTTCCCCTCTCCCTCTTTGAACCAACTAACAAGGAAGAATTTTCTGTTTGGATTCATGCTCTTTCGGAGCAAATTTCTTGGCTTTGCTCCGCAGAAACCCTTGATTCGTCATCATTCGCTTCAGGTGCTTCGTGCAGATCCTTTTCTCAACTTCTCTTAGCTTTTGTGAAAAATACTTGTTCTTTTTGCATATTTTCGACTCTTTTTCTCCCCAGATTCGTCCTTGTTTTTCTTAGCTTTGTTTTTTTTCCCAGTTTGTTTTTCTATTATCAAATTATGCTTCTTTTTCCATCATAATTTTGTAAAAATATGAGCTTTTCTTCTTTTGTATTTCCCATATTGAAATTGTTTATATGCTTTCAGAAAGCTCTCTTGATTCCCTTCTTGTTAATGCGCACAATGCATATAGGAAGAACCACAAATCGTGATGTTTGCGATTTTATTATGGTTCTACTCGTCTCTCTACCTTATATTTGTTATTTATTTTCCATTTTAGATTTTTCTTTTAATACAAAAGACGTGCTTTTCTTATTCAATTTTTCCTTTACAATGTTGTGCGGAGAATTCTATACTCTTAAGTTTCTTGTTTTGTTTAATCTTTTGGATGAAACATTGTAGGTTGCATTAAAAGGGAAAAATGATATTTGCGGTGGAGTATGATTTGTTTGAAGGTTTTTGTGAATCTATGGGTGTAATATAGTTGGGTTAATTTTTATTAATTTTTCTATCCCACATTGTACTATCATATGTTACTCCTCTTGGCTTATTATGTTCAGTTCGTGAACCACATTCTGGCATTAAAGAATTTGGATTGCCATTGCACCCATGAAAAATCGTTACTTTTTGTATTATAAAGGGGAAAATATAGGAGACAATCCAAAACAGATGTCTAGTTTTAACATTGCTGATAATTATTGTTTGATTTTTGGAATTCTAATTTCTAACTCAAGCAAGTTAATAACTGTGTTAAAATCGGTTAAATAGTGTCCTTTTACTTTTCTTTGCTGTATTACCATAAGTGAGACTCTACTTACTAGTTTCCTTCTTCTATTTTTTGGGAAGGAAGTAGGATCATAACTCATACATGACACTACATTGATCTTCCCGCTTATAACACACTCATGATATTATTTCTCTTCTTTTGTCAGACAAGGGCCATTTAGTTATAGTGTTCAGCTCCTGCAAATGGATTTAGAAGAAAAGTTCCTTGCTAAAGGTATGATGTTGAGCTTTTTTTGAGTCTGCACTTTTAATAGTTAGAACAATTTGTTTTCCTTTATATTGTATATGTACTGCTGAGTGTTAACTGTGGTAACATATATTTTGTTAATCTATTTCTGTTATAGAATAGAACTGATACTTCTAGAGATATGAATGGATGATTTTAAATTTCTCGTTTCCATATAACGTGTCCAATGAATGTGTAGTATTACCAGTGTTTTACTATTGATATAATTGCTGCTAGTCATTCTAAAATATGTTGCACTCCCATAGCTAGTAAAGACCATTTTTGTATTTTCAGTTTTGGTTCCACTGCAAAGCGTAAGTATTGAAAAGTGAATACTTTTACATGGCCTTTTCCCCTTCCGTTATCATTCTTCTCTTATAGCCTCATTACTTATTACCCTTGATCTGAATGTGCTAGATCAAGAATCTAGAGCTTTCTTGTTTACACCCTATGTATTTAAGACCTTATTTGGAAATAAGAGGGTCTTTTAGCTGTCTACCCAACTGATGTATCTTTTCTTTTTTGTGGGTCTGAAAGTTAAACTTGTTTTGGCCCATATGAAGAAAGATAGTGTGATCATGTGCTGAAATAGGTACATGGTTGTTAAAATACCTACTATGCTTGAGAGTTGAGGCCAAATATGTTGTCTCAATGTTTCCTTAGAGTCAACAATCAATGTTATATTAATTAGAATTTTCTTGTGAGGTATAAGGTACTGATAATCAGTGAACTGATATGATTATTAGTCTGTATTAGTCTTTTAGTTTTGTTGGGTTTCTCAGTTTAGTAGAACTTTAGAAGGTAACTGTGCCTGTGGATAATATCTGACTGCCTTCCCTGCTAATCTTTTTCGTTATTTGGAATTTTATCATATTAAATAAAAGTAAAACTGTTTGTCTTTGTTATCCTCTGTGAAACCTATATGCTACTGTTAAGGCAAATAACGTGAATTATGCAGTATAAGAGACTCCATACTGAAATGTGTTTTTAACAACAACCCAAGCAAAAGCTGCAAAGTCACAAAACCTATCTGAGCTATTTGTTAATAAGACATTTTTTTTTGGTGTTGTGTTAATTATATCTTACTTTCAAGTAATCTTTCTGTTGCATAAATTTGCCTAGTGTCATAGTCAATCTATCCATTTTTTGCCTGAAATATTTGGACATAAATTTTGACCTCTTAATAATATTCCTTTTTCTCATATAAAGCACTAATTCATGCTTTTGTTGTAGATATGGCATAAGTATAATGGATTGAAGGACATATATCCTTCCCTATTCATGTATAAATTGTAGAATCCGATTGGTGTTATTAATGTACAGGGGGTTGCTGTTGAGTATAATGGATTCAGATTAAAAAATGATGCTTAGCTGAACCGCCAATACGATAAATGTTATATATTACAATAAAGTCTACGCATATGGCTTACCATACAATTTATGGTAATCTGAATAAGACTATATATGTATGGAAAGAGAGGTTCACCTTCCCACAAGTTGTCAATTGCACTAATTAAGTTAGCATATCTCATTAAAATACACACATTGATTGTACAACATTGTAGTTTTCAAACATAAGAAAATATGAACTTTTGATCAATTACTTATTGACATTCAAGTTCTTCAAAATCACATTTCACAGGAAGTTATTAGGGTACAAGTGCATAAAGTTTTACATTTGTGTGTCTATACACACACACATGAATATTAAAATAAAAAAGGCTCTCTGTGACTGCATTGACACTAGTATATATGAAGGGTCCTTCCAAACCCTAATAATGGCACATTGTCTTTTGCAGCTCATCTAGGAGGTGCTAGGCTGATTGCTATGAAGACGCTTTCATAAGTTTATCAATATATCTCTTCTCTTCCTTTTTTTTTTTCAATTATAGGAGTATCTAGTTTTTTTGAGTTATTGATTTCTTTATCTCAGTTTTCCTAGTATTCTTTCCTCTATTTAGTGTTTTTGTTGTTTGAATTACTGTGGAATGCCTTTCTTGGGCATGTTTGTTTTGCTGCCCCGTCTGTCCCCTCTCCCTCAGGTGCGAACACTGTGTTTTGGTGAGAAAATTTAATCTTGTTGTTTTTGTTTTATGAAGACCATTTTCTGTACAACTCTAACCTATCCAAGATAGTTCATGACTTATAATCTGGCTGTTTTATATTGAGAATTTGAGATTTGTGTAATTCAACTGGGGGCATGATTCCAAGCCTTTTGTTTTGCAGTTGTTCATCAAGTACTGTCATAACTGATTCACATTTGTTGTTATGGCTGCTTTTTCGCCTTGTCTAAATGGTTTATATAGTTTGATATTAGCACTGGGTATTTGCCTTTTGGGCCAAGATTTCAACATTGATGTTTGGAAATTTTACATGTTTTTAAAATTGTAGTAGGATTGTCTTGAACTTGTTGCTGTTGATGCTAAGAGGTTTTTGTTCATAGAAAATGATTTATGATGTAGCACTAGGATGTTGTTTCTTGATCAATTGGTTTTGAACTTTTGATCTACAATACAAAGAGTCAAAATAGCTTTATCCCACAATATTTAGATATTATCGGCCAATGTTTTTGAATTGTCCACTAGTTTGAGTATGAATAATTAGTTTATGATTCTCTTAAGAATCACCACTTTGTTTAATCTATTTACTTTTATTTCCCATGCAACTTCAGTTTGCTTTCATTACTTAATTGAGGCCCTGTGGACTGCACACAGTTAGGACATACTTTTATATCTTCTTCATCCTCTGATTCCATTTTTTAATACATTATTTTGTAATCTTTCTCCATTCTCATTGGTGAGAGGGTTTCCAATATAGTCTTGCTGTATCTGATGGCATTAAAGGAGAATGTCAATGCCTTATATGTGGGGTTAAAGCCATACTGTTTTCCCCTTCCTAATTGTTCAGTCATTAAAGAAGCAAGAAAAGCACTAAACTTGTGCTTGTAATGCCATTTCCTAGCCTCTCTCTTAATTTCTCAGTGATGTATGTGCACACTTACTCTCTCTGCATTTATTTAGAGACATTCCCTTTACTAAACATGATGTTTTTATTATGCAAGTTTTGTGGTGTTTCTGTATAGAGGGAGTTCCACATTGGGTAGTCATAAGTGATTCTTGTGGTACTTAAGTGGTATGGTTCTTCCCCCTTACAAGCTGGTTTTTAAGGGTGAGTTTTCAATGCTCGCCTAGATCTCTATCAATTGATATCAGAGCTAGATCGATCTCCACTAAAAGGGTTACTTGAAGGTGTGATCTAGTGGTTGGAATCAGCACTGCAGAGTGCAGCCATTGAGGATGTCAGCTTTTCAGGGGTAATCCTATGATGGAGTCTCACATTGATTAGCTACAAGTAATTCTTGTGGTATTTAAGTGGCATGGTTCCTTCCTGTTACAAGTTAGTTTTTAATGGTGGGTTCCCTATACTTGCTTAAGTCTCTAATAATTGAAAAGGCTACTTGTGGAGGGTGCAACCTGGGGGTAGGAGTGAGCGCCGCAGAGTGTAGACATCAAGGATGTTGACTCTTCAGGGTGCTCCTATGATGGAGTCCTACATTGGATAGTCACAAGTAATTCTTATGTACTTAAGTGGCATAGTTCTTCTCCCTTACAAGTCAGCTTTTAGTGGTGGTTTCCCTATGCTTGCTTTGGTCTCCATTATGTACTAAATTCATGTGGATTCTTATTAATTCTATTAATTTATTGCCTTACCTTTTGTTGTTGCAAGATATCCCTTACAGAGGAATGGCTAGATTTCTCCATTAGATGCATAGATCTATTGCTATTGATGTAGTGTGGAAGGTGTTTGGTGCATACATGATGCCTAGATAGGCACCTGACCTGGCTTAGTTAGGTCCTTGGATTTGCAGCTTACCTAGCTCTTAGGTCTATGTATGTGTTTGTGATCTGAGGCTATCAAAGCCCCAAAGCAGTAATGATGTTTTTAATGTCACGCATATAACACTGGTGTTAGAGATATTATTTGCCAGGAATGGCAACATAAGTTCAGATGTAATGTTAACTATTAAGAAGTTGGACCGTGAAGGCATGTATGTTGGGAAATTAAATTGGCACTGTCGTACCTCTTCTTTAGTTACCCTTGACTGCATGCATGATGGAGTCAATTATAGAGAGAAGCTGTGTCAAAGGTTGAACTGTGCTCATATTACCCTTCTATGCATTTTTGTTTGTTGGGACCTGAACTTAAAAAGGTCATTTACTGTGTGTATTGTTGATGTGCTGAGATCATTGGCTGCCTTTGCTATTTTTCTTCCGTTAATCATATCTGTCTGTGAGTTTGGGTTTTATGGATTACCAAAGTTAAGCTTTCCTTCTGTTGCCACCAGTGGCTTACTTTGCATTTGGTTATTGCTGTGCAGTTTCTGGTCTTCAAAGTCTTTCTTCCAGCGTGCAAAGCACTCCGGAGAAAAATGGCCATTCAGATGATGCCTCAAGAAGTCCAGAACTCTTGCAGGAGTTCCTGAAATCTGGTCCAAAAAAGGAACTTCTTCGAACATGCTTTGATAAGGACAAAAAGAACATTTCATCAAAGAGCAGGATGACTGAAAATAAGTCAACCAGTAAGGTAATCAAGAAACAGGACCCAAAAAAGGTTTCTAGCGGCAACCAGCCATCTAAAAAGCAGCATAGAAAGGGAGAAAATCCCACAAGACTTGTGCCAGCTCCTGACCAGTCTCCTGATTTTGGGCATACAAACTCCTGGATCTGTAAAAATTCTGCTTGCAGAGCTGTTCTATCTATAGATGACACATTTTGTAGAAGGTGCTCTTGCTGTATCTGTCACCTTTTTGATGATAACAAGGATCCTAGTCTTTGGTTGGTCTGCACATCTGAATCTGCTCAGGGTGACTCCTGTGGGTTATCTTGCCATATTGAGTGTGCCATTCAACATGAAAAAGTGGGAGTTGTTGATCACGGGCAACTGATGCAACTAGATGGTGGTTATTGTTGTGCATATTGTGGTAAAGTTACAGGGATACTTGGGTAAGTGATATTCTTTACCTTCTGAGTTATGCATGATATATGCCCCCCATCCACCCATTAAAAGAAAAAAGAAAAGACTGATTCAATGAGGCTTTTAATGAATTGATTTAAGTTGCAGGAACAAATCACTTCTCAATCTGTGTTCTGAATGTACTATGAATTTGGAAAGAATTTACTTATATTATGTGCTTCTCTCTCCATCATATACTTATTTAGATATGCTTGCAGCAGTAGAACAAGCATGCAACAATTGCACTTTTTGCTATCTCTAATGTGCCTTGTGCTGGGAAATGAACTTCACTGTGGCCTTACTCAGTTTTTGCTTGATAGTGAAGTAGAAAATTAGGATATATAATAAATTTTACCATTTGTAACTTGTATGTTGGTAACATAATTTTCAGCCCAATGTTGATGACTTTGGTGATTCATGTTCAATAATGGCAGATGTTGGAAAAAGCAGCTAAGTATAGCAAAAGATGCTCGACGTGTCGACGTACTCTGTTATAGAATATATTTGAGCTACAGGCTTCTAGATGGAACTTCGAGGTTTAAAGAACTGCATGAGATTGTACAAGAGGCGAAGGCTAAACTTGAAACAGAAGTTGGTCCAGTTAATGGAGTTTCTGCCAAGATGGCACGGGGTATTGTCAGCAGACTCTCTATTGCCAGTGATGTGCAGAAACTATGCTCCCTTGCTGTTGAGAAAGCTGATGGGTGGCTGGCCTCTGTTTCCAATGTAAATCCAGATTCCAGAGGTTGAAACTAATACTTTTTTGTTTCTTTAAATCATCTTGCTTTTCAATCAAGTTTCATTTTTGTGGTATATGATGATTTTGTTTAACTGCAGAGGGTTCACTTCCTGCTGCTTGCAAGTTTGTTTTTGAAGAAGTAACAGCTTCCTCAGTCAAAATCATTTTGATTGAAATGTCAAATGCATCTTCTGAGGACATCAAAGGTTTTAAGCTCTGGTATTACAAGAGTGGGGAGGAATTGCAGACTAAAGATCCTGTTTGTGTTTTCCCAAAATCTCAGAGGAGGATTCTGATATCAAACCTCCAACCTTGTACGGAATATACATTTCGGATTATATCTTACACAGATACATGTGACCGGGGTCATTCTGAGGCCAAGTGTTTCACCAAGAGCATTGAAATAATTAAAAAAAATCCCTCTTCGTTAGTTGCTGTGAGTTGTAATAAGGAGAACCATAAAACTGGAGGCACTTCTTCTAACTCGAAAATGGAGCCCAATCCCACGATGGCAGATTCTGGATTTAAGGTTCGAGACCTGGGAAAAATTCTGCGTCTTGCTTGGGCTCAAGAACAAGGTTGCCTTGAGGGGTTTTGCTGTGCTGATGTGAAAAATTGCTGTGGAGGAAGTGAAATGGTCAGGCCTAAATATCCAGAAGAGACATTGCCTAAAGTTTCACGAGGCCTTGATTTAAATGTTGTTTCAGTTCCTGATTTAAATGAAGAATTAACACCTCCTTTTGAGTCTTCTAGGGATGAAGATAATGGTTGCACTTTGCAGCAGGCTGTTGGGGCAGATGATGATGCTGCTTCTCATGATATTGAGAAAATTGGTTTAGCAAGATCCCATGGTAGTGGTGACTCCCAAACCTGGACCCATGGGCCAACTAGAGAAGTGCCAGCTGTTGACTCTCGTGTAGATGCTGCATGTAGGAAAAGAGGAGCAAGCACAAATGAAGAGACTCATGATTGTGACAGCACCTTGATAAATGGATCTCCTTTACGCATTTCTGATGGTTCGTGTTCCCTGGATGAGAACTTTGAGTATTGTGTGAAAGTAATTCGTTGGCTAGAATGTGAGGGCCACATTAAACAGGAATTTCGGTTGAAATTGCTAACATGGTTTAGTTTGAGGTCAACAGAGCAAGAACGTAGGGTGGTCAATACCTATATTCAAACTCTGATCGATGACCCAAGTAGTTTGGCTGGACAACTGGTTGACTCTTTTTCTGATATTATATCTAACAAGAGGCCAAGAAATGGATTCTGTGGTAAGCTTTGGCATTAAATTATGGGCGTGGAATCTTGTTCATTATACAAGATTGCTATTTACTTCAAGCCCGCCGTTTTACAGCCAAAGGTCACCCTCTGATTGTTTTTGCCTACCGTGTACAGGCATTTTTTCTATTAATCACCGGCAAAGTGATTCATTTTAATTGCAGACAATTTGTCTGGCTAAATGGATATGCATTGATGATTGCAGAGACAGTAACTCATTCTTACTGGGAGGGAGGGAGGGTCTTTGGATGTGAAATTTCAGGATTTAGAAGATATTTTACTCTTTCCAACTTACTGCAATTATTTTCGGTTATGAATTTAATCATTGAAGATATTAGTATTGAAGTTACTTGTTACTTTCATTTTAAGTCAGATGAAATGATGTCTGATTTTATTCATTTCCTGCCTATCTCTTATATATCCTTGTTTTCCCACTTGCTGTTAAGCAGGCAACATGCAAATGAAATGCTGTGCCTCATCTACTTTCAATAATGCTGCTTCTACTAAGGTTTTTAACTTATGGTGTGCATTCATGATGCAACCTCGGTTGACTCTGCTGATTACCCTCGTAGGGTATTGATGATATTAAGTCACAATGAATGGTAACCAAGTATAACTGCTGGTAAATTAGAAGCATAATTATAGGGGGTGCGTTATGAATGAAATTGTGCATGTCCGAACATTTACTGTACCAAGTTTTTAATTCTCCTTCGTTTGAAAGTTTTATACCAAAGGTTATACCTACTTTATCCTTTGGTGGACTAAGCACAATAATTGCGGACGCTCGCCTAAAGTTGTAGAACTTGCCAGTAAAAAATGGCATCCATCTCCTCTGCATCAAGATCAAGCCAAGTACCCTATTTGTCATAAAGTAGCGAAGACGTAACAAAGTCTTCTAAGATTTGTCTCATTTTTGCTTTCACCTTCACTAACTTTTGGACCAGTGCGATGCACCGGATGATCAAACAATAAATAAAACAAATCATTAAGTTATACTTGTCATTTAATATGTCAAGTGGCTTGCTAGTTTTGCATATATATGAATAAAGACTAAATTTAATCTAGTGAAGAACATAATGTACAGTATAACGATTTAATCTATTAATCCATTACTAGAATGAGAATCTTCAGTTGCAAAAAGGAAGATAAAAATTAGTTACAAATGCAGTGACTGCAATCGATAAAATACCATATTGTTTAATAATAATTAAATAGATAATAAAATTTTTGTTATAGTCAATACCTACTATAGATTGTTGAATATTTCTTGGTACACAGTAGCAATGGTTCATTGCAATGGATTGTCTTCTTTGTCAAGTATCAAAATTATTAATCCACTCTTACTTCAAGTTCATGAAACTGTTACATATAATTGTCCATGAGAAAAGACTGGAGTCGAAAGATATAAAGTGATTGATTTTGACTCTTGTTGATAGTCATAGCAAAGCAAACAGCCAAAAGAGATTGTCTTTTTTTGAGTTTGAAGGGTAATCTAAAATATGAGGGTGTGATAACTATCCTAGGAATAAATACTTTCTAAACAATGTTGTTGCTAGATATGACTTGTGCCTCCAGCACATGTTTCCATAATTTTTTATTTATCAACTAAGTTTCATTACACAAACTCCAATGATTTTTATCAATGTTTGCCAGCCTTCAACTTCAACATATGATTGGAGAGCCTTAAAAATCTTATATTGTTGTAAAATTTAAGTGTGTATAAATCATACACACTATCTTGTTAAAAATTCAAGCTTCTATAATTGGAGAGCTTAAGCATATTTTTTCTTCACTAGGAATCAAAGATAGCACGTATTTATTCAGAACATCTACATTATGTAGAGTTGGAGTAAGTATATCCTTTTCTTGAAAGTAACTTAAATTATCCAAATCTTGTAGTTAGTTAGAATGAGTGCTATTCACAATTGCCGATATTGGATTGTCAATGGTATATATGAGAATATCATCTAGAATTTTAACAATCCTTCACCATTGTTAGTTTCATTTTCAAACTCCTCCTATTTTGAGATCCAATTCCAAAAAATCTTTAATTTCATCATTCACTGCATCCGGTCGTCCTGATTGCAATCTCATTTCTTTTGTCAATGTCATTACCTTGTAGAAATCTCATGAATGAAGCATTGATTATAGAGAAAACAATATCCTGTCTTCTCCCTTATGGAATGACTGGTAAAATTTGCCTCTGAAAGGAAGATTAACACTATTTAGGTTGGAGAATCTCAGGATATCCTTTAAGCTTCTATCAAGAGTCTCAAAACATAATTTGTCATTGATACTTCGTCCCATATAAATTGGCCTTGTATTAACCATAAGCTCAGTTAAATCAATACCTTGCTTGATATTGCATGTAGAATCCTTACCAATTTGCGAAAACCTAGAATGAGCAATTTTCCCACTAAGCAACAAAAGGGATGTTGCGTCATTGAAAGCGACATTTAAAACAATTATATTAATCCTTGGGATCTTAATGTGGCAGATAGTGTTCTCTACACAAATGTCTTCCCTATTACCTCTTTTGGTAGAGTGAATTGCGCTAATTATCTCTTCATAATCTTTTTCTTTATTTTTGGGTTCATCAGTGAGTGACTTCATGATCATTAGGTGCTATTATGCCAATTGTTGTTCCTGTGATAACTTGTCATGCATTAGTTTATTAGATTTTCGTTGTGCTTCATCTAAATTTGGAAATAGCATCGAATCAAAATCAGTGGGGCTTCTGCCATTACTCTGTAACAACTTCTTTAGCTCAATGAGAGTAAAATTTTTCGACTATCATCCGAATGTTGCAAACCTGACAAATGTGATTATGAATCATAAAATTATGACATAGGAAATGATATAATAATCAATTGTTAAGAATTAACTACGAATTTAAATACTTAAAATTAAAACAGAATAAAAAAAAATTACTAATATTCCATCCTTGAATGAATTATAACAAACTTCGTCAACTGTTCTTATGTCTTCATAACATGTTGGACTATTCACTATATTTAACAACGACTGCAAGTAATGAAAATTTCCGCTTCAAGGGCTGTATAGTACAACCTCCCAATCATTTGACCAGATTTTCTTGGGTATCATTCTCTAAGATTTGATTTGTAAACAAATCGAGATGAGAATTCAGCTTAGGTTAATCCCCTCGCTTCCTCAAACTTCTTATTAGCCTCTACCCAAACCAATGAACATAGTTGCCTTATGAGGATTGCGATTGACAACTGAATCAATTGGTTCATCATCAGGAAATAAAACCATATGCTGATTTGCTAAGTGAAATGACAAGTTTTCGACTGCAAGCTTTTTGAAATTAATGTCAAATCCAATAATTCTCCAAACTGACTTGCATTGAGTTAGATATCTGTAGTCATAGAACATATTTATTTCATCTTTACATTGCTCAACTTCTGAATCTTTTGATCCCTTGTAAAATGCAGCGGCAACTATGTCATGACTCTTATTAACATATTTGAACAGATATTTTATAGATTTGGATTGGTTGCAACGTTCAACATTTATGTGAGCTTTGTACTTCATCAGCAAACTTGGATCGTAAGGTATGACATGCCTATTGTCAAGTAGGACCCCACTTTTCTCTATTGTGACACCGTTATTAGATTGACTATAATGTGGATAGCCCTCATAATCAATTACACTATCGACTCATTAAATGACCTGGGGAAATTTTTAGAGCACTCATCATTAATCATGCAGGGTAAAGCTTGGATGTCCATACTATAAGGTCCATGACTAATCATGCTCCATATAGCCTCCGACAACATAGGATATCTATGTTTATAGGGTATTTCTGTGATATAATTTTATCAATATCCTTAGTCGTAGAATCCTTGTCTTGCTTGTAAAGAAACAGTAGAACGTTTGCATGAGGGAGCTTATGCTTCTAAAATTCAATTATATAAATAATGACAAAATCGAAAGGAAACACTATGTCATGTATAACAAAAAGTAACACTTAAAATTATATAAAAAATTTAAGTGTTTCACTTGCAATCACTCTTCCAAAGAGATTTTTTTTTCTTCTCAAATCTCTCATCAACTAGTTAAACTTTATTCAACCATATAGCTAATAATATAGTAGCTGGTAATTGATTAATTATTTTGAAAATTTTAACAGCGATACGTAAAAAAAAAAAACAAAAAACTCAAATACTTTACCGCAAAAACGTTTTCCTCAAATGCTTATTATATTTTTTTTTATAAAAAAAAAAGACTTGCGGCATTGCAAATGTCGCGACTCTTTAAATTATTTAATATATTTTAATGGGTCGCGGCATTTGCAAGGCCGCGACCCATATATATATATATATATATATATTTATAAATATATATTGCATATAATTTGTTATATAATTTATATTTGATATATTTTATTATTTAAATTAATTAAAAAGATAATTAATTTAAATTTATAAAAAAATATTTTTATAATATAATTAAAAATTTTAATAATATAACAAGTATATATTTTTTTAATAATATTATTATAAATATATGATTTTTATAAATAATTATATAATTTTGTAATTAATTTAAATATTTTTTATAATGTTATTGAAAAATTATATGCTTATTATATTTTAAATAAGAAAAATTAATAGTAAAAAAATGATCATTAAGTTTAATCTTATCTAAATACTTAGAAATTTTTTTAAATACACTGTATTATTCTTCATTTTTTTTAATCTTGTCTTCTTATTTTAAAAAATTTGATACAAGACTCCAACTTCTTTTCTTGTATTAAAAATTTCTTTAGATAAGATTAAACTTAATGATCATTTTTTTAGATAAGACTAAACTTAATGATCATTCTTTTACTATTAATTTTTCTTATTTAAAATATAATAAGCATATAATTTTTTAATAATATTATAACAAATATTTAAATTAATTATAAAATTATATAATTATTTATAAAAATCATATATTTATCATAATATTATTAAAAAAGTATATACTTGTTATATTATTAAAATTTTTAATTATATTATAAAAATATTTTTTTTATAAATTTAAATTAATTATCTTTTTAAATAATTTAAATAATAAAATATATCAAATATAAATTATATAACAAATTATATACAATATATATATATATATATGGGTCGCGGCATTGCAAATGCCGCGACCCATTAAAATATATTAAATAATTTAAAGAGTCGTAACATTTGCAATGCTGTGATTCTTTTTTTTTTTATAAAAAAAATATATAATAAGCATTTAAGGAAAATATTTTTGCAACAAAGTATTTGAATTTTTTATTTTTTTTTTACGTATCGCCGTTAAAATCCCAATTATTTTGCATTTCAATATTTTTCTTTTTAGTTGTCGTTTTTTTTTTTAAACTTCGCTATTTATGTAGTAAGATATTTCCAGAATTTTGTTATTTTCTACTTAGTACACTGTATGCTTTCGGCTGCAATAAGGTGATGCATGACAATGTCATTGTCATGCTTCACACTGACCACCAGGATCATTATGACATCTGGACAACCGAGAACTCATTGATGGGGAAGTGTTGAGGTGAAGCGAAAATATGTCCTATTCAACGTGACTTTATTTACAGCGAGACTCTCACGGTATGGACTAGAGATATGTGCAGACTATCTTAATGTACATGACCTTACTTTTGGTGAGTTTAATGAAATCAATATTCCTAAGGTAGCCATTAAAGCTAAGAGTAAGATGGTTAACTATAAAAGTAGTCTGGGTATTTGTTTTACTATATGAATTTTGAAACCCCTAACAACTTTTAACTATGGTCTTGCGACGTCAACACCTTAATCCTGAGTCCTAGCATTCAATTTTTGGTTGGTATTGACATACCAACCTTCTTCACAGTCCAATAATGACAAAATGGTATACATAATGTCTTCCGTCAATGCAGTGCCATTCTTGAATAAATCCTCCATTGCTATATAGGTCAAACAGAAAAATTAGACACAAGTGCATAAACAAAATATAGAGTAAAACTGGGGAAACTTCAACACTAACTGAGAACCTTGTAAAAGCTTCCTCAGTGAGCGAACTTGAACAGAATTTACCAACTTGGTGTTATTTATAGGATAAGAATGCATCGTTCTCCACAAATGCGATGTTTCGTTTTTCCATGATAATATTAAGGAATTTCCATAAAGATTCCCATTCATGAATCACACAATGTGAGTAAACAAAGCCTTCATAATTACTGGGAGCATAATTACACAGCCTCCACAGTGTAGGAAACTTTTTGGGTTGCAGAGCAATAATCATAAATCCTGTGTTATTGTACCTCTGAACGTTCAACATTAAATACAATCAACCTTCCAACCAAATAGTTATAGTTAGCGTGCATAGATGAGATGTCAACAAAAGAAGAAAACTTAAAAACCATGTCTAGAAATAATGATGTCTCCTTTACTGACTTGAATAGCGGTCCTACTAAATGTCAATCTTCTAAGAATGTCTAGTGGTCCCATGGGATCCATTGTTTTGACCCACTTCAAATTGACTAATCATGTACACTGTCCTCTGAAAGTAGATTCTTGAACATTGCAACGAAAGTCCATTTCCCAGTAGCATGAATCCTTGCATCCTAAGAAAAGAAACCTATAAGGAAGAGAATCACCAAGCATATCGTCAGATCCTAGAGAACCATCTCAATGCAAAAACTTGTTTCGGAAAGTTAAATCCAGGCATCATCCACATTCCCACGATCCTTGCTTTGATCCTCCAATCTTCTCTAAGTCGTACCTCGCGACCATATCGTCGGTGTGGGTCTGCGTGAATTCCTGAGAGAAGGTGGGGAGGAAAAATAAAGACAATTATGGGGCAACTTATATATCAGAAAAGAAGGGGATATGACGGTGAGCATTATGTTGCCTCATATGTGGACGTGGTTTCAATTTGAGTTCAAATTGCATGGGTAACACATAATTCCTATTAGTCATGTGTTTAGGTGGATAAATGATCCCTTTGTACCGAGAAGGAAAAGAAACATGGTCAAATTAATCGGCAATAATAGTGTTGTGTTGTGGTAAAAAACAACTGGTCCCATGTGTGTGGATGGGTTCCATTTCTCTATACCTCTCAAAGAAATACACGCTGTGATTTGAACTGTCCAGATTTGATCTGGATTGCCCAAATCTTAACTCTTTTATTTTTATTTTTTATTTAAAATATTATATTTTTAAAAATTATTCAATTAAAAGATTAATTTTATCTTACATTTTACCTCTTTTAAAATAATAAAAATATTTAAACTTTTTAAAAATTAAGAATACATCTGAGCCGTCTAGATCAGAAGTGTACATCCTGCACTTCTCAAGTGCAGGGAATTGGTTCCGATGTGTGGATGCAGCAAAGTTAGTTTCCAATAACAAAAGCGGAGTCAGTAAGGTGAACATGGCTTGTAGAAGCCTTTTTTATTTTATTTTGTTTGGGGGGAGGGGTGAGTTAAGGAGAGTATATCCTTTGAAATAATTTTTCTTGTAATTTTTCTTAAGTATCTCTCAAATTTGCTTGTTTATTTTTTTAATATTTTTTCTTTTCTTTTTAAATAAACAAAAGTTTTGATTTGTGAAGCATTTTAAGAACTTTGAGAGAGATTTACTTAAAAGGATATGCTGTCGTGAGTCGAGTGGGGTGTGGATGTGGACGTGGAGGATCTGTTAGATTTAAAAAAAAATTCAGATTATGTTAATGATATTTATAACGATGGATTTTAAATTTTAAAATCATTTTAAAATATTTTAAAATTAAAAATTTGAATTATGAAAAAATTATAATTCAAAATCTATGTTAAAAATATTTATATTAAAAAAGTTTAAATTTTAAAATTATCATAAGAAATTTTATAAACAAGTTAATTTGATTATAGAATTCTTCATAATAATTTTAAAATTATTCTGAGAAATTTTATAATCAAGTTAATTTGATTATAAAATTTTTATAATAATCTTAAAACTCAAAATTTTAATATAAATATTTTTAACTTCACTCTTTTGCTGGCATCTATCACAGCTGTCGAAAAATAGAGGACATGCTGGAACTTTTCTGGTATGATTGGGATGTGTGGAAGGCTAATATGATGACACTTGCACTATACCGCATTAAATGCCAGGATGAAACAGCTTTAAAGGATTACACGAATTTTTGCGTATTCAATTCTTAAGAATGTTTATATGTCAAAGAAAACTAGTGGACTACAAAAAATTGAGTTGCGATAGTATTTATAATTTTAAGAGTTGAATTTTTTTCCTCGATGGCACAAATCTTAACATGTCGTGTTGCATTTGAAATATTAATATTAAAGTACTTTAAAAAATAATATTTGTAATTTGGACAATTTTTTATCATCTAAGACTTATCGATAAGTGTTTGATCGTGTAAATATTGTAATTAATGGTAAAATAAATTGACATTTTCATTTAATAAATAATATGATTGTCAACTAAATCATAAAATTTTAAAAATAATTTAGTTTAACTTAAATAATTTGATAGTACTTGAATATTCTATAATAGTGTTATGAGTCTATTTTTTTAACTCATTTATCTTTTTTCTCTTTTCTCTCATAAATTGGTAGACTCAATTTAAAAAATGTGATCTTAATTTGATCTAAAATGTACATATTTTCAAAACCAAATGAGATTAATTAAACAGATATAAATTTTTAAATAATACCAACTGAAAGATGAGGTTCGCAAACTGTCACTCACCTCTGGTTTCCTTCCCAGTCCTCCTCTTCTCTCTCACGATAATGCAACTTCTACATGCTCCGTCCTCACCGCAACTTTCCTTCCAAAGCTCAAAGGCACAACTAAGAGGTGAATTCTACTTTAACGGCTTCAGATTCCTACTGCCGAATCTTCGCTCACCGCCACATCTTCATGGGATTTGGATTCTTCTTGCAGGATTGCTTCCTTCGGTGAAGTCTTCTACCTTATTTGCCATCAATTTGTCTTTTCAGCTTCGAAGGGACCAAAATTTAACATGGACGTCTTATAAAAGGGCCATTTTGAGGTCTGGTGCAGCTTCTGTGGAAGGTAATTTGATTTTTTTTTTGCGTGCAAGGCAGAAGATTAGTTCTACTTTGGGCATTTAACTATATGTAAAAGTTGAAGAGTATAGTCGAGTTATGTTACAACTATAACCTCACTTGTTGATAGGCAGCGAAGCTTATTAGCATAATAGATATGGTTTTTTGAAACATAATATATTGCTAAAGCAATTCAATATCTTCATTGCAAAGGTGCACTACAAGAAATTCAGTGCTTGTTGCTTGAGTTTTTTTAATGAGCATGTATATATATATATATTATGCGCATGTGTACATATATGTCTACACTGCTTGATCAAATCTTAGGTTTGTTAACAGTTATCAAATCTTCAGATTTAGCTTCAGGGCGCAGGTTGCACTTTAGAGGGTGAAGTGCTAGTGGGTTTCCATGATGAGAAAATTAAAGGAGTTGGTTTTCATACTTATATAAAAATCTAAATAATTGATTCTATCATCAATGGTAATGGGTAATTCACTTTACATTTTCTAGAGTACTCCCTGCACCTTAGAGAATCTTTATTATTTTACTACAGTTGCTAGAGGGGAAGATTTTGATACTTTGGGAGTTTGCGGTGAAATGATGACATTTTCTACTATGACTTATGGGTTCTTTCTTCTAGTACCTTTTAAAGTTGGAAACTATAGATTTCATCTTTTCCATTTAGAAACTAGGTCCAGCACACCCTATGGTGTGATTGGGCTTCTTTGAAATGTGTTACATTCAATAGAAGACAGCCACCAAAATTGACACATATTGTCTGGATCTTGAAATATTCCTATTTTTTGGCTCTCTGGTATTTTGGTTGGAAATATTTTGTCGAACTATCTTGAATACCATATGTGTTTTTGTGACAATTTTGTGGATTATGATTTGTTGCCCAAATGGACATCTAGATCCAGCTAATCTTATAAGAGTTGGACATCTGATCAGACTTCAGAGCCAGTTTAACGGCCTGAACCTATGCCCCTTCTCATGTTAGAGTTGTTAATGTAAAGTGGCTTGGCTTCCATGATTAGGACCTCTGTTGTCAAGCGGACTATGTGGTATTCCAGACTCTTGTTTGAGTGCAAAGGTCTTCTTTTGCATGCTAATATGGTTTATGACAAGTGATATTCTACATTACATGAAGATTTGTTGAGATATGTGTTAGGGTGAAAATGATATGTCAGTCTGATGAGAGAATGGTATGGAATATAGATTCAAGATGTTGTCTTTAGCCTGATGACTCAAGATTTTGTTGAAGGATGATAGTATATCTGCATGTATTGGACAATTTTGAATACTTCCATGCAGAACAGCTTGTTATGAAAAAGAAATATGCCCCAACTGGTTGTTTTAGCCACTAGACAACCAACACATGTTTTATCATTGAAAAAGTTGTAGTTTTTCCTGCCTTAAGTCTGCAGTGATTGGTATTGTAGCCACTTATAGTTCATTTGGTTCTTTATAATATATGCAGCTGGCACTTCTGCAGTATCAACTGGAACAGCTGAGGATGACGTGTTGAATGCCTTGTCTCAGATCATTGATCCAGACTTTGGAACAGATATCGTTACATGTGGATTTGTGAAAGATCTTCAGATTGAGGAAACTCTAGGAGAGGTCTTAAAAGCACGGACCTGAAATTTTCTGCAATGCACATGTAAATAACACTGTTCTTACCAGAAGTTTTTTACTTTGAATCTCAGGTGTCATTTCGGCTAGAGCTCACTACACCAGCATGTCCAATCAAGGACATGGTAAATGACACAATTACCATTGTTTGAACAACAGCTGATGTAGGTTAGAGTGGTAGACTTTTTGTTCTGTAGATTCATTTCATAGCAGTGAAAATAAATGAAATATTCCATCCATTTTTGATATATTATAGATTATTATTTATTTCTAATTCTTCCTAGTTATCACATAACACAGCTGTCATATTCACGGATGTATTTAATCAAACTCAACAGTGTTTCCAAATCCCATTTCCCCATCTTTAAGAGTGCTGTTTGAGGTCTGATGTGATGTGGAGACTGTAAATGAGTATATATGAATGACAGTTTGAGCAGAAGGCAAATGAGGTGGTGGCAATGCTCCCTTGGGTCAAGAATGTGAAAGTCACAATGTCAGCACAAGCAGCCAGACCTATATTTGCAGGGCAACTTCCAGCAGGTCTACAGACAATTTCAAATATCGTGGCTGTCTCCAGTTGCAAGGTTGACCTTTGGGGGGTTTCTTTTATCATATGCTGATCTTGTTATGTTAAGCTGTTTGTTGAGATTTGGGGTGGTTTTTTTTCTCTCTTCAAGCCAGTAAAAGTTGCTTTTGGAATCTTTTTTTTTAATTTAATCTGCCCCTTACTTCTTTGTTTAAAGACTTTATGCTATATACAGGAGTTGAAGAGAACTTTGCTTTGTTTATATGTATTGGTTTGACATATAACACCTGCAAATAGGTCAGCTTCCATTTGGCTTTCAATTGGATACAAACTACGTGAAGCTCTCTAGTGCCACCAGAAAAAAAAATACTCATTCACTTTTTAATTTTCTAATAAATGCGATGGTTCTGATACAAGAATGCCAACTATGCTGTTTCAACTAGAATTTTAAAGCTTGACTTTTTCTTGTTTGAAAGATGATTCAGTTTATGTTTCAGAATTCAATTTCCCATCATCAATTCCTTGTGTCAAAACTTGCAGGGGGGTGTGGGAAAATCAACTGTAGCTGTAAACCTTGCGTACACTCTGGCTGGTATGGGAGCTAGAGTTGGTATATTTGATGCTGATGTTTATGGTCCAAGTTTACCAACAATGGTCTCTCCTGAAAATCGACTGTTAGAAATGGTAATATATGAAAAATCAATTGATTTTTTACTTGTAGTTGAGTGAAGTGCGGCAAACTAATTGTTCTGAGTGTTGCTGTAGAACCCAGAGAAGAGGACCATAATTCCAATTGAATATTTGGGAGTCAAGTTGGTCTCTTTTGGCTTTGCTGGACAAGGACGTGCAGTAATGCGGGGCCCAATGGTTTCTGGAGTTATTAACCAACTTTTGACTACTACTGAGTGGTATGCTATTCTTGAAACATAATTTACTTAGCATAGAAAAGGGCAAAGATAATATGCTATTAGAGCTAAACAAACATTGCCATTATATTAAATTTTGTGTTGTATATATGACTTACAGCAGGCGTGTCTATATATTTCAAGATACTTTTGGCCCACTCCTGAGTTTGAATTGAAGATTAAATGGGATCTGCTTGATATATAATCTTTGCTTCTTCTCCACTCCAGAAATTAGATTCATAATTTAATTGGTTCTGCTTGATATGTAATCTTGACTTGTTCAATGTAGGGGCGAGCTGGATTACCTTGTTATTGACATGCCCCCTGGAACTGGAGATATTCAACTGACTTTATGCCAGGTTCTGCTTTTGCCCTTTACCCCTTGTTTTATGGACTAGAATAATATCCATTTTTTTCTATGTCATACTTTCTTCTTACTCATTATTCTTTTATTTTATTGTTGTAAATTACATTATGGATGCCTCTGAATCCTATATACCCAAAGCTGTTCAATATTTTTTTAGTTGCCAATTCTTGTGAAATGTGAGATGGGTCCATTATTTCTTCAGGTAGTTCCATTAACTGCCGCTGTAATTGTCACTACTCCTCAAAAGCTAGCATTCATTGATGTTGCGAAAGGAGTTCGCATGTTTTCAAAACTTAAGGTGGCTCTTCTGCAATTGAATGACCTTAACATTCTAGTATATATATTTTAAATCTCATATGCTTGTGACTGTTTTGCATTTTTTTTCCCTGATCCTTCCTCTTTTTGGCATTGTGCCAAAAAAGGACATATGTCAATGCACTTTCTAATCATATAATTAGAGTAATTTATATTTGATACAGTGTCCACTTTTGATATTTACATATATTTCTTGTTTGTTGATGCATAAGGTGCCATGCGTTGCTGTTGTCGAGAATATGTGTCATTTTGATGCTGATGGAAAACGATATTACCCATTTGGTAGAGGTTCAGGTCCTCAGGCATGGATATTCTGTAATTGTTTTGTTATCTTCATTAAAATTAAGGGGAGAAAAATATAAACCTGTTTATGCTAGTTAACGCAAGACAAGTACTAGTGTACTACGTGTGACATGTTTCAATGGTTTGATCATGTTTGCAGGTTGTCCAGCAATTTGGAATACCTCATCTATTTGATCTTCCCATTAGGCCAACTGTATGTCGCATGCCTCGTTTTTTATTTTGAAATTACTCTGCTCTGCTCTTACTTGTTAGATTGTGTAATTAACTCAGCCCTTTAACTTTTTAATTTATTTTCCTTGCATCGTTCACAACCCAAGTAATACCTTTTTTTTTGTTTTTTTGGGGGGGGGGGGGGGGGAGAAAAAGAAGAGAAAATTTCCAACCCACTCCCAACAAATCTATCCTCATGGGCCCAGTTTATCAAATTAGATGATATGAAGAAAAATGTCTCCCATCTGCAACTCCCAATCATGCAAGGGATGATTGAAGTGGGTATTGCAATGCAGCTCTTCACTTCAGTGCTGCTTAAATTCTGCCACCCAAGCATTGTTGTTATTTGCCCACCTTAAAATTTTCAGAATTTGAAAGAGAACTGAGAATCATCCCAAGGATTTTCCAAAGATTCATCCACAGGCTACCTTAACACCAAAGGCAGCCTACTCACCCCATAAAGACCATATCTTGTCTTAACTTTCCTATTTATTGAACTTTACAAATATTTTACCAAAGGGCAGTTTCAAACTCAAATACCTCGCCCTCATCTATGAAATGTAAGAAAACCTTTTTCCCCCACAATATTTGAACTTGCTATCTATTCTGTGGCAAAGAAAACACATGTAATATCTCTATACTCCTAGCATTCAACACTGTAAGAGGAAAAAGGGACATGAAATATGTCAGTGAACAAGAGGGTGCTTACCTAGTAAGGTTACATCCTATAGACAACTACAAGAAGTTTCAGCCCTCTAATTGTTTCTAGAATTCTTGTAAAACCCCCTATGATAAAGAGAAAGACCACGGTGCACTCTCCCTTACATATATATATTTTTTTGGGGTTCAAGTTACATTTCTTTTCTAAGCTCACTGAAAAAAAAAAAAAACTTGACTCAAAACTTGTAATTCGTTTCATAAGATCTGTAAATCCTACTGTGCTACAAATTTCTTTGTAACTTGTATGGTGTGTGATTACCTAGAACATAGTAAAACACAGATTACAAATGTCTCTATCAAATACATTGTTTTCACAATAATAAAACTTAAAGCCACCAACAATTTTCAGATTTGGAGTTAAAAGTTGAGGCTTCCCTTCTCTCCCCTGCCCCATCCCACTTCTCTCTCTGCTTTTCAGACAGTCTAATAAAAAGAAGAAGCTTTTGATTTGGCATATCCAAGCCAGTCCAGCCTGATAAAAGCTATGTCCAAGCCTTTAAAAAAGGAAAAAAAAAAGAATTTTGTATTATATTTATTGGATATATTTCTTGTAGAATCATAGCCGTTGAGTGTTTAGCATGTATCTAAAACTGGTACACCACCAAAAGTATGTGCAATTGTGCTTGTCGACTTGTGAATTCTTATAGTAGCATTGTTTTATATTGTAACATGAATTATATAGTCATTTTTCAAAACTTCTATGTTTATACAATTTTTAACGTTCATAACATAATGCAAAATGCAAAACAAAAATGGGACACAAGCCAAGTTTAGTTGGAGTACTTACATATCTAATTATCACAGCTATCTGCTTCTGGAGATAGTGGAATGCCTGAAGTGGTTGCTGATCCTCTGGGTGAAGTTGCTAAAACTTTCCAGAATCTAGGAATATGTGTTGTGCGACAGTGTGCTAAGATGCGCCAACAAGGTATGCTATATGTGCTTGTTGATATTCGGGAAGATTCCAGTAAATCTAGTAATAGTTGGTTCTTCATATGTACGTAACTTTGATATCCATATTTGGTGATTAGCTGCAAAACTGTTACACTATTTATTATTCTGTACAGGAAAATTCTGAAAACCTCTGATTGAGTAATTTAGATTTTTCAAACTTTTTCTTAGGTTCATAAATTTTAAGTTTGGCGCTCTGGGCTTTTATCATGGCTTAGGGCTACGATAAGCACTTCCTAGATATCTAATATCTTGTTTTGTCATGTGAATACAAAATTGCAGTTTCTTTAAACCATTCAATTTGGTTTTTCTTTTATCAAAAAACATTTTGCTTTCAATTTAGTTTCAACAGCTGTCACCTATGATAAATCAATTAAGGCAATCAAAGTGAAGGTACCAGATTCAGATGAAGAATTTTTTCTACATCCTGCAACAGTCAGACGGAATGATCGTTCTGCACAGAGTGTGGTATGCTGATATTTAAGAGCTAAGTTTCAATTAAAAAAGTCCAAAATGAAATATGTCATTTAATTTAAGCTGTGCATAACATTTTGGTTGCTGCACTTTTATTTGTTTTCCACTAACATCAATGCAAATTTTATATTACTGCTTCAAAGGCATATAGGTTAGTATAGATGATGATGGAACAATCCTATAGGAGTACTGCTGGAACTACTTGTCATTTGCCATAAAAGAAAACTTTAAGGCTGAAATAACTTGTACCTTTTCATGTGTTGCTTCATCAGAATGGTAGAAAGAATTAAAATAAATTGTACCCTTGACTGGTCATCCGTTTTTGGTTAAATTATATTCGTGCATGCATGATCTTTTGTACGTCATGGTCTCCATCTCATCAGTAGCTAATCTTATTTAAACAGGATGAATGGACAGGGGAGCAGAAATTGCAGTATGCTGATGTTCCAGAAAATATTGAACCTGAAGAAATTCGGCCTATGGGAAACTATGCTGTTTCAATTACTTGGCCTGATGGATTTAGCCAGGTGATATGATATGGCATGTCAGATGTGATTATTTCCACGTCACAACAGGAGTAAATTAGCCTTTTTTGTAACTTGTACTGTTTCCATACCATCTTCACAATTAAGCTAGATGCAAATATCTTCCCTTCTATACCTTTTAGATGTCTATTCTGAACAAGGTCGTTGTTTATGACTTATTTTAGTTGACCATTTTCCATTTAGGCGCACATATCTGTGCCCTGCATCATGCAAGCAATGAAGTGCACCTATGAAACACCGGCACTTGAAGAAAGGTGTCGCCTTTGTGTCTCACAATTAGATATGACGCGACATTATTTGACACTTTAAATTACATATAGATACTTGAGATTTTGCTGTGTCCATGTCAAGTGTCATGCTTTCTAGAAGTGCACCTATAGAGCAATAGATGGGTAAAACATACCATAGTGTCAATCTCTCTTCCAGATTTTATATACAGCTTCTTCATGAGCTAGCTACACGTACTGGATTCCTAATTTTGTCTTGGATTTAGTTGTTTAGTGTTAAAGAATTGTGCCCTCTAAATATCATTTATTATTTCTGCTGTACATGCAGATTGCACCGTATGATCAACTGCAGACAATGGAACGGCTAGTTGACGTTCTTCAACCAACGGCACAATTGTGATGTTTTGGCTATTGAAATCATCAGCTGGGTTCCTTCCTGTACGATAGCTTCAAGAGGCCTTCGACTCTCCCTCAATCTGGACTTCTATTAATAGGTTTGGTTTGATAGATTATTCTGTAATTTATAGGTTGGCTTGAGAATAACTATGCTCTTCAAATTTTTTGCTTTACTCTCTTTTGTTCCCTTGAGTAGAGCATATACTCACTTCCGTGAATCTTTGTATACCATGTATAACTTGAAAGTGAGCACACAAATACGTATGATCACTAGTTAGCATACATACGATTGTTATGGTTCATCTCTCCTCTCTCAGAGGAAAAACAAAAAAAACCTTGTAGAAGCTTCAAAGGGCAATGATGTCTTAATCTTACAAGCACGTTGATTAATTCACCTTTTTAATTTGATTAGATAAAAATCATTAATGCATGATTAAAATTCACCCCGCAAAAAAAAAATGTTAAGACTCAATTCCAAAAAACAATGTCAAAGTTCGAAGTTAAGTACGTAACAATGTATCTTATCGTGCATCGCGCTCATAGAGTAGTTTCTTGTGATAAAAAAATATATCCTTCTTGTACTTATTCTATTATTATTATGATGCAATTTTGCAAGAAGAATAAATATAAAAATAAATTATACAAATTTATTTTAAATTTTATTAAAATTACACATCTTTCTTTTATTTTTAAATTATACATCAATCTCTGATACAAAAGTTACAATATATTTTAGTTTAATTTTAAATTTTTTGATTAAAATGTCTTTCTTTAGCTTCAATATAAAATTGGTCAATAGAGAATATTTTAATATAAAAGACTTAAAGTTAGATTAAAATATATATTTTTAAAATATATAAAAAAATATGTATAATTTCAATAAAATTTAAAAAAAGTTTTATAATTTATTCTAAATATTAATCACAATCCATTATAGCTGTTTCTAACAAACATAATTTATTGTTGTTAAAATAAATTATGCGTAACTCTGCTTATATAGTCGTGAATAAAATTAGGTGCACCTTCAAGTGGAACTAAAATAAATGAGATAATCTAAACCATGAATTAGTCACTTCCAAAATACAGGTACTAAATGAAAAAATTGAAACAAAAATTATTCAGAATATGACACTCTAAATAGAATCATAGAATTGGTAGTAAAGTTTTGAGTAGATTATATAGGCTTTTCATTGGATTTATTAAAATTAAACAGATTTTTTATTTTTAAAATATACATAAATTTTTTATGAAATAAAAAATTATTTTACACAGTAATTTATTTTTTAAATTTTTTTGATCAAAATATTATTTATTTTTTTAATTTGAAAAATAGTATTTAGATTAATAAAAAATAATTAAAAATTTTAAAATTAAATCAAAGTTAATAATAACTTTTTGTTTTAAATTTTTTTTATATTTAAAAAATTAAAAATTCCAACGAACAAACTGATCGAATCTGGTACGGAGTGCAAACAGCATGTCTGGTATTTTCGCTTTCTGCAGTCCAATATAACCTTTCCCGATGCAGGCAAACAAATCGACATGGCTCGTAATATCAACAAAACGGCAGGGGCAAAACAGTCAGCAAGTTGAAATACATGGCGCTCCCGAGTCGCCAGTCCTCTTCTCCCAGTTATCATCCCGCCACACGGTCAATGGATAAGCATGCGAAGTCTATTGCTAGTTGGTGGAACTCCTCATTTTCTGAGTTCCCTCAGCTACTCTCTCTGCAAATCTACCAAACTTTCGCTATCTACCCGATCCACTGCGACGATGGCCACTGCCGAGGAGTTCGTGAAGGGCAATGTTCATCCAAACGGCGTCGCTGTCATCACCCTTGATCGCCCCAAAGCTCTCAACGCCATGAACCTAGGTTTCCTTTGCATTTTTCATCGTGTGCTTTCGCTAAGTAGTAGCTCTATTCCAGTCTCTTGAGTATTTTCTGCGTAATATTAGTTAAGAAATGTATCTGGAGGTGTGCTTCTGGTTAGTTTAATTCAATTACAATACAGAGTAATGGGGAACTCGTGGAGTATAGAAAATAAAACTTGGATTAGTGATATAAGCACCTGGAAATTGGGGGAGTGATAATTGGGGATATTGAACGCAGATTGGTTAACTGTTTAGGCGTCAAGGAAAAACAAAAGTCTATGACATTTTTTCTTTCTTTCTTTCTTTCCCATTTCACTAAAAGTAGACTGTTTCTTAGTGGGTAAGTGGTTTCTCTTGGAAATATATGTCGTGCAGATATGGACATCAAATATAAAAGTTATCTTGATGAGTGGGAATTGGATCCAAGGGTCAAATGTGTTCTAATTGATAGCAGCTCATCTCGTGCCTTTTCTGCAGGTATGATTGAGTTATCAAGAATCACATAATTCCCTTCTCTTTTTCAGCCATTTGTTAATATTAACATATTTCTTGCATATGTATATTATATATAGCTTCTTTTGCAGGGAATCTCGTTTAGATTTGAGGTTATTTGGTTTTGAGTGTTAGGTAAGGTTTTGAGAGTCACCATTGATGGTTAATGCAGGAATGGATATTAAAGGGGTTGGTGCTGAAATTCAAAATGACAGAAGCACACCTTTAGTGAAGAAGCTTTCATTATAGTACTTGTTTCCTCCTCCAGTGTATTATACTATTAATACGTGCTTCTCAAATTCCAATTGTTATGTGCATATCTGGATTATTTTTTTGCTTGGTTGTCTGTCTCTGTCAAGTGTAAACATCATTATCTTCTTCTGATGCCATACTACTTCATTATCAGAAGTTCTTTCAAATGCATACTTTCCGCAATGACTATCCATTTAGTAACTGAGACCTTAGTTTATCTGCAGGTGGTGATGTGAAGCAGATAATGATCAAAAACCGTCTATCAGATATGATTGAGGTCTAGTTGTGTCCTTCTAATTATGTCATTAGATTCATATAACCTTTACTGTTTATTAAAGTCAAGCCATATGAATACCTTTCCTTCTTTTTTTTTTTTCTCTTTCCTTTTTAGTTGTAGACCATTCATGTTTTTATTTATTGTATACTTTTTAAGAAGTACAACAAAGACTGCTACTTTAGTTGCGTCCCATGTAATTACTCATGAAACTTGTCTTTAGGTTTTTTGTTCTTAAGGCTCTAATACGTTGTTGTCAAATTGTGATACGTATCACGAATTAGAAAGGATATTTTTGAATCGTGAATCGTAAAACTTATTGAATTATAAGATTCAATAACAAGTAAAAAATAACTTGAAATATAAAATATAACAATGTATATCCTTGTAATATGCATAAAATATTCAAGATAGTAAATCTAAACCAAGAGTTAAGAAGAGAACTTAAACATAAGTTTTAGATAAGCTCACTAGGCATAAATTTATATGTAATTAATCATTGAAATAATTTCAAGTAATATCCTTCACTGCTTTCTTTATAAGAGGCATAGGTAACACTTAACAACAAGGCAACATTGCCACACCAACTCATTGTTTTCACACATTTCTAAATCATAAAATTGTGCAATTTTGCCATATTGGCTCAATTTATGCAATTTATGGACAATTTAGGATTGTTTCTAATTCAACCACCGATTCATATCATTGACTTTGTTACTTGTTACAAGTCATAAGATTTGAATCCTAAATCTTGCCATTTCTGCTCTAATATCTTTAATACTATAAAAGAATCGGTAATGTACAGTAAGTATGATCATTGATGTTTTGGGACATCAAGTTTAAAATAAAAAGTATAAAATATGCATAGTTTACTCTTGGATTAAAGATTTCATCTCTGCAACTTTGAAGGTCTTGCACTTGTTCTATTTGTTTCATAAAATTAGTGTTTTAGGAAAATGATGTGATTCAAAGCAACTCTTGGTGTTTGGAGTGCACAAGTTACTAGTCTGATATGGCAGCATGAGACTTTGTACTGTGTAAAAAAAATTATTTTCTTTAGACTCATAGGCTCAATAAGGCTATTTCACCATATTTTGGCGTGATGTGTTATCAGAGTTTCAAGACAGTCTTTTTGTTTTTGGTATTGTGAAGTGGCATGGCGGCTCTAGAATAGGCTGTTTGGCATCTTTAATGAGTATTGGGTTTGTCCATCTGATCTAGATTGGTTTTTAGCGTGATGGCTTTTGGGGAAAGAATGGGAATACAGTCATATGGAAAAGTGCTATTTTTGCACGCTTGTGGTGCTTATGGTTAAAACAAAATTCAATAGTTTGTAATCAAAAGTTTTTTCCATTGCATCTTCTTTGGGAAATTGATACCTTTTTGGCCTCCCTTTGGGCTTCAGGTTGTGGTTTTTTTAGTGAGGTGTCTCTTGGATTTACAAAGTAATTGGAAAGCTCTTGAATCCTTGTTTTTTGTTTTTTTGAAGGATTCCTTATCCTCCACGGGAACTTATGTAACTGACTAAGTTGAACATAGGTTTTGGTTTGGTTTGGTTTGATTCAGTAAAAATTAAAGTAGTGCATAAAATAAACTTAGTAGTTACACTTACATATAAGTCAAGTAGCTAAAGCATAACTGAAAAGCTGAAATATAGTGAAAGCTTGAGATGAAAGTTAGAGCAGCATCAGATAAATGAAAGAGAGGAATTTTTAGAGATTTGGAGGAAGAAGGGATTAAGGTTACAAGTTGAAGTCCAGGGCTTTATTCCCAGGATTGAAACCATAAGAAATTATTTGCTAGAGGGCCAAAGTTGAAGTTGGTTATTTGCATTTTGGCCAAAATAAAAACGATGAAACCTATTGTAGTTTAAAGTCCCTTTTCTCCCACTTAAATGCATATTTTATTTTTCTTCTATTGAAGTGAACTTGCATCTGTAGATACTTGATTGCCCTTTTGACACAGGCATTTTTCTCACCTTAATATTGACCTCTTTAGGGTGGTTTCCTATATTTGCCTACAAGAATTCCAAATGCAATTTGGATGGTTTTAGACAAATTTCTTTGTATCAATTGACTTACATTTTGTTTCTTATAATTTGCTGTTGGCATTGTGTCAAATCTGTTTGTTATGCTGCCTCTTGCATTTTTGCATGTTTTGTTAACGTATTATGGAAAATAATGGTTCTATGCTGCACATTTCAGATTTTCTCAGCTGAGTATTCTTTGATATGCAAAATTTCTCAGTACAAGAAACCATATATAAGCCTCATGGATGGAATAACAATGGGTTCTGCAATTGGGCTATCTGGTCATGGCTGCTATCGAATTGTAACAGAGGTTTGCTCACCTTATGATTGTGGCTTGTTTAATTATAGGTATATCCTAAATCTATAACATTGTAGATCTTGTTTATGACTTCTTTCCCCCCTTACATGACACGTTTCAGAGAACAGTTCTTGCAATGCCAGAAAATAGACTTGGTTTATTCCCAGATGTAGGTTTTTCTTATATAGCGGCACAAAGTCCAGGAGGCGGATCTGTTGGTATGTTTTTAGTATTTTAGAATACTGAATTCCTCTTTCTATTGCTTTTATTAGATGGAGTGATGAACTTATAAGGATCAAAAGGGTTGTTAAAGTATCATTTTCTGTTTATCTTCTTCTTCTTCTTCTTCTTCTTGTGCACTGCTTTTCTGTCCTCATTTGCCCTAAAATACAGGCACAATTTAGAAGCATCTGGACATGGTCTTAACTCTTGAAGTTTCATTTATACCTGATCAGTTTTCTTTGATATAGTTGACAGGTTGTTCCACTTTCTTTAAAGGGATCTCTAATTCACAGGTTAACTTGAAAATTTTACGAATTGCAGGTGCTTATCTTGGATTGACTGGAAAAAGGATTTCTACTCCTTCAGATGCAATATATGTTGGCCTTGGAACTCATTATGTACCATCTGGAAAATTAGGTCCATTCAAGGAGGCCCTTTTGGCTACTGCCTTGTATGTCTCAGTATGAACCATTGATGCCTTCTTTTTTAATATATATATATATATATATAATAGTAATAATGGTTACAAATTATCCATTTTGCATCCCTTTGGGAATTTCTTGGTCTGTTATTTGGTTACCATTGTATGCTAGAAAAATAACTCCAAATATACAGTCATTCTTTATTGTTTGAAATGATCAGAAATCTGTCTCCTGAGACTTTCCTATAAGATTATCACTCACTTACCTTCTGCTTAGATTAGATACATGTAATACTAATGATGCTTAAATCAGTTGGCTACATTATGGAATATAGAATGGTTGTGAGTATATACGTACAAATTACTAATCTTTAAAGATAATGATCCTGCCAAATCCATTGATCATACAGTTCACACGATCCGCATCAGGACATCAAAGTTCTTTTAGCAAGATATGAGTCTAATCCTGAGTCTGAGGCACAGTTGAAGTTGCTTTTACCCCAGATAGTTTCATCATTTGGAGTAAATGAATCAGTTACGGAGACAATTAAAGAGCTAAAAACGCACCAATTAAGCACTGATCCTACTGGTATGCTTATTGACCTATTTGCTAATGTTCAGAGTTGTAGGTTGCCCAGTTAATTGTTTGTTATATTTATTTGCGACCTTTGCCAGTTGTGGAATGGGCTAATGAAGCTCTCCAAGGTCTTGGAAAAGGTGCTCCTTTTTCACTTTTCTTGACACAAAACTACTTCTCTAGAGTTGCCTCTGCTCAGGGAAAAAATGACAATGAATTATCCACGGTAAGTCTGTAGTTGTCTGAATCCATTATATTTTGATTCTTTTTGTTGCTTCCATGTTTCCAAACCTATTAATGTAACGTGTGTATTACGCCTGCATCTGGAGAAATTCAGCTGATTGGTGTAATGAAAACTGAGTATCGCATTGCCTTAAGGTCTTCACTCCGACATGACTTTGCAGAAGGTGTCAGAGCTGTGTTGGTAGACAAGGATCAGGTTCTCTCTTTTTCGCATACCTGCATATTTTAAAATTTGATCGAGAAACTATGTCATTATATCATAAAACTGGGAAAGTGTAGGTGCAATTTATATTTTGAAATATAATTGTTGGTGCTACAAAAAATTGTGTATTTTGCCTGCTGGGGTACTCTGGGTGTCGGTCAAATAGAGCAAAATCATGTTTATGCTTTGTGCTTAGTTTCCTTCTTCAGAAGCTTGGTACAAGGTTCAAGAATCTACGTATGAAAGTAACTATGCCTGCTTTCTTCTGCAAATAGTTCCTTATTTGAATTAATACAATAAGTCCTCGTCATTCTCTTATCTTTCCTCTTTAACCCAGAAAGTTATTTATCTTTTAATATTTGGCATATGTTGTTCTTTATTTACAGTTGTAGGTTCAATGATTATTTTCCTGCAGGACCCCAAGTGGAAACCATCAAGCTTGGAGGAAGTTGATCAGAGTGATGTGGAAGCCGCCTTTGAACCATTAGGACCAGAAATTGGGGAGTTGAATGTAATTTAGAAGGAAATGTTACTCTTATATTGATTCATCAAACATGGGATTTTAGATACTACAGCAAATAAGCAGTTATATGTTGTTCTCCATTGACAGTGGTAGATAGTTTTTCAACTTTTACTAAGTAGATAGTTTTAATTTGAAATATCCTTTTTTTTATTTGTCTGATGGAAAACTTTGTTTCTTTCCCAAAAAAAAAATCAAAATAAAAAAAATAGACAACCAAGATTCAAAAAAATAAAAAATAAATAAAAATAAATGAAGGGCTAGTTGTGCAGGGTGCGTAACACAGCACGTAGCAGACAATTCATATACGTAATAAATCCTTAGGATCTTGTTGCAGAAAAAGCTTGGAAAGATAAATCTAAGGATGCCTTTCTAGTTGAAACTTCGTTAGTTGTTCTTCTATAAGAACTAAACCACTTGGCTTGCATGTACCCATTACTACTCCATGCAAGATTAAGCAGTAACATGCTCTTCATAGATCCCTTAATGGCATTGCACATCAGCCTCAAAACCCTCTTGAGCTCTACTATTTTGGCAACAAATATCAGGGAGAGAGCATAAAGCAAAAGTTATTTAGGCTGGGCTGGGCCTTTTTTTCTCTGTGGTACATTTTTTCATGGGCCCAGCTCATTTTTTAGCGAGCTCGATCCATGATTAAATTTGATATGCAGCTGTTGCAATGATTGTAACACGTAACAATTGATTTTGGACAAAAACAATTATTCTGGTCTCAATCTGGATCAGACTAGAAACGAATAGACATAGTCCAGACATTTTTAAAAAATCGCTTGAACGGCTGAACCATTTTGGATTGGTTAAAACCGACCTAAACTTATAATATCAATATCGACCCTAAGACTAAATAAAAAAAATAAAAAGTTGATTCGTTTGATTTTAGGGTTAAAAAACAATCTTTGATAATTTTTTAAAGTATTGCGTACTTTTTAAAGTTTTGAGCCTATATATTTGGGTCACCTAATTACGTCTCAAGCTTTGTAAACTTTTTTTTAAAGACATATTTGACTTGTATTATGAGTTTTTACTAATTATTTTTTTTGAAAATTATAAATTTAAAGTTCAATTTTTTGTAATATAAGTATGTGTTATATATTAAAATTAGTTAATTACTCCTTTTTTTATATTCACAATGTTATCCAGCTCCACCAATAGATGAACTTATTGACTTGTGATCCAACCATCTTTCAAGTTACTGTTTGATTCACATTGTAAAATACTTAAAATCCATTTGATTGGGTGAATGTTAAATATATTAAAAAAGCAAATATTAAAAATAAGTAAAATAAGAAAAATAAATAAAAATGTTAAGTAATATTACAATAGCATAATAGATATAGCAAAAAAAAAAAAAAAAAAATTTACACCACCAACTATACCACAACATCACAACAAGCCAACCAAACAAGCCCGAAATAAACCAAGGCTATTTTTTTGATCCATTTTCTTTTTACCTCCCCCGAAACATTTTATGAATTTATAAGGAAAAGTAGAAGTGTAAATCTCAGAGTGTCTAAGATGCTGCCTTGTAATAGTTGCTCCACGGAAACTTTCCTCACCGTTCTTGAATAGAAGTTGTTAAATGATAGAAGTTGAAGTTTCAAAAGAAATTATTGACCAATACCATCTTGAAGTTTAGACAATATTGAATTAACCATTCTCATCGCTCAAAAAGATGGGTCAGCTTCCAACCTCTGAGACTCTGACCTGACTAAATTATTTTAAAAAAGAAAAAAAGAGACTGGACGTAAAAATGCCTGATACAGGTAGCAAGAATGGGGGATAAGTACTCTTGCTGCATTGTTATGAACAATCTCCAATTCTTAAGCTTCGTAGGAGACTAAGATATCCAAGACGTTCGGGATTGATGTACCTGTAAAAATGAATCTTAGTTTTGTTCACCTGTACAAAGACGCACGAGTATAATTGCGACTTATAATTTTCTTTTCCATTGGGAAAGCAAGGAAAACATAATGTCTTTGCTTTACCAAAAGCTCATAAAATCTAATATGGGAATCACAGAAACAAACCAACCTTTGTGTTTCCTGAACTAGTATTTAATTATTGGCAAAACGAAATGTGTCTAAAAACCACTTTATATGCGTTTAAAAATTCTATGTGCATGTGTCTTTGATCTTCCTTTTTATCTAATATTAATAGATAGGAACGTGTGTATATAGAGACAGTTAAGCACAATAAATACCCGTGTCGAAACAAGAAGTCAATGATTACAAGAGAGCAATTTGGCTTGAAGAACTGCGTTTTGCGTATGACTTCTGCAACTTGCATAATGGGAATCAGCTTAAAGCTATCCACTTCTCCATCTGACAGTATATAATCAGTCATTACAAAGAAAGATTCTCTACAGGAGATGAGGCCTCCTCTTGAGTATAATGACACGGTCACAAAGTATCATTGAAGAACACAACTATTTAAATACTTACCTTCATTTTTTGGTACAAAACTTCCAGGAAGTTTCAAATCGTAACAGAACAGAACATCTCTCTTATACCTGTATCCATCTATGTCCATATAGGAAACAGCTCCAACTGGTATGGCTCTGTGAGAAAAGCAATCTACAGCATTAGACAAAGGGAAAAAGTTGTTGTTATTATTATTATTATTATTATTATTATTTTGTTCCTGGTTGATGGCTGTTATTAAGGATTAAGTACAGACCTGATAAATATGCTGAACATAGAACAGGATCTGTCATAAACTTACTCAATAGAGATGGATCTGGGTATTCCTGCTTCCTCTTCACATTCCTTCACTAGATTCTCTCGACAATCAATCCCATGAGGCTGTGATTATATATTAATAGCTAATCAGAACCCTAAAGATTTATGAACCAGAGGAAACTTCAGGAAACACTTGACAATGAATTGATGGTATTAGCCTTGTTTTTTTTAAGTTATCATTTTGATGCACATGATTAACTCTTTTCATTCCTAACCATTATAAAGACAAACTGACTTCCAAATATGGCACCAATTCCCTTGAATAGAAATGTTCAGATATTTGCTAATTTCAGGTTTTCCCTTTTGATTGACCTACTCAGCAAGTAACTACATACCAGTCCTCCAGCAACTAGATGATCTAGCATTCCAGGATAAGTGGGTTTCACTCGACTTCTCTTGCCTATCCACAGATGTTTCTGCCCATTCTGCTCAACATAGCCATTCATATGGACTCCATAAGCCTAACCTTTGAAAAGAAAAGGAAAAAAATTAAAAGAGAAAAGTAATAATCAGAAACAGCTTTGGCATGTAAATGAGTCTATCAATTAGAAAGCCAGTTTTTAAACAAATTATGCAGTTTTACTAGACCTATTTGAAGATAGATTATCATTTAATTTTCAAAATTATGCAAACACTAAGGATGTGAAATTGGCTTAATTTCAAGCCAAAAAAAAAACAAAAAGGAAGTTCAAGACTTTTATTGAATTTGACAATGATCTTACTGGTATTGGTTTGTTTGAAGACGTTTATGAAGAAATTAATTAGCATGGATAAATAGCACCTTCAATTTTTTTGTTAAGCAGAAGCACATTGTTTGAGCTTACATGAAAAGCCTTGAGGTAATTCTTTACTTTGTAATGGACACATAGGTGACTGTTTACTTGATTTAGAAACCTACTATATCCTCTCTGCTTATTCTGTCAAAAGACTACACCAATGATTTTAGCAGGCAATTTCCAAGGTACGCTAGGGTAACTACTGGGTGATCAACTAGAGCGTCTATCATGATGAGGATTTTAGTAAATAGATGAAATGTGTGCTAAACATGTTCTCTCAATAGTGGAATAAAACAATTTAAAACTACCAGTCCCAAGACAGATCTGACAGCATGAAATCTGAACATATATGGCTACAAAAATTGGCAATGAGTATAATAAAAGAGAATCCAATTCAGAATGCAAATTGTCAAGGCATAATATAGTAAGTTAGAGTGGTTGTATAGTTAACTAAGTTTTAGTTAACTTTGTTATGGTTAGCTATCTGTATATATAGCCTCTGTATCAGAGTATCATAATCAAGAACTCAGATTCACTCATTCATTTTCTCACAATCTCTCTTCTCTGATTCTAGACCTTTACATGATATCAGAGCTTTGCTTGATCAAGATGGGAGATATTAACCAATCCATCACCCTGAAATTCTCACCCCAAACCTTTTCTCACCCTGTTTCTGTGAAACTAGATGAACAAAACTATCCAACATGGAAGCATCGGGTAATGGTAACAGTCATAGGTTACAATCTCGAAAGCTTCTTGAAAAGACCTTGGTTTGTGCCTGCAAGATTTGACTTCGAAGAAGACGCACTGTGGGGCAAGACAAGAAAAGAGTATAGCCAATGGGTGAAGCAGAACCAACTTCTCCTTTCATGGCTTTTGTCCTCCATGTCCGATGGGATGTTAGCAAGAATGGCAGGAAGTGAACATTCTTACCAAGCATGGGAGAAACTTGAAATGTTCTCTGCATCTCAGACTCATGTGAAGAAGAAGTATCTGAAAACTCAGCTAAAGAACATCAAGAAAGTCTCATTGTCAATCAATAAATACCTTCTACAGATCAAGATTGTAGATGCTCTTGCATTGATTGGATTCCTGATCAAGGTAACAGATCACATTGATGCAATCTTTGATAGATTGCCAAGTGATTACAATGGATTCATCACATTTGTGACCTCCATAACCTCCAAGATCGACAACTATACGGTCAGTGAGTTGGAGGCTCTTCTACTAGCTAAGAAAGAATCGAGAAACACAAGAAAGAAATAGAAGCCATAGTAACTAATGAGGTTCAAACCCAGATAAGCTCTGGAGGTTGAGCTCAGAATCATTACAAGAATTCTGGAAGAGGACACTATAACAGGTCTAATCCAAGAAGTTGAAACTTTCAACAAGGAAGAGGAAGAGGTCCTCAAAGACAAGGCAACTAGCAGAACATCTCCAATGGAGTCCAGTGTCAAGTATGTGGAAAATCTGGACACACTGCCTTAGAGTGCTATCACAGATTTGATCAGAGCTATACCTCCCTAGGTGCTGGATCTTCATCTCAGACAACAAAGCCAGGAAATGCTACAGCTATGATTGCTACACCAAGTACTTTGCAAGATGAAGCTTGGTACCCAGATAGTGAAGCTTCACATCATCTTACATACAATTGAGAAAACCTACAAACTCAAGCACAGTACAATGGACAGGAGAAAGTCCATAATATTGATGATGGTGCAGGTTTGTCTATTGATCATTGTTGGGTTTTCTAAACTTACCAGTCCTTTCAATAATTCAAGTCTGAATCTGAACCATTTGCTTCATGTACCTAAAATTTCACAAAAAATTGCTTAGTGTCTCAAAGTTTGCTCATGACAATTAAGTCTACTTTGAGTTTCATACTCACACTTGCTTTGTAAAATCTCAGGCTACACAGAAGATCTTACTCAAGGGTAGAATCAAAGATGGCCTTTACACTCTTGACAATTTCCAGCTTAGTCATCTTAAACCTATAGTTCAACTTGAGTCACCCATCGCAGCCAATCATACAACCTTGTCAAAGAAGACAAATTCAAGCTTATTGTCTTCTGCTGATCAACTTCAAATCTACACAAACAAACCTGATTTGTATAGACTATGACACCGTGGGCTTGGTCATGCCTCTGTCAAAATTGTAAACAAAGTTCTGAAAAGCTGTAATCCCAAAGATTTGAATAAAAAGTACTCATTTCAATTCAGGCCCTACTTCTTAGTTCACATCATCTACTTCTTCTTCTTCTGTACGTCATGCATGTGCCCTTGGGAAATCCCACAAATTGCTTTACTATGACTCTAAAACACAGTACACACAAACCCCTTGAATTGTTTGGGGACCAACCCCTACTCCATCTAGAAATGGCTACAAATACTACATTACCTTTGTTGATGCCCACTCAAGATATACTTAGCTCAACCCACTCAAGTCCACATCTGATAACTTTACCACTTTCACTAAATTTAAAGCCTTGGTTGAATTGCAACTTAATACCAAAATAAAGGCTATTCAAAGTGATTTTGGAGGAGAATATAGATCATTGTCTCAACTACTGCAACAAGAGGGAATTACCCATAGATTAGGTCGTCCCTATCCTCATGAACAAAATGGGATAGTTGAAAGAGAGCATGGGAATTTAACTGAAATGGGGTTGTCCCTATTAGTCAATGCCTCACTACCACTAACCTTTTGGGATGATGCCTTTATCATAGCTTCCTTCTTGATCAATAGGTCGCCAACATCAACATTGTCAAATACCTTACCAATAGAAGTCCTCTTCAAAACAAAACCAAATTACACCATGTTAAAAGAGTTTGGCTGCACTTGGTATCCCCACGAGACCTTACAACACCAATAAGTTTTACTTCAAATCTGAGCAATGTATATTCATAGGATATAGTCAATCCCACAAAGGCTTCAAATGCCTTAGCTCAATTGGCAAAACTTATATCTCAAGGATGTAGCTTTTGATGAATATGATTTTCCATATCAAACCTTATTCCCACCTCAAAACCAAATTTTCCAACAACTCACACACCCTCAAATGGCCCCACAGATACCTCTAATATCCATCACACCCATTCAAAACACCCAACATGTCACTACAACATCTCACAGAATCTTGCTCATAACGTGTACAGTACTGACAAGCTGCTGCAAGTGCTATACAGAAGCAGATCTTCTGCATTAGAGGAATTACAGCATTTGATGCAGCAAAAGCAATCTACACTGTCCGTGCAATGGCCTGCTCTTGTGCTGCTACGTCATTTTAAAAAAAAGGATGAAAAACGCAGGAATGAAACCTCTTCCAGATGCACCGTTTTAATAATGGTAATATATTGGGTCCCTGTGCTTTCATGTACAAAATCTTGTTCTGGGAATATTGGCGCCAAAGTCCACCCTTCCCTTGCTTCTGATTCAGTGTTTTTCATAGATTCAATTACAGCCATCTTCGTCTTCATCACCTTTTCATCTTATTCTGACATGGAGTTTCCATCTTTGCAGGTAAGTATGGCTTTTTCCTAATTTTATTAATTTTATTATACCCATTTTGGAGAGTTTGAAATCTAGATATTTTATTCTGCACTTAATCCTTGTATGAATGAAGCACCTCCTGCAAACCATAGCAAAACTTATGCGTGTTTTGCCTTTCTATTTCCATGTATGCTTCAACTTCCTGGTCTTTTAGTGCACTTGCTAGAAACTGTGCTGACTATAAACAAAAATAGCTCAGCAAAAAAATAAGACCAGTGTAGATACTCAGATCAAAATGCATCATTCAACGGGGAATCAAAATCAAACCATAGAACAAGTTTCTTTTAGTCGGAAAATCCCCCCTTTAACATTCAGCAAATGAGAAAAGAAATTGACAAAATTAATCCAACAAAATAAGAGGGCAGCAGACTAAAACATCAAGGAAGGAAATTGTGGGAAAGAATTTCACAAAATTAATCCAGCAAAATAAGAGGGCAGCAACTTTCAGCAAATAAGGAAAGAAATTCACAAAATTAATCCAGATTCGTGTTGACCAAATCTGCGGCAAATGAGAAAAAAATAAACTAGAATATTAATCCCCAAAATCCAGCATCCAATGAAGGAAATCACAATAAAGCATGAGGGAAAATGTCTGGAGAAGATGTTCTGAAGTGCAACCTAGAGGGATCTTGACAGTGCAACACAAGAACAGAACTCGCATATTTCCTTGCTGAGACCGGATTCAGAGAAGCTTGCAACAAGAGATGGAGAAATGGGCAACCATGAGGTGAGGGATTGAGGGATCTGGAGTTGTGAGAGCTGGCTTCGTTAAGTTGCTGGGAAGATCTGAATTTGGAGTCTTCAAATGCACTGTCTTGAGTGCATTTTGACATGTGGCTTGTGAAGAATGGCAAGATCTTGCGGATGGCCATGATTGGACTTACAGCACAAGGAGCAGTAAATCACACCCATTCGAAACTCCCAACATGTCAATACAACATCTCACAGAATCTTGCTCATAATGTGTACAGTACTGATAATGCTGCTGCAAGTGCTATACAGGTACCAGAAGCTGAACAAGGTGTTACACTTTTGTCATCCCCACAAAATCACCTAAGTCCAGAACAGTAAGCAGTAATGCCTCAGGTTCAAAATACACATAACATGGTCACCAGGTCCAAGGCTGGCATATATAAGCCTAAGATATTCACAGCAACTGTTGAACCAGAATCAGTATCAGAAGTATTGTCTAATCCAAAGTAAAAAGCTGCTATGATTGATGAGTACAAAGCTCTGCTCAATAACCAAACCTGGGATCTTGTTCTACTCCCAGAAGGAAGAAAGGCCATAGCGTGTAGATGGGTGTTCAAAGTCAAACATAAACCAGATGGTTCCATTCTTAAGTATAAAGCTAGATTTGTTGCAAGGGATTTCATCAATAGCAGAGGCTTGATTAGACAGGTACATTTAGCTCAGTTGTCAAGCCCACAACAATAAGGGTAGTTCTCACCATTGCTTTGTCCAGGGGTTGGCATATCCATCAACTTGATGTGAACAATGCCTTCCTCAATGCTGATTTACAAGATTTTATGGTTCAACCACCTGGCTTTGAAGACAAAGATCCTTCATTAGTTTGCAAGCTAAATAAGGCTCTTTATGGGCTTAAACAGGCACCTAGAGCATGGTTTGAGAAACTATCCTTCACTTTGCATAGTTTTGGCTTCATCACAGCAAAGTATGATCAATCACTCTTTATCAGGACTTCTGCCCAATCAACAATCTTCATTTTGGTGTATGTGGATGACATCATCATCACAGGGAATTCCGAACAAGATATAAGAAAGTTGGTGACTGAACTTTATGACAAGTTTGCACCAAAAGACCTTGGCACTCTCAATTACTTCTTGGGAATTCAGGTCAAACCCACTTCAGATGGTGGGCTGCACCTATCCCAAACCAAGTACATAAAGGATCTTTTAGCTAAAGCCAACATAGAGGAATCAAAGCCTGTTGCGACACCTATGTCTGCTACAGTCAAGTTGACTAAACAAGGTAATAATCCAGTAGAAAATGAACAACTCTACAGGTCAATAGTGGTGCCCTTCAATATGTTACAACAACAAGACCTGAAGTAGCATTTTGTGTAAATGAAGTTTGCCAGTTCATCCATAATTCACAACAAACCAATGGACAGCAGTCAAACAGATCCTGAGGTATCTATGTGGGACACTTGATTATGGTCTTCACTGAAAAAAGGTAGACAACCTAAGGTTACAAGGGTATTGTATTGCTGACTGCACAGCAGATATACATGATAGAAGATTAGTGATAGGTTATGGAGTATACTTGGGACCAAATCTCATATCATGGTCCTCGAAAAAGCAACCTATTGTCTCCGGATCTAGCACAGAAGCTGAGCATAGGAGCTTTGCTAATTGTGTTGCTGAAATCACATGGTTGCAGTCTCTGCTAGGTGAACTCAAAGTCAAATCTGCAGCAAGTCCTCTCATACACCATGATAATCTTAGCACTGTAATGCTCTCTGCCAATCCATTGCTTCATTCGAGAACCAAACATGTTGAGTTAGATCTCTACTTTGTTAGAGAAAAAGTGATGAGCAAGCTGATTGAAGTACAGCATATACCTTCCCATGATCAAGTAGCAGATCTTCTCACAAAACCAGTTACCGATGGCAACTTCCCTTATTTCAGAGATAAGCTCAGATTCCTTAGTTATAATGATCTCAATCTCCAGCTTGGATATGACAAGAGATAGCTTAGTTTGAGGGAGCATGTCAAGCCTTTTCTGTTACTGATTACCACGGCTTGGTTTGTGGGAGCATGTCAAGGCATAATATAGTTAGTTAAAGTGGTTGTATAGTTAATTAAGTTAGTTATGGTTAGTTCCCTGAATATATAGCCTCTGCATCAGAGTATCGTAATCAAGAAATCAGATTTGCTCATTCATTTTCTCACAATCTCTCTTCTCTGATTCTGAACCTTTACAAAAATTAGGCAATTCCGTATCAGAGCATTTTGCACGTACCTTTATTCCAAAATAAGGAGCTGCAGCACGTTCTAACGAAAAGAAAGTGGGTGCACCAAATGATGACGTCACAGGGTATAACTGATAAAAGATGGACAAGAGGCATAGGTATAGGTATTAGAAAATTATAGAAAATAAGGATGATAAAATATAGACACCTTTACATATCAAAACCAGTACCTCATTCCGTATACCTGGAATCCATTCTCCTCCCAAACACTTAACCACATTTCCAACCGCACTGGTCCTCCGCTCAGGCGTCTTCAGTATTGGATTTAATGAGACATAGTCATCAAAGGGAGAACCATATAATTTATCTTTAGGGAAAATGAACACATCCCTGAAGGTCCTCAATTGATCAGCAAATCTGAACAAAATTGAAGTTTAGCTGACAGATCTGCCACCATCATTGGCATCGGTGAATAATAGCCTTATAGACATGATTCAGCTAGGACCAACACCATAACCAAACAAATGGGCATCCATGAAATAGATAATTATGAGAAGAAATGAGCATCATAGAGAGAGAGTTCGAAAAATTTTACCCATTGTGAATGAATCCAACAATTTGGTCCTCAATAACAAATGGAAGGAACTCATATTGCTTTTCCTACACGCCGATTCAATATTTATAACAGACACCATGAGTACCATTTGCCGGGAGTCCAATAAATGTAAAATTTAAATAGGGAGACCATTAATATTAAGCTATTGATAAGCATCTAACAGAACTAAAAACCCAATTTTAAAAAAGCAGGGTAAAATAACAGAATTGGGAGTAATTCCTGCAGCTCCTGAGAACTTACTGAACCACGATTGCATAATTGGACTTTCTCGAAGTAGCCTTGGAGATAGGAAGAGCTATCTTCTGTCGCAGCTTCAGATTGAGGTATAGAAGAGACATCGTTCCATGAGAAATCGCCAGTGGTTGACCCAGAAGAAGAAGAAGCGAACTTGATGGAAGCCGTGACGCGCGAAGGAAATGGAGCTGCCACTCTCATGGGAAAAGGATAAGAGGCTCTGGAGGAGAAGAGGGGAGAAAACGAAGAAGAGACTCTAGAACAGCAAGTGGTGGCCATTCCGATTACTATGACTCCGCAAGCTGTGGTACTCGCGTATTTTGATCAAACACTCCCAGAACGGGCTTCCAATATGCTCAATAGCGGGCCTTCATTTTCATTTGAGTAAATTATACGTGCTTCTTCCGAGATTGTTAAAATTATAAGAATATTTTTCTTTTTAATTTTTAAAATTAATATAATTTTTTTAAAATTTTACTAAAATTATATAATTTTTTAAATTTTACTAAAATTAAACATACATATACTCTATTTTAAAAACATCTTTTAAAATAAAGAACAAATTACACAAATTATCTTTGAATTTTTATGAAATTATACAAATTTTTTATTATATACATTTTGAAAATAAAATAAAAATTTATATAACTTTAGCAAAAGTTAAAGAAAATATGTCTAATTTATTCTTTATTTTAAGAGAGGTTATGCAAATAAAAGAAAAATTTGCATAATTTCATAAAATTTAGAGGAGATTTACAATAGTTTTAAAAATAAAAAATTTTTATATAATTTTAATAAAATTTTAAAAAATCTATATAATTTACTTTTTTATTATTTTGCTTGGCTCAAGAAATTAAGAAAAATAATGGTATTGACTTGATCATTTTTCTTAAGTTAAAAAAGAAAATACTATATAACAATTTTAAGAAGGGCCACGAAAATAAATATAATCTATACGTGTAATATTGATTAATTAACTTTTCACTTCATCATCTCAACCCCAATCTGTCAGTCTTGGTGCAGTGACTCTGCTACATGGGTTAGCTCAAATGAGCAAACAATTAATTATACCCCTAATTTATAATAAGTCAAATGAATATTTAAAAACAGCAACTATGTAATTGCAATATATGCTTGCTTATATTAATTTTCCTTCGAAAATAATCAGTATAGTTTGACTAATGACATCAGGATGTTGATATGCGACCTGTTCGCCATATGCATATAAATAATAAAAAATGTCCCCACAAACTTTAAAAATACTAATTCGAAAGCTTGATTTTATTGTACTAAGGATGTTAGAGACCCAATTAGATTAATCCACACTACATAACAGCACTGCTGACAAGTGCGGCATGCGGAGTGGTTCTTGTCCTTTGTCGCTTCAACTATGAACCTTAATTTTAAAAAAAAGTATAGATGAAAAATTTTAAATTAAAAATATTTATATTAAAACACCTTAAATTTTAAAATTATTATTAAAGACTTGAGAATTAAAATTTTAAATTGTGTAAAAAAAATTATAGTTCAAGATTTAAAATTAAAAATTTTTGTCTTTTGAATCATTTAAAATAATTTCATAGTTTAAAATTCTTTAGTATAAATATTTTTAATTTAAATTTCTCAACTATAATTTTTCTCCCCTTTATATGGATCCCAATGTACATAGTTTTTGCCTGGATAGCTGAATATTATATTGGCCTTTAATTAGTATGTCATGATCTAAGTGGTATGCTTTTCCTTCGAAAAATGATATATTTCAAACAACGAATTTTAAACTTCAAAACAAATTGGGAAATATTTTCACTGCATAAATTGGCATGACTCAATGTGAGTTGAGAAAGAAAACTTGAATGAAACTTCTTAATGGTGTTACACAATGGTTATGCAAAATGTTATTGGAAAGCTTTAATGGCATTTCTTTTCTTTTCTTTTCTTATATCTTGACAAATGCAGTACATTCTTCATAAATTTAATGCTATTGATGAACAAATATAATAAGGTGCATTGAATAGCTAAATGTATTCACCTTAAATAACAAAGTTGTGAGTTGTCATATTGATTTAGTTATTCCTACTGCTTAAAGGTTAATGAACAATTGAATTTAAAATGAGACTTTATGCTCTGGCACAAAGGTATGCGAGTTTTTCCAAGTTCTTTGGTAATACCCCACTTACTCTGCATTAAGTGAAGGCGAGGAGAACAGTTTCTGTACCTAGCTAAGATATCAGAATTCTCAATGCTGGTGCGAAGTTTGAAGTTTGAAGACATGTTTGTGTTTTTCTATTTTTTCATAGCACTGACTAGTGGTTAAGGTTTCAGTTTTAGTTTAGATTAGGTACAGAAGAGAATAAGAGAGGTTAATTAGTTTAGTTCAAAACTTCAAATAATTAGCTAAAGATAGATAAATTAAAAGTTGTGTATGTGGTTTATCACTTTTGGAATAACCTTTTTTTGAAGAGAATGTGGAATTGTTTTGTCATTTTGACCCCACAGCTGGAAATGGAGAAAACTTAAGACCCTGAATTACCAGATTATGTTTTCAAAATCAATAATATTTTGGCTTTTTTTTTTCTTTTTTCCGTTATTCATGTAGTTGCTGATTTCGAAGGATTCTAGATGTCCATGGAGTTGACTTTGAGATTCTGATGATACTTAAAAGAACCCATTTGTTCAATATATAAACTTTGAACGCATTTTTATTTTTGTTTGTTCGTTTTAAGTGTATGGAAGTAACGAACATGCTTGATTAAAGTTTGGTATGTCATGATTCTTGTTTTGTTTACGGATGCCACCTAAACTTCGCGGTTATCTCAGGCAAAGGTTGCTGCTCTGGCTCAAAGACTGGATCAGGCAGCTCCTGCTCTTGCTACTTTTGCATCTACCTCTTATAGGCAGCCACAAGCAGAATTTGGTGCTAGTGGCCTAATAATCTCCTTCAACTTTCATTGTAGTTGATGATAACAAAGCTTAAAGTTTTGATAAAAGCTTAATAATTTTATATCAGTTTAAATCTTGAATGCTATTTGTTTAATCTGCAATTTATCTTAAACTAGAGGAATATAAGACAATTAGAATATTTCATTTATTTCTTTTACTATAACAAAGTTGACCATATCAAAAAGTTACAAAAAGTACTTAATTTATTACTTTTCTTTCATTCTCTTTGTCCCTCTCTCTTTCACGTATCAGTAAAGTATGGTCTCTTTCTACTTTATATAGTCTAATGCATTAATTAGCATTGATGGAGAAAAGACAACTTGAGTAAAAACTTAGCTTCTCCCTTCTGCTCAATGTGCTTCAGAAGTCCCAAAATATGAAAGAAAAATGGAGAAGGTTTGAAGGCAACTGAAAGAACACTCTTACCATCTCTGACTATTTAACCTTCATGATGACTTTTTTGCTACTGCAACAGTTATAGTTTTAAGAGAGCTTCTCTCTAATGGCTAGAGGAAATGGAACTCTATATATAAATAGGAGATGAAGAACAGAACAAATATACAAAGGAACTGAAAAGCTTTTGATTCTAATTTTATTATAATCTTCCTTGTTCTCATCTTTCCTACACTTTGATTTGTTTTGAGCTAAGTGATTAATTTGTTTGACTAAATATAAAGTTTTTGAGAGCTTTCTTGTAATCCCTTTAGTTAATAAGGATCTTTATATTTCAATTGCTTATCCTATAAGTCTTTTTAAGTGTTGAAAAGACAATTTGGGTGTGAGTTCAGCAAACCACTTATAAGAGTTTTGGGTGAGTTAAAAAACCAAGTGTAAATTGTTATGTAACTTTGATTTGTTAGTGAAAAAATTCTTTGAAATTGCAAGAGAATTGAACATAAGATAATGGATTTGGCCCAGAATAATAAGTTATATTTCTTTTTCCTTGACTTTATTTTTATCAATGCATTCTTATAAAAAATCTTGTCGACGAAATCTTCTTAAATTTACTTGACTTTCAAAATATTAACCTTTTTTAATAATATTTTGTCGATAAGATTTTCTTAAATTTACAAAATCTTCATCTCAACATATCTACTTAAGAATTTTTGAGTTGTCTTCTTTTTTTTTTTTTTTTTGTAAAAACACTTATTTATCCCCTTCTAGATAAATTCTTTAGATGTCATTACCTCTTCTCATACACTTGGAGTAGCAAATAATGTTGAAACTTCCTTTCAGCAATTTGTACTTAGAAGATTGTGTCAAAAGACTAGGATTGGATGGTTGATGTTATTGGTAATTAATTAAGTCCATCATATTATATGAAGTAACTATTAGTTTGTGGGACGTTTGATTCAATTGGTGAAAAGGTAATATATTTTTACCAATTTCATATAATATTTATTATATTTTTATAATAATTATTTAATAGTTTTTATTCCTTTCTTGTTATTTTTTTTTAAAAATAAGGCTACAATAGATATTTTCTATTTTTAAAATTATTTTTTATTCTATTCTCTATTACATTTCTTCTCCTTTTGTATACCAAAAGGGCCATTAAACATAATTGTCTTCATATCAACATTTTGTCTTTTTCATGAGAGATGAGAATGAAATGGTTAGCAAAGAGAGAATGAAGGCTAAAGACGTGTGGAATATACCAAGTCGGAAGAAGATAGTATGTCCAACTAATACTTTTGGACAAGTGTACAGTGAGTTTGGAGGCATGATTGGAGTTTGGTTAGGAAGGAACTAGCCACGGACACATAGCTGATTCCTCAACTTCTTCGATTGGAGGGTAGTACTAGAAAAGTATATGAATGACATAATAGAACTAACAGAGGTGTAGATCGCGACTTTTAATTAACTGTTTTGAAAACGTAATAAACTTTTTATTGATTTTAAATACGAAAGAAAATTGCATTTCAAACTAGTGTTGAGCTAGGATGGGCTTGGAGATTGTTAGGAGTTAAAAGGAGGGAGTTCAGAAACAGGCTTTATGGGAGTAGATTTAGGAAAAATGATTGTAAGAAGACTATTATGAACAACTGTCAAAAAAGAATTTCACAAGATAGCTTTGTGGACTATCAACTACAAGAAAGAAGCATAGTAATATGTCATCTCTTTGTACATAATTGTTCTGTGAATTAACGTTCCATAATTCACTTGTTTGTCTTTTACTTGTAGGAAATAAGCAACATCAATAGGCCAAATCGTAAAAAACTCATGTTTCCTTTTTCTGGTGGTTCCAAGAGTAATGCTAGAATTCATGAGATGGCAATTGGCAGTTTTTAATGTATACATTAATGATCTGTTATGTATTATGTATAATTATATTTGATTGTTTCTTGGATTAACTACATTCGCATGCATACATTAATGATATGTTATGCATTGTGTATAACTACCTTTGATTTTTTCTTCGTTTAACTACACTCGTACGCATTACAAAATTGTAAATTTCTTTCTCATGCTTCCTTCTAGCATTATTCTTGGAATCACCAGTATGAGGAAACATGAGTTTTCTATTATCTGCCTTATTGATGTTTCTTATTTCCTACAAGTAAAAGACAAAACAAGTGAATTATGCATTGTTAATTAACAAAACAATTATGTATGAAGAGAGGAAATATTACTATGCTTCTTTCTTGTCCTTGATAATCCACGTAGCTATTTCTTCTTTCCGTCTTTAGCTATTTGTCTAATTATTTCTACCATTCTCAACTTCCTCTGTGATTACTTGTTTTGCCCAAAAAGAAAAATCATCAAAATGTTAATTATTTGTAAGATTTAGACTAAGTTTCTTGTGGTGTTTGTTATCAAAATTTTCAATAAGAGAATAATAAGTGTGCATTTATATAACTCAGTGTAAGTGACTCCTTAAGAAAAAATTCTCCTCGTATAATATTTTTAGTGAGATTAAACACTTTCTAAGTCTTTTCCTTCTAAAAATTGGGCAAGTGGTATAGCGTTTTTCACTTTATTATGTTGTGGTTCAAAAATCTACATCTAGGTACCTTGTGCTTTGCTTTGTCAACACCTTTTTCTTTTGGGCTAATTGTTAACGCTTTAGTACTACATCGTTGAATTTTATCGAACATTTGATAGGATGAGCATGTGCCAAGAAGATGATCTAATTTCCCTTACCAAAAATCTGTGAAGAATCCCTTATTTCTCAAGCCTGCATGCTTCGATTCTTCCTTCCAATCCTCTCCAATTTTCAACTTCAATGGCCTCCTTCAAGTATCTATATGATTCTTTGTAGTATAATTCTCATTTCAAGAACTTAGGGCACCGCAATTTGTTTATTTTTCTCCTCATTTTGCAAATATGGTTTCTGATTTGTGACTAGGTTCAAAGAGGACACAAAGTAAGATTGAAACAGCGATCGATTGCTTTGGAAGTTTTGTCTCCGAATCAATGTGATGCACTTGTCCCCCAAATCCCGGTGTTTCTATGCATGTCTTGTGAATGGTTATTGTTTAGAAGTCTATCTCCATGATAATTGTAATTGATTATGAGTTTTCCATAGTCCTTTCTAATTTGCTTCCCATACAAGATGGATTGAGAAAGAAATTATGTTATGTGTCTCGATACTCACGATACTACAATATAGGATAATAAACAATAGTTTAATCTTAAAATTTAAAATTTGTGTGCCAACCCTCTTCTCTCGTGCTTATGGGAGGAACAGAAAGTTAAAATTACATACGGAGGATGAATTCACATTCATCTCCTACCTTTCTTTCCTTTGTTATTGTATACAAAATCATTTGAAAAATAATTTTAGAAAGAGGATTAAGCAATTTTAAATTAAAAGTGGCTCTTTTCCATCCAATTTGCTTCACCAATAGTTTTCTGTCAGTATTTGCAGCATTAGCCGTTCGTTTAATTTATTGCCATTCTTAATTTCATTCCTCTCGTATATTACTCATTTTGCATTAAAAAATCTTCCACAAATTCATCAAAATGGACATAGCCACCTAGGGGTGACATAGGTGGTAAGGGTGAGGCAAAAATATAGTGTCAAAAGTTCAAACACGACAATGCATTAAAAGAAAATTTTAGTAGATATTTTTAACAACTCAGCACTGTATTATTGGGTTTTGAATTCTCTCATACGAGAAATTTACATGATATCATCATGTGAAGAGACAGATAAATGCAAAATGTATAACATTCATATTCTATAAGTATACTCAAGTGAAATCCATTACTTATGCAATAATCCACCACTTAAGTAAATTTGTGTTTATCGATCTTCTCCCATACATGGTCATATATATGAGCTCCTTAGATAAGAGTACTCAAATCCACATCATTGACTTTTAAAGAAAAAGAATATTTCTCTATATGTCATATTTCTATTGAAAATTTTGATAGCAAGCTCTAACTAAGTTTTTTCTTTTTCTTCCATTAACAATTTATATGCTAACCCGTTCTGTCAAATGCCTATAGAGGAATCAAAAGTTAAATTGTGTGTAGAAGATAAATTCATATTGATCTCGTTCCACTATTTTGTTTGTTATAGTTTTAAAATTATTTTTAAAAAATATTAACAAGAGACCAAGCAGTTTCAAATTACAGGAGACCCCTTTTCGTCACAAATTACACCACCAACTTTTTTGCTTGCATTTGCAACATTAGGATTTTGTGTAATTTTTTTGGTCATATTCTCAATTTCCTCCTTCACAATACTTGTTTTGTCCCCCCAAAAAAAAAAAAGCCTAGATCCTCCGTCACAATTTGACAGTATATATTATAGTTAGAGAAAGATTAAAAGAAAAAAGAAAAAGAAAATAAATGTAAAGAGAGAGAATAGACCCCATATACACTCATACTTTTTTTGGTCACTTTCTCTCTGATTGTATGATCATATGATTACAGAAAATTCAATTTTTAAAAAAGTTCCACAAATTCATCAAAACTATTAATTATGCATAACACTAAAATGGTGAGATTTTGATCAAGTTCTTTTGTTCTAAAAGTTTTCATTCAAAATAAAACACAGTGGGCATTCTTTTATAATTCAACGTTATATTGTTGATTCTTTAAAAAAATTTTCCTCACATGCCATGCTAGTATTGAAATATCCTACAGCAAATACTATCTAAATTGCGTTTGGAGGACAAATTCATGTTGATCTTATACTTCTCTTTCGTTCTTATTGAATACAATTAAAAGAAAGAGAATTAAGCAGTTTCAAAATAAAAATAGCCCTTTTCCATCTTAAACCACCAAGTATTTTGGTTGTATTTTCAACATAATCTTGCATATCATTTTACATTAAAAAAACTTCCAAAAATTCATATTAATTCTTTATAATATTACAACAGGCAAGATTAAGTTCTTCATGCTTTTGCTATTAAAGCTGTCAATGAATATAATAAATTTTATAACTTAGTATTACATTATTAATTCTTTTTTTAAATGATTCTCCATATGTCATGTTTCTATAGAAAAATTAGATGGCAAACTCTTAGTTTTTCCCATTAATAGTATAATGTTAAAAAAAAAGCAAGATTTTGATTAACTTCTGTATGTTTTTGTTATGAAAATTTTCAGTCAAAATATAATAAAGCAGATATATTTTTTATAACTCAACACCATATATATATATATATATATATATTATTCAGTCCTTAAAAAAGTTTTCTTCACATGCTATTCTCTTTTGAAATATATTATAACAAACACTATCTAAATTTGTGTGGAGGACGTATTCACGTTGATCTCATGCCTCTCTTTTTGTTCTTATCGTATACAAAATTATTTTGAAAAATAATTAAAAAATAGAATTAAGCAGTTTGAAAATAAAAGTCGCCGTTTTCTATCACAATCGTACACCACAAAGATTTTTGTCTATATTTCTGTCATTAGGCATTTATCTAATTTTTGCGCCATTCTCAACATCCTCCTTCTGCATATCATTTTGCAATTAAAAAAATTCCAAAAATTCATTTAAATATTAATTATGTATGATATTAAAAAGAGTAAGACTGAGATTAAATTCTTAATTTATTTTTTATTATCAAAGCTTTCAATTAATTTAACAAATAATTTTTTTTTAACAAATCAATACTACAATGTTAGCTTTTTAAAATCCATTTCTCCATGTGTCATGTTTCTATTAAAAATTTTGATAACAAACTTTCTAAATTTTTTCCTATTAAAAAATTATATGCTAACCCCTTCTCTCACATGCCTATGTGAAAGGAATTGAAAGTTAAATTGCATGTAGATGATGAATTCACAGTGATCTCGTATTGCTCTTTTTGTTGTCATTATCTTAAAATTACTTGACGCATTTAAAAAAGGAGACTCATAGAATTTCAAAATAAAGGTGACCTTGTTTCATCACAATTCAGAGCACCAACTTTTTTATCTGCAATTGTAATATTAGCCGTTTGTCTAATTTTTCGTCCCATTCTTGGCTTCCTCCCTCACACGGCTCGTGTTGTAATAAAATGACTTCTATAAATTCATAAAAGTATTAGTTATGTATTGTATTAAAGTTTTTGAGAGATAATACAATGGATTTTTTTAAGACTTAGCACTTCATTTTTTACTCTTAAAGTAGTTTCTCTATATAACATGCTTTTGTTGAAATAGTTGATAGCAGGCACAATCTAAGTTTTTCTTTTTCGACAAAAAATTTAGCTGCTAACCACCAGCTTATTTCATTTGCCTATGAGAGAAATCGAAAGTTAAATTGTGTTTGAAGGATGAATTTACAATGATCGGGTACCTGTATTTTTGTTGGTGTTGTATAAAAACTCTTGCAAAAATATTGAAATAAAGAATCAAGTAATTTCAAATTAAAACTACCCCCTTTATATTTAACACAATTTCCACCGTTTTTTTCTTGGTTGCATTTGCAGACATTAGACGTTATCTAATTTTTTGTGCCCTTATTCCTCCTACATATTACTCGTTTTGCAATAAAAAATTTTCACAAATTCATCAAACTACTAACTTTGTATGGTATGAAAAAAAAAAAGATTTATATTAAGTTCTTTATGTGTTGTTATCAATGTATTCAATGAAAATATAACACAAGGGAAGAATCCAAATATTTAGTATGGCTCCATTGCGTTTTTGGACGGATCTGCTTCTAGAGAGTTGATAGTCAAGTTTTAGAATTAAGGAGCACAAGTCTCAAAATTAAAAAAAAAAAGTTTCTATGCATTTTATCTAAATATTAATTATGTGTAATTTATGTTAAACTGAACAAGATTAGATTAAGTTCTTTTTGTGTTTGTAATCAAATGTTTTCAATGAAAATGCTAAATACTTTTTAGGATAAATTACTCTCCTTTTTCTTGAAATGTCAAAATTACACCATCCACTCTGTTTTGAAGAATTACTCCCTTCCCCTTAAATCAAAGTGTTACATTGATCTCTCTTCCCAGAAGAGATAAGTTGCAATTATATTTATTTTGGCTAAAATATCTCTATATTTAATACTTATAGAATATAATAAATATTAAACATATGTATTTGACTAATATTAAAAAAATACTTTTTTAAATTTAAAATAAAATTTATAATTTTGTATACAAAATAAATAACATTAAAGTAAAGTTTAAGAAATATATTTTTAATAAAAAAATTCGTATCATATACTTTAGGTTAATTTAGCTATTTTATGGATTCAAAGGAAGTTTGTATACATTTTTATAACAGAGAGAAGGATCGTATAATTTATATATTTCTTAGAGTATGAAAGTAATTTACCCTACTTTTTATAACCCTGCTATATATTATTGGTTATTGAAAAAAATTCTTCATATATGTTATGTATAGACTTCACGTATTTTTCATTGTAATTGACTTCTCGTAAGGTTTGGCTAAATTAATACTTATCTTGTTTTAAAAGTATCATTTTATCTTTTGACATATGATATATATTACAAAAGTTTCTCATATTATTTACTTTCTACCAATGAAGTGAACTTTCTATACAAAATATGTTTGTTTCATTCAAAATTAAATACATAGTTATCTTTGTCATATTAAAAATAAAATCACATTCTTAAATGAAGAAAAATGAAGGTAGGAACAAAGCCCAATATAGCTGAGCTTACTGAGCTAGAGGTTATAACTCAGTATCAAGAGAACCTGTTGAAAGCAGTGATTTTATATTTCTTAAGAGCAATCAAGTAATTTCATTTTTTAAAGGAACACATGTATCTTGTGAAAAGAGTTAACTTCACATAAAGTATAAATATAATAAAGGAAGTTTTCGTAATATATCTAATGTTAATGAGTAAAATAATATTTTTGAAACAAGAGAAGTATTAATTAATTGTAATTTAACTAAATTTTAGAGGAGATTAGTGTAATATACTCTATAATTTTACAATTACTTTGCAATCCTGACCTAATAATTTTACTCTTATATACATTTTTACCTACTTTAATAATATTTCTTTACTCAGAAAAAAATTCTATATTTTTCTGTATACGTCCAATTTGTAACAATTAGATCTGGGCTGCAGTGCTTACCTTGCATCCAAAAGAATAATTACTTTTTTAGTTTTTTGTTTTTAACAGAGTCATGACCGAGAGCAAGGGCATATTTGTTTGGACGTGAACAAGATGAATTACATGTAACCAAAGCCATTGCGAAGAGCGTCACATGAGAGATCGTGTGTTTAAAACTAGCCACCCAACGTTGCAGTGCGATGCTTTATGAAGCTCTATATGAACAACCAAGAGACCTCTCTTTTTCTCACTCTTACTCAGTTTATGTCATATTTTCAAACTTTTCTCTGATCGGCTTTTAGTTGTGATCAGAGATAAAAAGAGATCAATGGTAGCTAAAAAGTTTTTATCATTATTGTTTTTAAGTATCTTGGAAAGATGGTCAGGTTGAATATCGCTTCTCTCTCTATTTACTCATAATTCTTGCCCAAAAAAAATTGTCTTTACAACATACATGCATATATGTAACCACTTAGATTCTATCTACATACATGAGACTTAAAGGTCAGATTCTACATATCAAATATGTTTGAACCATTATATGAAGGGTGTAATATTGCCAAGCTTAACATATCAAAATCTCTTGTAATAACATCTTCCCTCATTTAAATATGCAGGTATACTTTAAGCAAGTCGAAAGAACAAGTAATTTTTCCAAATACTGGAAATTAATGTTCAATATCATATGCAAACATTTCAAGCTACACTCGATTATTAAAATGGCACATCAAATGTGATAGTTTTATATAAAGATGCTATCCAATTAACATATAATATGACTTGTGTATAGGAAGCTAATAGAATAGCATTAGATCTAGGGCTCATAATGGACACTGCTAATTCTAAAATCCAATGCAACCACTTGACAAGGGATGCTGAAGGATTCTTAGGCAAAGGTGGTGGCCTCAATTAATCAGCCATGGCCCAACCTAGCTGAGGCCCTCGTCGTAGGTGAACGCATCTACCATTTGCTATATTACTTATCCTATTTAATCAATCAATATATCTTTTGTATATCTCAAGTGCAACTATGGAATGGACCTAATTAATTAGATGTTTCCGAAGCCTTCTATTGGAAACCCACCTGAAGAGTACTTCGATGGAGAGAGGCACTATATCGTTAGATGGCAAAACTTTGATCGAATTATGGCAGCCAAGGCATCATCTAATTAGCCCCTTCGAGGAAATTAAAGAATTTGGCATATGAAGCTGAGCATATATACATCCTAGAATAGCAAGGAGCCCAAGTTTTATTACTGCCTTGATTGCTAATGCATAATACTAGGAAGTTAAGAGTTCAGCACCTGAAGCAAGCCCCTTGCATCAGCATAATCAAGGTGGTATTATGAAAAAAGCATCTGGCTTACAGGGGATTAATGGAAAAAATGATCAAAGCTATGGTTTTAAAGCTTCCTTTGCACTGGGGAACTCAAGGATTCAAACATTTAAATAAGTGTGTATATAAACCTAAGCTATCCTTTCAAAATTGGGTTGACCTCTTTGGGAATGTCAAGAGACTCTTTTTTATTTGTTTGTTATTATCTGATGAGTAGTAAGCCAGCTAGAGGTTCAAGCCCTTCTAGAACACCTATGCAACAAAACTTGTTAGGGCCTGAGAAGAACTTAGGGAAAAACCTGTTGCTGGAGCAAGAAATTGTGAACGATACCTCAAAGAACACCAAAAAGTTTGCCTTTAAACGATAAGGTGCAACTGCTTTTTGTTTATTTGAAAGATCTGTGCCCCTAATCTTCAGAAGAAAAGTTGATTTTTGATCCATATATATGATCTGCAGGAGGGAGAGTTCTATTCATTTGTGTGTTCTACATGTACGTAACCAACTTACTTGCACCAATTGCAGCAATTTTTGTTTGTTTGATATTATTTGATGAGTCTATACCTGAAAATGGTTTGTGTAAAAGGCTTGTGCCTTTTCAATAATATATCTCTAAAGACACTAGATATAAACGCGTGCCTTTGCTGAAATAATATGTCTTCTTGCTGCTAGCTCCTACAGCCCAATAATTTAAAAACACAAAAAACAAAATTGAAACTTAAAAAAGTAAAAAGTTGTCAACCCAATTTTGAAAAACATTGGTAGCCTAGGTTATAGGTTTAATATTATATTATAAGGTTTCATTATATACCCAAAAAAAAAAAACTTTAACAATGACTTTTGAAGTCACAACAATGACAAAATTTATTACTAAAAATAATATTTAGAAATAACAGGCATGCAAATTCATTACAGTTGCTCCCCCGTAGACTAGGACTTCAAATGACAAAAACATTGCATTCCTAACATTAAGTGCACGTGGCAGACAGGATAAAGAACAAAAGATAAGGACAAAAGGCCAAATGAATTTTTACACATTAACTTTTCCAAAAAAAACAAGTACCTTTTTTTTGGACATTAATATATCCTAATCTATGAAAACCCACTGAGAGATGCTTTAGAGTAATGCAGACGGCTTAATAGCATAGTTGTAGCATTAAGTTTCAAATATACTCATCCTTTTCAGATTTAAAAAAGAAAACATGGTTCAAGTTTGGTCTAAAGTTGGGCTTAGGGAAAAGCCCAAACATTTCTTTAAAAGGATAAATGTAATGAATCAACAAAGATATAATAACTCTTCTAAGATGAAAACAAAACAAAATAAAATTATAATGATGAAAAATTAATACAAATATAACAAATTACATATATCAATGATGGTGCCACATTACCATTTATTCTATAAAAATAAACAAAAAATAGTGCAACAACTTACATATATATATATATATATTAATAAATTTTAATTATAGTCCACAGTTTTCAAAGCCATAACATCTTTAAAAACCATCCTTGAAGCTGTTAAAGAGCATTATAATCAAAAGACACATTACCTAATGTAGGAATCTTGCATAGCTAACATCAATTGTAGCTTTTTCCTATCCATGTTATCGTTAACCGTTGGCAGTGCCTTTTTGTATTCTTTTAACAAGTTTACCTAATACAAGGATATCAATATTCTTATATACACAACAAAATACCACTTCAAGACTTTTTTAGTTATTTAAAAACTGAAAACATCTTATAAATAAATTAGCCAATGCCTAAATTCCTTTTTTTTGGTTATAAAAAAAACCAATCATGCAATAGTCAAAGTTTGAAACAGTAAAGTCTATTGCATTTAGAAGAGAAAATTGAGTGAAATAGCTTATCCATGTCAATTGAAAGAGAAGAATTGGCTCCAACAAAGTTTAGGCTTTGGTCTACAAACAATAAGTAGGCTTTTAAAGACAGCACAACCTTATGCCAAAATGGAAGTTCCATTCACTGGGTTTAGAATACTTAGAAAAGAAAAATACAATGCATGCAGAGTTAATAGAATCTATTGAAATCACATTATCAAGGGGCAAAACATTTCTGTTATGAAAAACATCAACATGATGTGGGACATACTCATCCCTTTACTTCCTATGTCCAAACTTGCAGAATTCAAAACTTAAGTGAACACTAGGACAGAAAACAAATAGGCACCAAACATATAGCCACATTTACCAATTTCATAATGTACCCAAAACATTAAAAAAAAAAAGACACAAAATGACTCTGTAAATACTTTTGATCTATTCATCATAAATACATAAAACTTCCATTAGTACAATTTAGAACAAAATTTTTAAATAAAATCCAAACCTATCAAGAAAATCCTTTTAGTGCTTCACTTGGTAATTGAACTTTAGGACTAAGGCTTCAAAACAACAAAATGCAATTGACAAGTAGCACCGCCAAGAACAAAGATCGAAGAAATGAGTGTCATATTACATTTAAGGGAGAATTATAATTGAGGATCCAAACTTCAAACTATTTACTCTAAAAGACCTATTATTACTGGGTTTAGAGATTTTGCTTAAAATAAGTGGTAATCTATCCTCAACCTAGTGGTAATAAATCTTTTAGAGTAAATATTTTAAAATTTGGATCTTCAACTCTAATTCTCCCTACATTTAAATCACTTTTTTGAGCCTATGGTGAGTAGTGAATGGCAACTTTTCTTTCTTGGGTTGGATTTTTCTTTCTTGCATATTAATAGTAACAAACTTTAAGAGTAGATTTCAATTAAGCTAGAAAAATTAAAAAAAAAATGTTAAATTAATCAAGAAAATAATAGAAATGAACATTAATGCTTGCACATAAATGAGAATAAGCACTTAGCATATATGGGACTTATTGAAATTGAATGAGCACATATCAAGAAACACTTGAACTCACCATTCAAGTAACCCTTGATTTCAACAATACCAGAACTAACGACATCATTGAGGTACTATGATTCTTCCAAGTTTGGAATCCACGACAAAGCTAGCTTCACTGTTTTGATGCCATTTTGAAAATGATTATACAACAAACTCAAGAATCAAGCACCAAATCCCCTAAAATCCTAAATCCTGCATCACACAATTTTAAGTTCTAGATTTGGCACAAAATTGGCGATTCAATCTTATGAAACCATATATCATATAAATTAGCTATTACTTCCAAATTCTTATAACAATTGAAATTTTCTTCCACAAATAGAAGAGAGAATTGATAGATCCTTACTACCTTTAGCCACATCAAATCCTTAATGCCTATTTATGTCGTTACCAAAAACAACCATAGACCCTCGTTTGGCACTAGGATTTTCTTGGATCCCACTTTCTTTGCAACCCCATTGAGAAAATGGGAATATTTGGGGCCATCTTAACTTGTTGGAAGTGAGAATGGAAGATGAGGGAGACTGGATAAAGAAGTGCAAGATGAGGGAGACTGAATAAAGAAGTGCAAGATTTGGGACTTAGGTCTTTGCCTCTTTTAGTGTTAGGATGCAAGAACGTGGAAGTAAGAGAGGGAAAATGTTATATCTTATTTTATTATATAATTATCATATTTATAATGTTATATCCTATTTTTTATATTTTCATATTTTATTTTATTATTCATTTAATAATTTATTTTTTATGATTATTTAGTATATTGCTAAATAATTTAAATAATTTATTAAATTTAAATAATATTATTAATTATTTAATAATATTATTATTAAATTTAAAAGTTAAATTTTAAAATTTAACATTTAAGCTTTAAAATTTAGTATTTTAAAATTTAAGGCTTTAGCAGCTATTAGAGTTGCAAGTAAAAGTAGCTTTAGTAACAACCTAAAAGTTTTTCTGCTAAAAATAGCTTGTCTAGTGACAAAAGTCACTATTAAAAGTGCTTTTAGTGGCTTTTTATGGTGACAATAATCGTTGCTAAAGAATATTTTGTGACAACTTTTGAAGATTGACACTAAAGCTATTTTTAACAACAACTTTTGTCATCACTAAAGTTTTGGCGCTAAAATTTTTTTGTTTCTAAAAAAAGTTTAAAAGCTTTTTGTGGTGATTGTAGATAAGCTACTACTAAAGGCCTTTTTTTTTTCTTTGCTAATAATTTTGTCACCATAAAAGACTTTTAATAGTAATTTATCTTGTATCACCACTAAAATAGTATTTTGGAGTGATATTTTTGTTACCACAAAAGACGTTTAGTAATGACTTTTATTATAACGTCACTAAAAGTTTTGGTACAATGAGAGATATACTTTTAGTAATGACTCAAAAAGTCATCATTAAAAGGTTATTTTTGGTGACTACTTTTTTAGTTGCAACAAAAAATTGTCATAAATTTTTTTTTAATGTTTAAAGTGTAGTGATTAATACTTAAATGCAATATATTTGAATGAAGACTAAATCTAAGTTTTCTAGATCCAATTTACATCCCTCATTTTTTTAAAATCGTAAGCCAAATGCAAACTTTTAAACTATAGGAATACAGAATACCAACATGTAATTATTCCTAATATATGCACATGTAAAAATTAAGCTTAAGAAAAAAAACACAAAATTCTATATTATATATGGGTACATGTATGAGAAAATTTTATAAAGAAACATATCTTACAATAATTTAGCAATGCATGAATTTTAATATTTATCTATAATCTATAATAAATCATATATGGTTATAGTATCACTATGAGGAAAAAAGAAAAGAAAAAGAAGAAAATAGCAAAGGAACAAACCCTCACTATTTTGTTTCAATAGTTCCATAGCATGGGTATAATGAAGGAACAGCGAGGAAATGTTCCCTTACTATACAGTGGTCGCTAACCAACAAGGGAAACTTTCCCTCCCTAGTCCCTTAGTAATATTTCTCACTGATAAAAATGGTGACAGTCTCTTATACTTCTATTGTTATAATTGGATTAGCCATTTGCAATTCCTTTAGCATTTAGTGAGGGAATGGCAAAGGAATATTTGCTTGCTAATTTTTCTTGCACTTCATGTGCTAGTCCTTCACTATTCCTTCACAATTCCTTCATTAGTTTCCCTCGCTCGCTAATCCTTCTCAGTTACCTCATTATGTTTTCTCCTTAATCTTTCTTAATTCCCTTGCTATTTATCTTCACTAGTCCATCATTCTTCCCTTGCTATTTTCCTTTGCTAATCTCTCATTACTTGGCCATTGGTTAAAAAATTTATCTATTTTATATCCATTTCCATATTTTACTTGCAATGAAACCATGCTACATATAAGCAGCTAGCTAGCAATTGAAATAATGAAATATACACTACAAAGTTGCACATTATATTATAAAAGTCCTTAACTATCTTTAAAAAAATGTTAACAGAAAACTTCAAACAATATCTAAGCCTTCTTGTTCTTCTTTGCAGAATAAGTCCTACTTACACAAAGGAATGCTTCATGTCATCAACATACATGGTCGCTTGTTGACATTAGCATACTTGAAAAAAGTGATGTGACATTAGTAAATCATATAACAATAACGTTGTAACATAAATTACAAGACAACCTTTTCAAGATGTGTAATGTGAAAATAAGAAAAAGGAATAAAAACTTCAATATACCTTGGAATTAGAACTACTAAAATCTATATTGTCTAAGTCGGCCTCGCCCTCCTCTTCTTTGGAGACCTCAGTATCATTGTCATTGATAAAGTCATTAGTGAAGTGAATGTTTGATGGGATATGTATTTCATTAATGTTAATTTCTTCCATTGTGGCATGTCCATCAAACAATAAAGTTACCAATTCATCTTCCTTGATAGAGACATATGTCTTCCTGGTAGTAATTAATGGCATTGACTTTATCATAGACTTTGCTCCTTTCATTAAGTGTCTCAATTGCTAAGAGTTTTAACCTAACCTTGCAAGGTACCTACCATTCATTACCTGTACCATTACTAAGTGGGTATCTTGTGTAGTACACTTGTGTTTACTCAACCAACATAAACATATAAAAGGTTTGGAAGGTTGTTCGAGGCTTGACATCAACCAACCTAAACTTGTCATCAAGCTTGATGCCATTTCTTGGCTTAAACTAATGACACCAAAACAAAAGTACTTTATTCTGAACTCTTATATATATATATATATATGATAACTCTATGATCTTCTTAACAATGCCATATTAATCCAGCTCACTTTCACCATATGTATTACCTCTTATTCAAACACCACTATTCATGATTGTTTTATTTTGGCCATATTATTTTTCTGTGGATTCGATAGCCATTGGCTATCATTCATTATAGCACTTCACTTGCTTCAATGGACTGATGATCAAGTTTTGAATCATGAGATCATCAATTCCACCCATATTTATCTGGAGACCATCAAATGACTTATTTGTAAGATAGACATGCTATATTATTGAACTAAAAATATAAACTTACAAGTTGTTTCAGCCATTTAGAAAATTTTGTGTTACAACATGTCAATATTTTGTCATGTGTGATGTTATCATTATGTTTTTCTAGGTCTTTGAATTTCTTATTGAATGAAAGCAATGTCAAAATTATGAATTATGGGAGGTAGATATAGATTAATCATACTAAGTAACTGAGATATATGTGTAACTTATTAGCGATAAGGCTACAGTTGACAAAACATATGTATAAGCAACAAAAAGTTTTATGTCTATAAGGAACTTCATGCGAGACTCCGATGGCTTGGTAAGGATGTGTAAATATGGATAAGCACTAACCTAATGTGTCATCATCATCATTTCGCATAAATTGAGTGCATGTAGTTTGTAGGTATGGCTCTAGGTACAATAAGGCAAAGTTAGAGATCTCTTTGAGTACATATTCCACTAAGATGGAGCCCTTGACTCTAGCCTTAATCTTCACTTCCTTTTTAGATATAGCATACATCTTTCAAATGGATACATCCACTTATATTGTATATGACCTTTAACCTTACCTATATGGTAAATGCATAACTAGATGTTCTAAAACATTGAATAATATGAAGGAAAATATTTTTTCCAACTTATAAGAAGTTTCAACAATGGACCTCTTTGCCTTTTCCATGTCAGATGCACAAATCTCAAATGCACATAATTCTTTAAAAAAGGCTGAGTTTGATTAATGCTCCCTATATTGGTTTCAACAATATATTATGAAATGCCAATGAAATTAAACTTTGTGTAAACATATGATAGTCATGATTTTTCATTACATATATTTTCCGTCATCTATGTTTCTATAGTGCCCAATTTTTTATACATATTCATTGAGAAATTTTAGTTGGCTGATCTATTCATATACTATCTTCCTCTTAGTGTTATTGGGGACATATATGGCCTTCAACTTTTTACACTTTACATCTTCCCTGATCAACTCTAAGGCTAGTCATTTGCACGTCATCTTCATGTCTTCCTATATGTTTGCATTGTCTTTTGTCTTCCTCTTTACATCCATAACAATGTTAAAGATATTGTCAAATACATTCTTCTCTACATGCATGACATCATAGTTATATCATATTAAATTTGTGTGCCAATAGGGAAAATCTTATAATATGTTATTCTTAACTTAGTTATGATCTCTTCTAAAGCCACCTTGCATTTATAGACTTGATTACACCCTAAACATAATCTCTTCCAATCACCACACCCTATTAAGGATGCCTATCCCACTTAAACAATTGAGTGGGCAAAGACATAACCACTATGGATTTCTTGAATGAATTTCTATCATAGTGAAAAGGATGTTCAAATGGTAAACGTTAAAAGTGGCAATCAAACCAATAACATTTTTGGCCATGCTTCAACATGAATGACTTGGTCTTCTCCATGTAATAAGAAGTGTGAGAGAGAGATTGAGTGCACGAGAAGAAGAAAGAAAAAGGTGATATAGTTGTACCTTAGCCAAAGACTACCAAACCAAATTTCCTTTATTCAACCAAAAAAAAACCCAACATTATAACAAGGAGAATATCCCACTTTAGTCCCTGGCTAAGTGCTACAAGCTAGGAATGTTAATGTCCTTACTAATCCTTGGCAACTTAATAGGGGAATATGTTGTTGCTAAAGGGTTGTTGAGGGAATCTTTTACCAAGGAAAGATAGATTTGACAAGCCCTTGCCAATTTATTGCAAAGATTGTTGTTAATGTTCTTGCATTTTTTTCCTTCATTGTCAAGAAAGTTAATGTATAGTTTATTATCCTATCTATTCCTTTGCCACATAGTGAGGGACTAGCAAAGAACTAGACACAGAGTAGTTCCTTGCAACTCAGTAAGGACTTTTACCTTGCTAGGTTATTGCTAATCTGTTGCCAAAATTGGTGTCATCTTTCTTTCTTATTACCACAAGATTTAGTAAAAGAAATGGTGAAAAATATATTCCCTAGCTAAATTCTTCACTATTTCCCCCTTTTTTCTTATTATGTATATATTATATAAAATAATATTTTATTATCAACTAAAATGTTTACAAGCTTAATGAGCAAAACATCAAAATTTTAAGCTTGAGTTGTTTAACTAAACAAGCATAATAAGTTGATTAAATATTTTATGCATATAGTATTAAATTTATCAATGAAAATATAACACACACTAGACACTCAACCTAACACCTTTTACTCTAAAAACATTTTTATATGTCATATTTCTATTAAAGTTTTCATAGCAAAAATTGTTTAAATCTTTTCTTATTAAAAATTTATATGTTGCCCCATTCACTCACATGCTTATGAGATGGATTGAAAGTTAAACTATATGGCTATGTGTGGTGGATGAATTTAGGATGATCTCATAACTCTCTTTTGTTGTTATAATATAAAAAAATTTTGAAAAATAATAATTAAAAAAGAATAACGCATTTTCAAATTATAAGCTATCCTTTTTTTTATCATATTTGAATCATCTACATTTAACAAGCAAATGCATGGTGTGCTTTTAGAGATAAAGAAAGAGAAAATAAGAAGGCAAAGAGATCCTCTTAAGTTCAAGTTTAGTGAAGTTTAACTAAGTTAGAGAGAATATGGTCATTCATGGGATAAATGACATACAAAGCATAACATTAGCACTAAAGGAGCAAAAGGCAACATTTCACTTAAGGAAAGGCTAAGATTTATTTGAAAGAAATAGCAAAACACAACATGTAACATGATTTTTTTTTATTAGAAGCAAGGGTGCAATGGAGTAGATCTTCTACATTTGTTGGTTTGACTACATTTCTTGTAATCATTCCAATCCAAGCTATCAGAGTAATCAAGTGGTCCACGTAAAGCCACTTCAAAGCAAATGGTGAGAAACGCATTATTTTCCTTTCCGGTATAAAAATGTAGGTGGGTATCAAGCAAGTGATAATGCTATTTTGGGAGTATTATAATCCTCTTTTCAAAGTAGATAAATGTTCAATCCTCTCTGAAATATGCATCTTAGAATAAGAACAAAGTGTGATTAGCTATCAATATACTTAAAGTTAAAGCAAAAACTATCATTTTCCAAGTAAAAATTGAGTATAGAGTTATTCATCCTAAGTATGTTTGTTTTATCTATAAAAGTATTATTTACCCTATAATTGGAGACTGACATCATCTTTACCAAGAGAAAATATGTACAATAATATGAATAGTTGGGAATTATCAACGAAGTTGTAGCACAACTTTTTTCCTAGCACATCATTCTGAGTTATCAACAAAACGATATGTTTGGATTCTAAAATTTTAAGAAAAAAATTTATTGCTTCAATGTGGCTTTACATGGACTACTTGATTGCTTCATCAACTTGGAGTGGAATGACTATAGCAATGTAGTCAAGCAAGCAAATGTATAGGATTTGCAATCAAGAGTGAAGTGTAGTGTTATTTTTCCAAAGTTTTTTAGTTTTTCCCTTTCATTTTTCTCGTCTTTCATTTGATGCCATTTTTGCTTTTAGCTGGAGGAAGAATGCATTAATTGGAAGGAGATTTTTCTTTTACTTTTATTTTAGTAGGCAAGTAAAGAGAATAACCTACTAAGACACCAATAAAATGACATGCCAATTCTCAATGTTGACTAATTCAAAGTATGAAATAAACAAGGTTGTGTTTCATTCAATTCAGGTTAATTTTCATTCTTGGAGGTAGCCATTACCCTAAAAAAGGAACCTAGGAGCTAGAAGTTTAAAAGCCCATATTGATTTAGCCACTGTAGCATTTAGTAAAGAAATAGATATAATTGAATTAACTTTTGAGAAAAAAGAATGAACTATTCCATTTAAGTAACAATGGAATATTCATCTTAAAAAGCAAAAATCATGGAAGATAGAAAAGCACATTTAAGAACAAACACACAAAACAAGTTGTGGCAAGTTTTGTGATAGAAGTTCCAATTGTAAACACTAACTAATTCCTCTCAAATTTATCCGAGTAAGTCAAACAAGAAAGAGTTCAAATCTAATAATCCCTCTCAAACAATATGCATAATACATAAAAACAAAACAAAACAAAACAATGTTGATCATTACAATTTATTACTGTCACATTGTAACTACAAAGCTTTACTTTTTCAGGTTGGGTGGTGCTAGAGTACCCAAAATTGAGGTCCCTAAACTTAGTCGTTGCATAATGCATTATACTCAAGATCTAGTTAAGTTTAACCAAAAATAGCCAAAAAGCCCAAATAAAAACTTCTTGAGAGAGAAAATATTTGAACTTTTATGACTTTATATTAAGGTAATCGAAATCGACTGATTCTTAATTCAAATCGTATGGTTCATCACATATCAAATGCTGAGTCATCTTTGAGCTAGAATCATCTATTTGAATCACCAAAATCATATGAGTTGAGGCAAAATCAACAAGTTACAGCCTTCCCATAATTCTAAATGCCTCAAATTTGATAGGTTGTAATAGATCTAATGGGTCATGAAGTTAGGTCCTTCATGACCCATCATACTGAAGAAGACCATCATGCTAAAGAAGATGTTTACTATTTTGTTTTGTTTCTTTCTTTTGAAGTGAAACACTGCTTACATGTGTTATTTCATTTAGGTATGGGCTTATAATTTGACTTTGAATATAATAGAATTTCCAATTGCCAAGTCAAGCCACATTACCACAAGACACCAGTAGCTTTATATATGTATATATACATACACACACACACACACACACACACACACACACATATATATATATATATATAATCTAATACAAAAAACCTATTATTTACCCTTCAATCATAATTCTTGCTGCAACAGACTTATATATCATCTTTGGCCTCTCAAGCAATATTCTCTTCTTGTTTCTGGGTTAATAATAACGGGCTTGAGATTGGAGTTTGAACATGATGAACTAATATTAGGTGAGAAATATAATATAAAACTTTTTAATTGATTTTTTAATTAATTCTTAACTTTTCTTTTTATAGATTAAGTTATGGCTTCTAATAAAAGGTAAAGAAAGATGTCACTTGGGATCATTTTATAGCTTTTGAGACTCGTTTACATATAAAATGTAATTATTATCCCAAAACAATGTGGGAAAGAGCATTTAAAATAAAGTATCATCTAGTCAAAACAAACAAGGAAGTTGCATCCTATGAACAAGTACCGGAAGAGGTGACTACTTTATTTAAAAAAGTTTAGATGATATAAATAAGAGTGATGATAATGTTGTTGAATGCTTTGATAATAAAGAAAATCAAGAACATGATTTACAAAATAAGGGGTCTATAAAAGCCTTTTCTAAGCCTAATATGAAACAACAATTTATGAATGTAATGGTAAAGTAAAGAAATTAAGTGATTAAAGATATTCGTAGATGTGTATATCGTAATGCATTACCATTTACTTCAATAAAGAGTCCCCTATTTATTAATATGGTGAAATTAATCAATAAATATAGTAAGACATTTAAAACCACTTATTTATCATGAAGCAAGACTCTCATTCTTGAAGAAAGAGATTGATCTTATCAATTCTAACTTGGATAAATATAAAGTTGAGTGGAAGAGAACTTATACATTGATGTCAGATGGATAGACTAATAGAAAAGGTAGGCCCCTTACTAATTTTCTTATTAATTGTCCTAAAAGAACTAATTTTTTAAAATTCATTGACACTAGTAGTTTCATTAAAGATGCTGAAAAAATGTTTGAATTATTGGATGAGATAGTGATGAAAATTTAGGAAGAAAATGTAGTCCAAGTAGTAATAAACAATATTTTAACCCTTCTATTTATAAGCAATATGTTGATGGACAAAAGAGAGCAACTCTTTTGGTCACCTTGTGTAACTCATTGTCTTGATTTTATTCTTAAAGATATGGCGACATCGTGATATTTCATAAGACCATTGGAAAGGCAAAAAAAAAAAAAAAAAAGAACTATTTTCATTTATAGGAACATTTGGGGCGCTTAATTTATACAAAAGCTATTTCAAAGGTAAATAGTTAGTTAGGCCAGCAATAACAAAGGTTGCAACATCTTATGAACAATGAAGTCTATTTAGATCAAAAGATCACACATGGATCTATGTTTGCATTATAAAAATTAGCTAAAAGTGTATATATCTCTAGGATTGAAGAAAAAATTGTAGAAGACATTGTTCTAACTGATTCAAGGTTTTAGAAGTCTATTAAGTACTACTTGAATAATGTGTTTCCTCTTGTAAAAATTCTTAAACTTGTAGATGGTGATTCAAAGCCGACAATGGGATATATTTATAAGACTTTGGATACAACAAAGGAACAAATAGCAAATAATTTTAACAATGTGGAAAGTAAATATAAAAAAATATAGAAAATCATAGACAAGCATTGGAACTATCAACTTCATAGGCCTTTTCATGGGGAGGCATATTGTTTGAGTCTTAAGTAAGTTTTTTTTAGAAACAATTTAAACTTTTATGTAATATCACTACTTTATATTTTTATTTATTATTATATCTTACCTTATTCCAATAATTTTATAAGTTCTATTATGATCCAAAGTTTAACCTAGATATTGAGGTTAAAATTAAATTGTACAAAACATTAGATAAGATGTGTCCTGATATTAGGACTAAAATCAAAATTGATTCCCAAATTGAAAAATTTGACAAGGTAAAAGGACTCTTTAGATATAGAATAGCAATTGCAACTAAAGAAAAGAAATAACCTAGTAATAATTTATTTGATCATATAATTTATCATTTTATTTATTTTAAACATTATATATAAATTGATTTAATAATTAATGAAGTCTTTGTTTATAATTTTTTTTTTCTGCTAGCTCTTTGGTGGAATAGTTTTAGAGAATAATGTAAAGAGCTACAGATGCTTGTCATCTGCATCTTAAGCCTCACTTGTAGTACTACAGGATGCAAGAGGAATTAGAGTGTATTTGATCATATTCACTCTAAGAGAAGAAACTAGTTTAAGCAACAAAGGTTGAATGCTTTTGTATTTGTTAAATACAATCTTCAAATTGAGCGTAGGCAAAAGCAAAGGGAGTCAAAAGGAGATACATATGATCTTATTTACTAATCAAATCTTGAATTTGATGATGAGTGGATTATTGAATAAGAGGACCCTTGTCCAAAAGGAAAGTGCTTTAAGATTGATGAAGGAGATCATAGTAGAAAAATAAAGAGAGATATTACATTTGCAATCTTAAACCTCTCTTTATATGTTTTAAATTATTTTTTCTCATTTAGTCACTTATCTTATATAATATAATTACATATGTTTATTTTTAAGTCCACAAAATCTTAATGCCAATAAGAAGGATAAAGGAAAAGGCATTCAAATACAAGATAATATTGCACAAGATAAGGGAAAAGGCATTCAAGTACAAAGTACTATTGAACAAGATATCAGGAATAATGGTGATTTTGAAGAAAAAGAGAATGAAGGAATTGTTATATTGGATGATGACAAAGAAAATAGTGATAATGATGATATTAGTCTTGATAAATAGGAGAATAATTAGTCTTAGACTTAGTTACTTATGAGTTTTTTTTAATTAAAGTTATTAATTAAACAATTATTCAATTATGACTTTTGAATTATAATTTATTATAATTTAATCTTGTGAAACTTGTGATTAAATTTTTGTCAAATCTTGGATTAAATTTAATATTATGAAATTTTTTTTTATATATAAATCATGTATATAATATATTTTAAGTTATTTTTCAATATGACTTTGAATCATATGATTCAATACGATTTATAATTTATGATTCAAAAATTAACACTTTGATTCATGCTTTGAATTGCGATTTGATTACCTTACTTTATATTGCCAACGAAGGCTAGGCATCACCTGCCAGGTAGAAAGGTAAGGTTGTATGTGTGTTTAAAAAGCCTATAGAAAGCTTATAGTGGTAAACAACAAAAGCCTCTTTGGCTTTGACTATGAGATCAAGAGCCACAAAAGGTCAAATGTCTGAGTGCAAGAATCAAAAGAAAAGTCTAGAGATAAAATTAGAGAGAGAGAGAGACTCTAATATAATTGAAAAGAATATGGTTAACCTAAAAGGCTATTGCAGTGGAAGAGGTCATCTACTATAGTGGAAGAAAATCATAGAAGAATGATAAAAGAAGCATTGAAATTGAAAGAAAGAGGAAAAGTTGAAATGGTGCACTTTTATGTTTGAAGCATGATGTGGCGCGTTGAGTGCCCTTTGTAAACCAAATATTTAGATTGGCCTAACTTCACTAGAGTTGAATTTCAAAGGATCTTTTCACAATGAAAATAGAAGGAAAGAAAGGAGGTCAGCTATATACATTTTTACTATATTATGTCACTCTCTTTTTTAAATGCATGATGCATTATTATAGAGGATAACAATTCCTTACCACCTTCTTTTTTCATATTTTCATTTGCCACTTTAGCTCTTTTTCTAAGTTTTTCTATCCTCCTCAGCTCTCTCCCACATTTTACTCATTTTGCTTAAAAACAATTTACAAATTCATCAAAAATAAATTATTTGTAATATTAAGGTGAACAAAGTTTTGATTAAAGTCTTTGTGTTTGTTATCCAAAGATTTACAGCTCATTTGGTTTACCAAGAAAGGGAAAGGGAAAGTTTGGCAAAATCTCAAATTTACTGCTATAATTATTACTCAATCATTATTCAATACGCTTTAATAATAATTATTTAATCATTAAAAGAAAAGATATTATGAGTATTTTTTATTTATAAAATTACTTTTTTTTTCTTTTTCCTTTCCCTTTCCATTTCTATATTTAACTTTTTCTGTACCAAACGAGCCTTTAGTGAAAATATACTGCAAATATTTTTATAATTTAGTACAATACTATTAACTATTTAATATATATATATACACACACATTTACATATATATATATATATATACATGATTTAGTAACAAATACTATCTAAATTTTTTCCTGTTAGAATTGGAATAAAAAATTAACTTGGGTGTGAAAGATGACTATGTCATACTCGCATCTCTCTTTTTGTTGTTAGGATATAAAAATTAGGTAACAATAGATATTTGGTCATTTAATTTTGTATGAGGTTTCATTTTTATTTTTTTATTTTTTTATTTTACTTCATGTTCACTTTTATCTTTTTAACTTTATTTAATTTTAATTTAGTCCTTTAATTTTACCTTATTTTTATTTTCTTTAACTTTATTTAACTTTAATTTGATTAATTAACTTGACCTTAGGTTTTACTTTCATCCCTTAACTTCATTTGGTTTCAATATAATCTTTTAACTTTCCTTTAGATTTCACTTTCATTCTTTAATTTCATTTTGTTTCAATGCCTCTAACTTTTAAAAGCTTGGATTTGCCTTTAACCCCATCAAATTAATTTTTTTTTCCTTAACTTTATCTTAAGTATTACTTTCATTATTTTTTTTTTCCTTTGGTACTATTAAATTAAAATTATTAACAGAAAAGTTATTTGTGATTCAACAAGACAAAAGTAATTAATACTTAAAATAAAGTTAAGAAATAAATTGAAACAAAGTGAAGCTTAAAATGAAATTAAGAAATTATATTGAAATAAATAAAATTAAGAGACAAAAGTAAAATTTAAAATAAAGTTAAGAGATCAAATTGAAATAAAAAAAAAACTTAAGGAACAAAAGTGACACATAAGGTAGAGTTAAGAGATCATAAATATATTTTAACCTAAAAATAATTTGAAATATATTTCTTTAAAAAAAAAAGGCAGTTTCAAAATTGATATCACCCCCTTTCATCACAATTTACACTTTGAGTACAGTCCTTATCTTGCATGTAGAAGAGTAATGATTTTTTTTTTAGCAGATTCACGCTCGAAAGCAAGAGGACATTTGTCTAGAAGCGAAAAACAGAATTGCATGTAATCAAAGCCATTGTGAAAGGAGTCACGAGAAAGATGCTATGTGCTTTACGTTACACTCTGACGCTCTACGAATCCTTAAGCTCTATATAAACAACAAAGAGAACTCTCTTCTTACTCTCGCCCAGTGTATCTATCTATGTCTTTAATTTTCTACGATGTCCTCCTCTTGAACTCTCAAACTCTTTGATAAACTATTATTAGATGAATATCTCCCTCTTGAACTCTCGAACTCTTTGATAAACTATTATTAGATGTGATCGGAGAAAGAGATATCAATGATAGCGGATAATTGTTTGATAATCGTAGTTGACGGTAACTTTGCAATGGGGCCTTTTGGAGAGACTCATTGTTTCTGAGTACCTTAAAATGATTGTCTGGTCCTATATTTCTTCTCTCTCTCTCTCTCTCTCTCTCTCTCTCGCTCGATAATTCTTGGCAAAAATTTGCGTAGCATACACGTACATATAATGGCCTAAATTTAATTTATATATACGGGGCTTATGTGTCAGATTGTGCACATATAAAAGTGTGCGTGTGTGTACGCAATATACCCAATAATTTCTTAAAGCCCTCCCCATGATCAAATATATGTAGTTTGTATTGCCTAGCTTGATGAATTCAAATCTCTTCTAATTAGATATTTCCTTTATTTGAAGGTTTAGATTGTGCATATGAAATTTGAACTCTTATATGTATATAAGCATGCAAAAGCACGAAAATGGTGTTTTAACAAAATGATTTGATCGCGAGTTTAAGGTCATTTTAGTAAATAGAAAGAAGAAAGGTGGTTGTTGCTCCTGAAAAGAGTGATGCACTCAGAAGTTTCTACACACCCTCCGCATGATAAAATCTATGTAGTGTGTAGTACTGTTAAGCTTGACGAATCTAAATATCTTGTTATTAGATCTTCCCTTATTTGAATATGTAAGTATTCCTGTAGCATATCGAGAACAGGTAATTTTTCCAAATACTGAAAATTAATGCTCAATTTCATATGCAAATATTTCTAGCTAGACTGAATTGTTATTAGGATGGCACATTATGGACAAATGTGTTCGTTCTATATATGCTACATTATTAATATATAATTACCTTTGTGCAGGAAGCTGATAGCACAACATCCAACATTAGTTCACTGAAAGACTTGAGAATTGTGGCTTCAGCAAAGAGAACGTTGTGATGGGATGCGTGATGTTGCAAGTTTTATTTCAATGAAATATACAAGCTTCATGTTTTCCCATAATTATTTTTATTTTAACATATTTGGAAGTTAGTTTAGTTGGTAAAGAGAGATGACATATCTTTCTATTAATTTGCGTTTGATTCTTTTATACAGGACAGTGAGATGGTATTTAATCTCAACCTAATTTGATAACTGTCTTATTGCGGCAGGAGAGAAAAAAACTCAAACGATTGTCATGTAAAAAGAAATTTCAGATTTGACAAATTAAATATAAATTGTCATTCATTTAACCAATTGAAATAACTCAATAGGTTATAATGGTTTATAATCTTATCAACACGAGATTGTGGTGCAAAAACATAATAACAAAGTTTCTTTTTTTTTTTTTTTTTACGAAGGATTACTTCAATCATATATTCAAAATTTTGAAGATGTAATGATATACTTTCTGGTAAAATTAAGGAATCATATGCGCTTGTTACCAAAAGTATATATATGTCTTATTTATTCAGTCAGCAACAATGAACTTAATTAATTATATGTTTTTAGATAAAAATAGTTGACATTCTCTCATATTTAAAAAAATTCTCATGTAAAAAAAAGTGATATAGCAAGGGTGAATTTTACACAGGTGAGTCCGGTAGACTAATTCTACTACACTATTCCAAGTCCATTAACAAACTATCATATGACCGACTAAGAAGCGGGTCACTTGTTTACCATGCTAATTTTTGGTACTCGGTTATTTTCTCAAGCCTAATCAATTTTGCTTCTTCCGTATTCCTTTTGGTGATATCACCCAAGTAATTTCCAATTTGCAGAGACACATTCCAGCTGGTAAAACTTTACGCTTATGAGTTATCTAATAAGATGTGATTCAACAAGTATAATTAAGGATTTATGAGTATTTTGGTTTGTGAATAACACAGTTTGAAGGTATTTGATTTTATGAAAAAGTGGAAATGGCTCTGATACTAAAGTTGAAAGGGAGAGAATAAGACATGTATAATATGCTTCATATTGCATTTTGATTTCTTGGCTATTGGCTCCATACATACCACTTCATATTGCATCTCTATTTATAGTGAAGGAAGTTAGTTTCTTTTTTGAAGGTTCATGACTGACATATTATATTGTTTATTATAATTTTCATTTATCATATCTATTTCCTAGCTATGCGTCATGCTGCCACCCCATAGTGTAGTCTTCATTTTTGGCTTGGATGATTTCACTGCAACATGCCTTTATAGCCTTCAAGTCACCACCCAAGCTGACTCAATTCACATGGCTTCATGTTAGGATCACGTGGCTTCATGATAAGATTTTTTAGATTATTTTAATACTCCCTCATAACTAAAAAATTTGTAATTCCAAGTATTTCTCTAAACTTGATAAATTTTCAATTGAAATTGGCTTTGTAAAGATATCTGTGAGTTTGTCTTCAGTTCTGCAAAATTCTAACTTGATTTTTTTTTCCATTCCACGAGCTCTCGAATAAAATGATATCAAATTTTAATGTATTTAGTGTGACTATGAAAAACAAGATTCTTTGTCATAATAATAGTGGACATGTTGTCATAGTAGATTTTTGTTAATGTGCTAACACTTTTACATAAATTCTTTATGATCCTTCTGAGCCAAATTACTTCACATGTTGCACTCATTGCTACCATATATTTAGCTTTTGCAAATGAAAGCGTGACTATCTTTTGCTTCTTTGATGCCCATGAAATTATTTGGAACTAAGAAGAAAAATATATCCACTTGTGCTCTTTCGATAATCGACACTCCTTGCCCAGTCACTATCTGTGTAGCTGATTAAGTTGCAATCATCTTTTGCTTCATACAAGATGCCAAAACTCTTCGTGCCTTTCACATATCTCAAGATTTGTTTTGCTGCTATGAAATGACATTTGATGGGCTCACTCAGATCTTGATACAATACTGACAGTGTGTACTATGTTTAGCCTTATGTTAATAAGGTAGATCAATGAACCAATTAGACTTCGATAGATTGTCTTGTCCAACTTTTCTTTTCCATCACCATTTAATAGCTTCTTGCTTGTGCTTATTGAAGTGTTTGTTGGCTTGAAGTATATCATCTTGAATTTCTTCAACAAATCACACTACAAGAAAAATGACATATACCTACAGTCAATTTCTGTGGGTAAAAGGTAAAAATCTGTGGGTACAACCTTACTTGACCTATACCCATGGTCTAAGCTTTAGTCAAATTTGCTTTGCTTTTACCCACAGTTTTTTGATCATGGATATAAGTTATACCTATGGTTTCATAAGATGTTGGTATATCTATAAATTTTTACCCACGGATACTTTATTGTCACTACATCTAATCATAATATTTTCATAAAAACTTTACCCATAGACATTTTATTGTCACTAAATCCTTTACCCATAATATTATATTGTCACTAAAACTTGAAATAAAAATTTGATAAAACTTATGCCCACAGATATGTTAATGTCACTAAAACCTTTACCCATAGTAATTTTGCTACTTTATCTATAGGTGTTTTATTGTTATTGAAGCTTTTAGTGACAGCAATGAGTCCATGGCTATCAGATTTATATCATTAACATTCCAAGCTTATCTTTCAATAAATTAGTGCACATTTAATTTACACAAAAGAAAAAAATAGATATACATGACATAATAAGTTTTTAAGTAACTAAAAGTTCATTCCATTATATTAAACAAATTTTAATAATCATGTTCATACAAAATAAGGAGTCCATCTATCCACTCTTATACAATAGTTTTCCAAATCACAATATAAAAGAAACCAAATGTTAAGTTAATAGGAGAAAACACATATGCATAACACTTCTGGCTTTGCAGAATAACTATATCCTAGATGCTCCCTTTGAATAAGTTTGAAACTTGGTCTCAACCTACACATGGAAGTCAATGATATCAATGTTAAAAATGAGATTATAGTTTAGTGAAGTTAAAGATAAACAACTTATAAGACAGCTAACTTTGATTCAATTAATGCATAGATATACCATTTTCATTAAGATTGCTTGAAGTTAAAGATCTTGGATGGCCATTGGGAGCACTATTACCATCTGGCACCTATATAGAAAGCAAAAAATTAAAATTCTCTTAACAAGCCTTTTAGAAATAAATTTTTATCGTAGATATAATATGAACAATTTGACAAACCTCTTGAGATGTTGCCTCGATAAGATCATTAACTTCTTCTTTAGAAAACTGTTGTTGAATTATAGTTAAAACATTGGTCAATAAAGTTTCAACTTTTTGGAGTCTTGCTTCTACTGCTATATGTATCAATGAATTGGCATTAGTGCTCTTGGCAGTTGGAATTTTTCCCATACAATGCACACGTCCTCTCTTTTCAAGTCCTAAGCCTTTAAAATATGCATCATCCTTATAAGATGTGCATCTTTCAGTGTTTTCAGAATTTTGTGAGCTGCCCTCTCCATCCATGACCTTTTTCAGCTCATCCTAAATTTGTAATGAAATTATAGCACAAGTTAACCAACCAACCAATAAACAAGGAAGTGAATGGCTACATGAGGAGAGCAACAATCTTATGCTCACAACATGATCAAACTCATCCACATCTTTCACAAAAATTACATTTTATAACAACGTACAAAAAAAAAAGAGATTCCTAGAATTAAACACTTACAATTACTCTGGTAGCCTGCTCAGTAATAACTCTTCCATCCTTGCAAGTTCACGTATCAATGTAAATTTCTGCACGACTAGGTTGCTTTCCTATTCCTTGTTTTGCCTAAAATTTTAAAGATAAAAATCACTTAATCTAAATAAATCATCCTTTTGAACAAAAACCAAGAACCAACATAGAGCAAAAATAAGGAACTAAATAAACTTACAATAAGAAGGAAAGAGAAGTTATCTACAATAAAAAAAATATTCATTTGACTAATGTCTTCAGTGGTGAAAGTGGAATAATAGATACATGATACTGTAAGTTTATGAAACATGCAAACAGTGGAAATGAAATTGACACTGACCAAAGCAGATGAAGTTGGGAGGAAGTAACAGAATACAAATTAGATATGTTTTAAAATTATGGAAGTGAAAAATACATAATAATCTTGCTTGAAATATATACGAAGAACAGAATACTATGATTCATCTTATTGCCATTCTTATTCTGCCTAAATGCAACTATATTAAAGTTACTGATGTTTAAATTATAGCGAACAAAATTTTAAAGTTACTTCTTTACAGGTCGAATAATGTTAAAGTATGGATACATCTCTTGTCTTCTCTAACTTGGCAGTTCCTAGAATAGCCCCTAACTTTGAACCAAGTTCCTCTCGCAATTAATTGATCACTGGAATTACACTATAAATATAAATTGCACAATGCTACTTAACTCGACATGTTAAAAGATTGAGCTCTTACAATATCATATTTTTTCTAGATTTATATAAAACATTATAGTATTATACTGAGCTAAATAATGAAAGAAAGCTTCTAAGTTTTGTCAAACTTTTTGATTAACTCCTATCATTAATCACTTAATCAATTTCTAACTTAAAATGGAATCATCAATATTTTCTCTTATTCATCAAATGTGCACAGATGGCATATATAACATTCTATAACTTCTGATTAAAAATGAATTTGTTGTAGAAGCATTGAGAACCTTGGTAAGCAATTTAAAGGTTCATCGATTCGTGGTCTATATAGGCAAGATCAAGTCTTATGATATTGACCGATGCTATGATCATGAACAAGGAAATGCTAACATCTTTCTATACCATAAAGAAAATGAAAGTATTTATCAATGGATACTTAAATGTTTAATTGTCTTGAGAGTTTCAGAGCTCACATTCTAATGCTTCCCCCCATCTCTAGGGTCATATTATTGACCATTTGTCACTTTCAACTTTACATATCTTAAATATTTATTTAATTTCAAGTTCACTTCTTCCTATAACAACTACATGCATGGTAACAATAAGAGCATACATGGTTATTTTCTTTTTCCTCTAAATGCTTGATAAAATTAGAATTATAACTAGAATTTAAAAAAAAAAAAGGATAAGACGCATACCATATGCCATCACATGCTAGCACTATAAATTCATCATCATTGCAAAGCTTAACCTATGAAACGTGAATAACAAAAATAATCTAGGAGTCAAAACAAACGAATATTAAAAGAAAAACACTTCAACAAAGTGACAAACCAATCAGTTAGTTGAACTAAAAAAGGAAAACTTATAGTGATTATATCTGGATTGGCAATCACAATTTGTTTTTCAACAAGCTGAAATTTATTCTGTCAGAAGAAATCAGTCCTAAAAAAAGGGTGGAGACAACTTGTTAGAAACAAAAGGCTGAGACAAGGTGATTAGTTCCTTCTCTACGTGGATGATGATGATGGTGAGTTTGTATTGAAATTTCAAAGAAGCCTTAAATCATTTGGTCATGCTATTCCAAAAGCTACAATTAGACTATAGACTTGGCTACTATGTATTATTTATGGTATGAGGACTCTAAACTTTCTTTTTAAAGTTTATATATAGTTATGTACAAGCATTGTATATTCAATCTATAAAACAGGGGAGGTGAGGGTGAGGATGGGGGTAGGGATGGGGTGGGGAGTCTTTCTAATTAACCTCTAATATTAAGATTTTTAACTTGATTACAGACATAAGAAAACATTAATCAAAGATACTACAAGTCATGATGATGGTTTTTAGATTGATTTGTGCTTCCATGTTGATCTTCTCTATTAGTTCAGGTCATCTTGTAAGGTTAATTAAATTTTGCAAATCCTATCAATCAAACTAAAATCCCTTCAAACAGAACAAAACCTAGCCATCTAAACCTAGCTATCAAACAAATGAAACCGAAACAACCTTCATGCTTTAGTTGGATTTGATATTAGAAAAAAAAGATTATGATATTACAAATAAGCACTAGAGGGATGAGATGAAGATATGCAACTTAAGAGGACATCACTGAAAAAGATCATTTCTACGAAGCAAAATGGAAGCTTGCAAATCATACCAGTGACTGGAGAAGCAAAAAGAACACTATCGACTTCCAAAATCCTAAAATGTTAAGCAGAGATCTGGGAACTTTGATGAGAAATTTCTTTGCCTTCTCCTCCTCCCGTGCTTGTCGTGATGCCCCTTCTCTGCCTCTTCGCACCAACGTCAAATCAGTGGATGAAAGAAATTTTAAGATACCCACAAATTTTCGACACCATCCAGAGGGAACGCTAGAGTATAGTGAAATTTTGATTTTTTTTTTCCCACACTAACAAATTATTGGTAAAGTGAGATAATTTTTATTTGAGACTTTTACCCACACTTTTTAGCTATGGGTAAAAATAATACTATGTATACCTATAACTATTTAGCTCGTTTGTAGCTATAACTTATCTTTACCTATAGTTTTTTTATCTGTCACTAGAAATGACAGTGGGTATATGGCATTTTTTTTGTAGTGTCATCTGCATATTTTCCTTGAGAGATGAATATCTGTATGGGCTGTTGCTTGACTTGCATTCTGAGAAAATATCTCATGAGTCCAAGATTTGTCATCTCGTACTCCTTGATCATGGCTTGCTTAAAGTCTCCAATCATCCTTGTATTGTTGCCTACACATATTAAGTCATCTACATATAGGCACAAGATAAGAAAATAGTCCTCATTCTTATTCGCATATAGTGATGGCTCACTTGGGCTTTTTATGAATCTATGATTGAGAAGATACTTGTCAACTTCATTATTCCATGCACGTGGTGCTTGCTTCAGTTTATAAAGAGCTTTCTTCAACTAGTATGCTTTGTCTTCATTGCCTCAAACCACATACCCTTGAGGTTATTTCACGTACACCTCTTCTTTAGTTTCTCCATTCAGGAATGCAGACTTCACGTCCAATTGATATACTTGTAGCTTTAGTTGAGTGGCCAAAGCAAGTACCATTCTAATAGTCTTTATTTGTGCCACGGGAGTTAAGGTCTTGTTGAAATCGATACAAAGTTGCTGAGAATATTCCTTTGTCACAAGTCAAGCCTTGTACTTCTGGATTAACCCATCTTCATTGTATTTAATTCTATAGACCTATTTCAATCCCATAATATCTTTTGGCTTTTCCACTAGCTCCCATGTTTGGTTTTTCTTAATTATCTTGATTTCTATGTCTATGGCTTTTCTCTATTCTTTTTCTTTTGTTTCTTCTTCAAATTTTTGTGGCTTATAAGAGAAGAAGGCAACATCATAAGTTTGATAAATGTCTTGTAATGATCACATATTCCTTGGAGGAGATGAATCTGGTGATAAGTTGTTTTGCCTTAGTGGTAAAGTTGTGATTAGGTTTAAATCATCTGTTGCATTCTCCTCTACTTTAAGATGTTGAGTTGCATTGGGTGGTTCATTGCTCCATATTCAGCTTGCTTCCTTATTGAAGATCATATCCCTTGAAACAATTAGTTGTCTCATATCAAGATTATAAAGATGATAGCCCTTGGACTCATTATTATAGCCAATGAAGATACATTTTTCTCCTTTCTCATCTAACTTGTCTTTATTCCCTTTTTGGATATGGGCATTTGCAATGCAGCCAAAGATTCTAAAGTGATCAACCTTTGGCTTTCTCTCAAACCAGGTTTCATATGACATTTTATTTAGAATAAATTTAGTGAAGATTAGTTGAGAATATAAATAGGTATGTTGACAGCCTCAGCTCATAAGTATTTTGGCAAATTTTTACCTTGGAGCATAGCGCGAGCCATCTCCACAATAGTTTTGTTCTTTCTTTTTGCAACACTATTCTGCTATGGTGTGTGCCAAACTATGAGCTCCTTCTTTATGTTGTGCTTTTGGCAATATTTGATAAATCTTTGATCATTAAATTCTCTTCCACGATTAGTTCTTAAGGTTTTAAGAGAGTGCCTACTTTGTTTCTTGGCAAAGGCTTTCAATTGAACAAAGTAAGAAAATACTACTGATTTTTGCTCAATAAAGTAAGCCCACATCATGCGCATATAATCATCACGATTATTTTTCTTGCATAGGCTGTAATAGGAGCTTATTTTATCTTTGTTCCCTTGATTTCTATAATTCTTTCTCCCCTTTCTATAGCAATTGGTTGATCTTCTACTTTTAGATGTTGATTGTGGTCATTTTTCTTGTCTCCATTATCATTGAAGATATTTATTTTTGATTGAAATGCTTGCTTTAGTAGTTTTTCAAGTTTTTGCATTCTCTCCTCATGAGTTAAAGAAATCCCATTAATTCTACTAGAGTAAGTATAGATAAATCTTTGGCTTCTTCTATTACAGTCACCACATGATCAAATTTTGCTAAAAAGCTCCTTAATAATTTTTGAATAATTTTCTTATCTTTTATCGTGTCTTTATAACTTCTAAATTGATTAATAATATTAGAGACACGAGAGAAGAGAATTTGTATTGATTTACCATCCTTCATCATTAAAGTATCAAAATCTCTCTATAAAAATTAAAGTTTGATGGTGATTATCTTGTCAGAGCCTTTGTACTGACTCTTTAAGATTTCCCATGCCTCCTTTGTTATTTTGGTATTCATGATCCTTGGAAAGATTGCATTGCTTACCCCTTGTTGAATGATAAGTAAAGCTTTTGCATCTTTTTGCATATTTTGCTCATTTTGCTTTGCAGTTGTCTATGATGCCTGCTCTTCTAGGGTTGGTTCTTGAAGTTCTTCCACCATCATTGACAATCGTGTTGAGCAACCTCAAATAAACAAACTAAGTTGGAAAAGATTTGTAATATAGAGTACAACCTAGATCGTTTCCCTTGGATTCTCAATGTTTAATTAAGCCTTCTAAGTGTAAGAAAATCTAAAAACTACCTAATTAAAAAGGATTTTGATTTAATTAAACTAACTAAAATTAGATTGAATTAAAATTCCTAACTACTAGCTAAATTACATGAATTTTCAAACAAGGAATAGACACGTGGCTAGCTTTGGATTTATCCCTTAATATCCACTATCCTCATCCTAATTTAATTATCATTGGTTATGGTCTAAGAGTTTCTATTTGTGTTCATGACAAATTATCTTAAGTTATCACATAAGATTCAAAACATTAACAATTTGATGTTAAATTAAGGCCTTAACTCTATATTGAATTGTTAATTCTTATCATTAAGATTATTGAGCACTTAAATTGAGTGATTAATCAATTAAATTAGTCTCTAAATTTTCACCATGGGATAATCAATTAACTAATCAAACTCTAAGGAGATCTCAAATCAAACATTCAAATACACAATTTCTAACATGAATTTTATTAAACACCTTAACTGCATATATGAAAAATTAAAAGTCAATGAAAAATTCAGTACTTAAATTAATCCATTAATCTTCAAATACTCTCTTAATTAATGTCTAACCAGTCACTAATTATAAATAACATCAATCCTAATTCATTACATGTTTAACCAAGCAAATACATGAACAAGAAGTAGTGTAGAAAGAGAAGGGAAAATAGAATAGAAAATCTTAGCCAAAATCTCTTGTTAATCTTCATAGATTCAAGCTTCAATCTAAGGTTTTCTTTTTAGCTAGCCACAGAAATGGAATTAGTGGTTCATAGAGTGCAAAATGATGGAGGAGAAAATGAGTGGAGAGCTACGACTCAATGAAGAGTGAATGGAAGATGTGGAATGATATTAATAATCCTCTGCCCCCAACCTCCTTTCTGCTCGAGCCCATCTTCAATCACATGTCTTCTTTAATCTTTTTTGCTCCTCATATGCTCTCTTGTATACTCAAAATCCTGTGCCTTCATCTCATCTTTCCACATGAAAATCTTCCACGTGGCTACTTCTCTAATTAATCCGAGAGTCCTTTCTTCTTCACGTGAATTCTTCCTCTCTCAAATCACGTTCTGCTGTCCGTACCTCTTACTTATGTATGCTTCTTATTCCACGTCAACATCTCCTCTTTAATCAATCATGTATACCCCCTCCAGCTCATGATGCTGATGTGTTTATACTAAACCCAAGCCATATGTAAGAATCTATATGTGAGAGAAAATGTTGTGCATTGAGTGGGCTGGACATGTATTTACGTCTGAGTGTATAATAGAATCTGGTACGTGCTTCTCACATGCTCTTCCTCACGTTCTGCCTATGCTTCTCTTTGTGTGAGTCCAGCCATGCATGTGTGTGTAAATAAAATAGATGCTATGCATGTGAATGAGAGAAAGCCGTGGATGTAGTGGGAATAGATGAGAGTGCCTTATGTATGTATAGATGTGTAACTTGACGCCATGATCTAACATCCCAAGTCACGTGCTCATGTTACTATGTAAGATGGTGGCTACATACGTAAATGTAAATGAAACCCATGGATTCCATGTGCTGAACTCATGCCCGTGTATTTGTGTATGTGTGATGGAGTTGTTGCATGGTTTTGTGCATCACGTGGGACTCTTATAAGCTGATTTATGCATCTATGTGTAAAAAGTGGGAATGAGAGCTGTCCAAAGTGAAAGAATGAAGCCCTTGCATCCTACAGTCTTATGAATATAAGAGTAGGGTCCCGTGGAGTGGATGAATGCTTTGTGTATGGATGTGTTAATGCAAAAGAGAGCTAAGAGTGTGTAGAGCTACGTGAATGGCTGTATGTGTGTAAATAAGTGGATGGTAACATGAAATCCCATGCATAAACCCATAAAAATGTAATAGGTGTGTGAATGGAGCATGGGAATGAATGATAGTTGGATTTGGTGCCTCGTGTTGGTGTTGTCAGCTATTCTGGAGGAAGCCATGAATTGTGAAATGAGAGAGCCTGATAGTATGCTGTCTACATGTTTGATCTTCCTACAAAAGAGAATGGAATGCATTACATTTTGAATGGGAATGAAAACCGTGCCTTCTCTTCTCTATTATTATTATTATTATTATTATTATTATTATTATTATTATTATTATTATTATTATTATTATTATTATTATTATTTCTAAAATTTCTATTAAAAATTCTAAACAAATATTCTCCCTTTTAAAGTTCCATTTGCCCAATGAAAATCTACAAAAATGGAAAACATTAATTAAGAAAATTTACAAAATTATTTAAAAGAATTTATGCATTAAAATTCAATAATTTTGCAAATAAATTCCTAAAGTGCCAAAATAGCTAATAAAGTCAAATCTCATCTAATTAAATGCAATAAACCATCATTATTCATCAAAATGTCTAAATTATGAGGATTAAAATATATAAAAATAGCATTTATCAACCATTTCCTACAAATCTCTTGAGATGAATAATGTCTTCATTTTTAAACTCCAAAAATCATAAACTTCACCTTTAAATATAGGAATTGAAGTTTGAGTATAATTGAAGGTGGTTCGATTTGAGATAGATGTGGAGGCCATAAAGACTGATAAGAGAGATGTAAAAATGTAATATTAAGGTGGCTGGATATGGATAGGTATTTTAGAATCAAGGCTCTGATACTACTGAAGGTATTTGATTTTCTAAAATAGTGGAAATGGCTCTGATACTGAAGTTGAAAAGGAGAGAATAAGACGTATTTAATATGCTTCATATGATTTCTTGGCTATTAGCTACATCTGTACCACTTCATATTGCATCTCTATTTATAGTGAAGCAAGTTAGTTTCTTTTCTGAAAGTTCATAACCGACATATTATATTGTTTATTATAATTTGTATTTATCATATTTCCTAACTATGCCTCATACAACCACCCTATAATGTAGTCTTCAGTTTTAGCTTAGATGATTTCATTGCAACACGCCTTTGTAGCCTTCAAGTCACTACCCAAGCTAACACAATTCACATGGCTTCATGTTAGAATCACATGGCTTCATGATAGGATTTTTAAGATTATTTTAATATAGTTCTCATTTGCTTTGTAGGGAAATAATATAGCAAATCCTGAGCCTTCAATTGCTAACTGTAAGAATGGTCCACTTACTATTCTTATACCATATCAACTCAGGGAGGCATGTCCTACTCTTAGTACCCATGAGTTAATGGGAAAATCCTTACATGATAATATAGAATATAGAAAGCAAGAAAAGAAAGAAACTATTACAATCTTTTCATATTCAGAAGATTTCAATCATAAAGTTTCAGAGTCACAAGTTGCTTCCTCTCTTTCCCTACAAATGAGCATGGATGGCTAAGGAGGATGAAAAGACAAAACTATGATTGAATTTTGACAGAAGTCGCTATAATGAAATTGAAGATTTTGGCATATGAAGCTAACCATACTTCACAAAATATACACCAGAGTCAAACTTTCGTTATTGCATCTTGGTATTGCATACAGTTGGAAGCAAAGAGTTTAGCACCTTAGGCAAGAACCTTGTACAAGAATAAGGTGGTACTAAGAAAGAAGCATCTGCTTTACATAAAGTTAATGCAAGAATATGCTCAAAGCCCAACTAAGGTTGCATTTGGTTTTAAAGCTTCCTTTGCATTAGGAAACTCAAGGAATTAAACATATAATTAAGTATGAAAATAAGACTATGCTATTCTTTTAAAAATTGGGTTAACAATTTCATACATGACAAGAGTCTATTCTGATTTGTTTATAATTAATTTGATTTGATGAGTAATGAGCCAATTAGAGGATCAAGGGAAGGCTCTTTAGATTATCTATATTAGAAATTATTTTATGTTAGAATATATAATATATAATTAGATATGCAACAAAACTTGTTAGGGTCAGGGAGGAACTTAAGGAACACCTTTACTCCACCACCTAAGCTTGTCATTAGAGCAAGCAACTTGATTCCTATGACAACAACACCTTAGGTGTAAAAAAAATTTTCCTTTAAAGGACAAGGTATAGCTGCCTTTTTTTTTTTTTTAGTTGTAAGAGTTGGTGTAATAAAATAATGGGAGATTAGTTTAAATTATATTAGACATAATGCTTGGATCCATGGTAGGACTTAAGACAAAGGTAATAGGTGGCAATGGCTAGAAAGGAGAGCAAGAGAAAGAGTAATAGGATACAATTCACAATATCCAATGAGTTAAAAGAGAAGGTTAGGATATCACACTTTGTATACAAACCCTTACCCTAATCATTATAAACAATATATTTAACTTTAGGCAGGCTGTGAGTTATGTTTCCTTTTCCTAAATGAATTTATGGATAGTCCAACCTATTACAAGCCATTGCCTATTACTAAACTAATTATTTTGATATTAGTAAAATATAATTTGTTAATTAATTTAATAAATAATTAATGCTAATCTTGTGACGACCCTAATTCCTAACCTCGGTAATTATAGTTAAATACATGACTAATAAATAATGATCAAGGTTTGGAGTCATTGCAATTAGTTACATTAAGAAAATATAGGGGAAATTTAAACCTTGATACTACTAGGATCATCAACTAACAACCATAACGAGGACATGCATAAAAGGGGTTTGTACCATCATTAAAGGTTTAGGATTCATCCATTAATTAATTTCAACCCACAAAAACATCCCACCAATGTACTCAAATTATTCCCTAACATTATCCTTACTGAAATTAAGGTTTCTAGGTCAAATATAGGAGTTTGGGGACCTGCGCCGCGACTTGGAACTTTCCCGCCGTGGCAAAGTTAGGTTCTGGAGCTCAAAAACCACATTTTTAAACTTGCGCCGCGGCCCAGTTACTCTCTGAAATTTTCCTGACTTTCACCGCGGCGATAGCCGCGGCGAGTTGGACCTGCGCCGCGGCCAACCTATGTGGCGCCGCGGCGAGTTTTGCTACTGTAACCTCCCAAATTAATTTTCTCGACTCGCGCCGCGGCGAGGTTACGTTCTGTCACCCCCTGGGCGATTATTTTCGCTCCGCGCCGCGGCGAGATTTCTCAAGCCGCGGCGTCCCTCGCCACTGTCACTTCCTAGGCCGCGGCGAAGCCTTCCTGGCCGCGGCGTGATTCCCTTCTGTCACTGTTTTCACTACATTTCGCCCTCTACTCTCCATTTTTCTTCTTAGGGACACTCTAAGGTCACTTTCCCTCATTTTATATGGCTCTGATGGCATTTATCTACCCTATTTACTTAGCTATTCTTCCATTACCAATTCAAAACTTATGTGTCCATTTCTCTCCTCTAATTACCTTCTATCAACAAGTTTATACAGTAACAACAATAGATTATACATGAACTACCGGTAGCTATCCTTTAATATTCAATCAACAGGGGTTCCATACAATAGGGGTCGTACCAATATTTCAAAAGTTACATTTCCATTGACAACCATATTATAGGTCAACAAAGTTTACAGCAGGTCATATGAATCCATACATCAAATACTAAGTTAAAATGAGGTCTCACCCTTTAATACATACATTCTCAATAAATCAAATATTCAAGCCTACACTTGGCAATGCAGATACATGATGATGCTATACATTAAGGAATACAAAATTAGCATCTATACTAGCTAAGTCAGCCCAAGTGTAGCCATCTCCCCATAGGTTGAAGCTTATGGATTTTCATCCACTTGCTTACCCTTATCCTTACCCGAGGAACTTTCACCTGAAATATTGATCCCATAACACGGGGTGAGATATAAATCTCAGTAACCGAAACAATTCCATCATATAATCCAGTTTAATCAACATATATGCATGAATCAGAATCCATATCAGAATCATATCAGTCATTTCAGCAAATGAAACAATTAGGCTATCATGATTACTATCCCATACTAGCAATCATATAATTAACATGTTAAAGGCCATTAACACCGGGAGAGGCCCGTCCACGGCACCTACTCCCCATTGAGCACACCAGGGCTCAGTGCATCTGGGGTTTGATCATAACCCGGTGCCCGATCGCGGCACATGCACGGGTGGCAGCCGCACCACAGCTCCACCATGGACTCACAAGGTCCAATCATGATACAACAGATAGCCAACCAATTCATTCAACATTTCAAATCATTCATATATAGCAAATATAAAATTAAAGCAGATACATGCATGGAATTAATGTAAACCCCGGTTACCTCACTTGCAGACAATTGCAACAGCCACCACAAATCCCAAATTCGGATTCAAGTATCTCCCACCAGAATTTTCAATGTGTCACCCAAAATCCTAAGCAAATTCGTACAAAATTAATGCCCATAATACAAATAAGCTATGGGGGTCTCAAACCATAAAAGAAAGCATCAAAATGGGGGGTTTAAAGTCTCCTAATACTAACCCCAACCTCAACCTACGAATTTCACCAAGAAAACCTCCAAACACTCACTTTTTAGATTTTGGGTATAATGAAATCTCTCCAAATGAAAAACTAATTGGACCAAATTAAAGAGAAAGATGAGGGGGTTAAGTTCTATAACTATTACCTTGGCCAAATCTTGCTCTAAGTGTGTGGAAATGCAGAATCTTTGCCCCAAACCCTAGCCTCCTTCTCAACCTCCGAATTTGCCTCTTGAGTTTCAGAAAAATGAAAGTGTGGCTGAGGCAATTAGGGTTTAGATGGGTTTAAGTTGGGTCAAAAGGCTGGGTCATGGGTTGCTCCAAGTCCAAACCCAATTGGGTTTCAGATTTTGCTTATTGGGCCAGTTTTCACTCATTGGGTTGCTGAAATTTAATAGGTTTTGGGCCTAATTTGAAGGGCTCAAGGGCTTGGGTCTGCACAAGGGTAATTGGGCCACTTAATTGAGCCTATACAAGATAAATCTTGGGCCTCTATCTCATTAAATTAGTTTGGGTTTACCTCCAATTCACTGGGCCTCCATTAGCCTCTCATCATGATTTAATTAATTTGGGCCTAGATGTAAATCTCCATCCTAAATAAATTCTCAACCCATATTAACAATTTATCTCTCTAGAATACCTATTCACTAACTTGCCCAATTATGCTCTATTAATTATCCTTAATTAATCTTAATCCATAATTAACACCTTAATTAATTTCGGGGTGTTACAAATCTAGAACAAAATTTATTTAATTTTTCTAACAATTTCCTACTTAGATAGTATTAATAAAAAATAGACATAAAATACTAGTAATGTCAGATAATTAATAAACACTACGACAAAAAATTTAGAAATGAAATAACAAACAAAAAATATTGAATTCGATAAGGAAAATAATATTTTTCAAATTTGAATAAAATGGAATAACAAACAAAAATATATGGCTTAACCAAATATGAAATTACATCTAAGTGCCTCTAAAGATTATAGCTCAGACTTTAAGGCATCATCAAAGGATTTTACAATACCTATATGAGTTACATGTTTATAAAAAAAAACTCTGATAGATAAGCTTTTGGTCAATAGATATGCTAACATAAGGTCCATAGAAATATGTTTAATTTGAATATGAGATTCATGAATTTTCTCTTTAACAAACAAGAGCTTAATGTCAAAATGCTTGGTACTATTAGAATTCACGTGAAATAGCTCATCCAAACATTATAAAAATGTATTCAAAAGCAAATTTTTACATAATTCACAAAATTTGAACTTGAATAGCCAATTATATCAAGAGAATTAAATTTTTTGCAAGTCAACACGTGACTTTTAGTACCTATAGGTACCTCATAACTTTTTTAGTAGCTCTCCGATGATTCTAACTAAGATTGCTCAAGGATTTGCCAATCACACTAATAATAAAAAGCTATATCTAGGAAAGTTCACACTTGAGCATACATCAAGTTGCCAACAATGGAAGCATATGGAATACTATTCATCTCAACCTTCTCTTTATCATTATAAGGACATTGTGATTTAGAAAATTGCTCACCTTTAGAAATAGGTATAGCATAAGGGAAATGGGGGTGCATATGGAATTTCTTAAGCACCTAGTCAATATATGTTCTTTAAGACAAACCAAGAATACCACAAGGCCTATCATAATGTATCTAGATCCTAAGAACATAAGAAGTCTTACGAAGATCTTTCATGTCAAAGTGGTAGGAAAGCATATGTTTTGTCTCACCTAGGAGTTCAATACGTTACTTGCCAAAAGTATGTCATCAACATGCAACATAAGAATAATGAAGTTTCTCCCAATGATCTTCTGAAAGATACACTAATCTGAAGAATTTTTAACGAAACCAAGAGATGTAACATTTTATCAAATTTCAAATACCATTGCCTAAAAGCTTATGTCAACTTATTAATGGATCTCTTCAATTTGCACACCAAGGGCTCTTTTTTCTAGTTTCCACAACCATTTGGTTGAACCATATAAACATCTTTAGACAACCTTCCATTTAGAAAAGTAGTCTTAATATCCATTTGGTAAAATTTTAAATTAAAATGAGCAATAAGAGCCATAACCACTTTAAAAGCATTTTTAGTGGATACCAGTGAGAAAGTTTTTATATGGCCAATACCTTCCCTTTGATTATACCCTTTAGCAACAAGCCTAGCTTTCTAGCTTTCAATTATACTTGTAGCCCTATGCTTGGTCTTGAAGACCCATTTCTAGCTAACAGCTTTACAATCGACAAGTAATTCAATGAATTCTCAAACATAATTTTGATCTAAAAAAGACAATTTATCCCTCATGGCCTTTAACCATTTAGATGAATTAGGACTAAAAATAACTTCCTTATAGGAAAGCAAATATGAAATATTAGTGATATCAAATTCATGCTTCGTCAAGTAGCTTTACCTCAACAATAGGTGGTTCATCATGATCATTAGTTTGAACATTAATTTCCTTTTCAAAAACAACAAACTCTAATGAGAAAGATAACACAAGTAATGCATAATGGTACTCTCCTCTCAAAAGTCAATAACATAAGATACCTAACTCCTATTATCTAGATCATCCTCAAAATAAAATGCTCGATTAGATTCAATGATTTTAGTAGAATGAATGGGACAATAAAATCCATTTCTTCTAGAGCCTATACAATATTCGATGAAAAAACCACTAACAAATTTTGTATCTAATTTATTGAATAGAGGATTATATTGTCTCGCCTTTAACTTATGATCTCACTTATGAAAATGCCTCAAACTAGGTTTCTTGCTAAACATCAATTCATGCAGAGTCTTAAGAACATTTTTATTATGAACTTGGTTAAGTATGTACACAGTTGTCTTTAAGGCATCACCCCATAGGAACACAAGCATCGATGAGTGATTGGGCATACATCTCACTATGTCTATCAAAGTATGATTTTGCTTTGCTACAACACTATTCTGCTGAAGGTGCTAAGCATCGTGTATTGAGTCTTAATAGCACACTCTTGTAGAAATAATGCAAATAGACTTGGGTTTTTATCTATATTAATATATCTACCATAATATTTACCACCGCTATTAGATTTGATGCACTTAATGTGTTCATTGATTTTCAACTTAACTGTAACCTTAATAGCTTTAAAAGTATCTAAAAATCTAATTCTCATTCAAAGATCAATCTACCCATATCAGGAGTGGTTATCAATGCAAGTAATATAATACTTAAAACCACTTATAGCAATAGGAATGATAGGACCACAAATATCTGTATAAATCAAATCCAAAATAATCTTATTTAACCATTATTTCTAATTTGTTTTTAGAAATGTAACACGAACGTCTATGCCATAACATTGAAGAGTTTTTCTTAAGTCTACCACCTTTGTTACCAATAACAAAATTAGCATTAGCAATACTAGGCTCATCAGGAGTAGAGACAAAATTTAAAATATATAAACGATTAGATAAAGCAGTGGAACCAATAACAATTGAGTCAAAATAGATAATAATATTTTCATTTCTATACCAAAATGAGTAAGCAATCTAGTTTAATATAGAAGTAGAAATCAAGTTCTTCTTTGAAAAGGGTACATAAGTTTATTATTCAATTCCAAAATATGTCCAAGGTCTAAACATAAAGAAATTATTCCTACTAGGTTCACTATTACCACTCCATAAACACCAACAACAGCCCTTTCTTTCTCCCCTAACTTCCTCCCTTTTTTAACCCTTGTAAGGAATTTGTAGCATGAATAGTAGCATTCAAATCCAACCACCAAGAATGAGAAAGAATATCAACAACATTATATTCAAAGCAAACGAGAGCTAAGGGGGCAAGATTAAGAAAAATACTTTCATTTTCCCATTTGTTCTTTAAGTTTGTAACAATAAGCTATTTTATGGCCCTACTTCTTATAGTAGGTACACTTGCCTTTAAAAGCTTATCATGCTTGCCATTTTTCTTATCACCTTTCTTATCATCAAACTAGGCTTTAGGCTTCTTCCTTTTTTTGAAAATTCATATTTGATTTGTTGCTAGACTTATAAGATAGAAAATTCATAATACAAGCAGAACTATTATGCTTTTTTAAAGATTCCTATCAACTAATTGATCATTCAATCATTTTGTTGTGTATTATACAAAGTCTTCAATAATTGAAATTTTGATGGGAAAGATACCAAAATATGCCAGACAAGAAAACTATTACCAATGTCAATATCAAAGGACTTTAACTTGTTACTATACTAAAAAAGCTTCATCATGTATTCTTTGATACTAGACACTTTGTTATAATGGGTATTTTCCAATGAGGAGAAGTAATGGCTCTTCTGAGCCATATCAAACCTCTTGAACTTCTCTCCAATGACCTTCACAAATTCTACTATGGTCTCCTTCTTAAGAATCCCTTCTTTGATAGTTTAAACAAGTATAAACTTCATGACTATAAGATAGACTCTATTAGAGTCATGCCATTTCTCATGGAATGTCTTTTCTATGGTAGTGGAATTGTTCTTCAAAGCAGGAAGTGCTATATACCTCATGCCCAAGTCCATGTGTGCAATAGCCAAATACATGTCTAAAGACTCATTCTAATTATCAAAATTCATCCCATTCAAAGTTTTCACAATTGATAATTGTATAGGCATAGAAATTGGAATAACAATGTAAGGAAACATGAATTATGTGCACAACATAATTGTAAACAAAAGTTCGCTTCAAGACTAGCCAAAGTAATTACAAATACAGAACCATTGTTTACTATGATACCACCCAAGGGTCTTAGATTACAATAAACCAAAAAAACTCAATTATATATCAAGAAGGACCCATAGAAAAATGATTGTCTCTAATATCTCCACAATGATAAGGTATATGAAATATTAAGACATTAGTAAGAAAAAAAATATGAATTCTAAGACAACATCATATTACATTGACCCTATTATACCGATTGGGCGTATATTCACTACTAATGTAATTTTTCGAGTGAGAATATTGTAATGAAAGCAATAGAAAAATTATAATATATATTTATTAATAAAAAAATTTGTTAAAAACAAAATTCTTTAAAATACTCTTATAATTGATCTCACAATAGACAAGTAGAAAATTACAAAGTGTCTATATATATATACAAGCACAATTTTTGCGAATTGTAATATCCAATTTTTTAAAAAAACGTTAGAAATGAGTCAGATATAAAAGGAAGTCTCCTAAATAGGAAGAATTGAGGCCAAATAAAATTATAAAATAATAAAAATAATAAAAAAATATGGATACAAGGCTTAAGATGCAAAAAAAAAACTAGAGTTGGAATAGCTAAGTAAAATCAAACGAAAATCAGTGACATTTTTGTAATTTTAGACACTTTTTAGAAAACTTGAAGGAGGGATATTTAAATAAAAATTTTGAGTTTTTTAGGGTTTTCATAGGCCCTTAAAATTATAAGAATACCTAAAATGGTTCAAACCCCTTCGATTTATATTTTATAGTATCGGTTGACCCGAACTTTAATCGATTCGTTCGAGAAAGTTTTAAATCTAATTTGGGTGAAACCAAAAGTATTTTATAAGTTAGAGAACTTAAATCTTATGATAGAAAAGATGGTTCTTAAAAAGGAGTTAAAACAAACTTAAAAGAAAAGAACCAAGAAAAGTGGATAAATTAGGAATTTTTAAAAAGTGCTTTAGTAACTTAGCTTCTTATATATCACGTCCTTCTCCTCTTCTCCACTTACCTGACCTATTTTTTTCCCCAAACCAGTAGAGAGACCAGCAAAGAAGGGCGCATACGAGGAGGGGAAAAAAGAGAAGAAAAGCTTGGTGAAAAGGTAAGAAAACCATGAAATTTTATGCTCCTTCCTTCATTAATCTTGTTCTCCTCTTTCTTCTCTCTTTTTCTATGGTTTTAATGTTTGATTTAGGACTATTATGGGACTGGCTCAGAAGGGGAAAATTATAATTTGAAGGAGAAGATAGAAGCAATGGAAAGAGGTCTTAAAAAGCTTTGAAACCAAGGTAAGAATCATGACTATTGTTGCTTCTTCTTTGTTCTCCTGAGGGTGTGTTTTGGCCAAGTATAGAACACCTAGGAGGGATTGATTTCTGTCCTAAACCAAGCAAGGAATAAAGGTTTTAGAGTGTGGGAATTAAGGATATACAATTGGAATTGAAAAAGAAGCATTAGAAATTAAGTTCCAAAACCTAAGGATTTAGTTCCACATTAGCAAATATGAGACTTTCTAGTAGTAATTTAAATTGTCTAAGAGTGTGTATGGGTTCTCAAGATATCTAGGAAGCCTCACATGTGCCAACTCCCTTAAGAAAATTTGCAACAGTCCATGGGCCCTTAAGCTTGCATAAGTCTCGGCCTAAGCAAGATAATTAACCTAGAGAGAGTTTTAATTTCTTTTAATGTTAGAAATGGACTAAATATGATAGATGAACACCAAAGGAAGCATTAGAATAAATTTAGAAAGTATGGTTTGTGAGATGGAGGTGTAGGCTCCATTTTAAGACATAAAGAAATAACTTATACCTAGGTTCCTTGCAATGAATTTGTGATGATTCCGAGGAATCTAAATAGAGTCAAGAGACTTAGATAGAAGAAGAAATTAGAGTCAAAATCATGAATTCCAATAATTGCTTCATTGTGTCTTGTATGAAACCATAATTGTGTCTTAGAACAAAGTATCCTTACATAGAGTTTGTGAGAAGTTAGAACTTGTTCCAATGATTGAAATATGTCTCATTTGATGTGTTTAGACTAAAAGAATCAAGTGCCACTTAGTTACATGTGCTTGGCCGAAAAGGGGAAGAATAATTAAAGAGAAAAGTTTGTATCCTTACTTCAAGATAGCTTTCTAACCTTTCTCACATGCATTACTTGGATATTTACTTGTTTTTGAGTACCTATGTGTATATTTGAACTATGAGAAATGTTTCTAACCATTGATTACATGTTATGGTACCATTATATTTCCTGAAATGTGTTTATAAATGCAAAGTGGCTTGAATGAGTTTGGTTATGCCAAAAGTCCCTTAACATGGATGAGGATGAGCCAAAAGTCCTTAGGAATAGATGAGACAAGGCCAAAAGTTCAAGAAGAGTGAGACTAAGTAAAAAAATCCCTTAAAAGTAGGTGAGGCAAATCTAAAAGTCCTAACGAAATTGGATGAGATTAGACTAATGCCCTTTAGAGCCTATGCTTGATATATATGAGTTCATATGACAAGAAAAATGCTTTATGTATGTTTATTAGTAGCTTAAATGTCATACATGCATTCTTTGACATGAATTTGCATCTATTATGTATGTTTGAAAGAGTAAAGAGCTATTAGGATTCTTTGAATCTTACTCTTCCCCCCACATATGTCTAACCATGTCTAAATAAGTCAAATGGACTAAGCAATGGAGGCTAACAACTTTGAAGAGCAAAACTTTGACAATGAAGTAGAGAAATAGGCTTTTAATAGTATTTTGATGTCAAAAATTATAACTACATGATGTATATATAATGTAGACCTTTGAGCATATTCAAATGTAAATAAATAGGATGTATGTATCCATTTTGAAACCAAATCAATGAATACATAAGTTTTTGCCACTCATAAGCCTTTAAGTGTATGTGTATAAATGCAAGTGGTAAGGTGAGAATGAGCTCCATGATGGTTTGAACCATTTGGCATGCTCCTATATGCTGTGATGGTACTTTTAGACATACCCAAAAGGTTATGGAATGTTAAGAAAGTCATTTGGTGCCTTATGAACCCATTATGGACTTCAAAATTGACCATTTTCTTTAGCTGAATCAAAGTTTTACCAAATGGATGAGTTTTTGCATAAAATTTGTCTAGCAAGTAGGTCTCATCTAGAGCTTTTCACAGAGCTAAAAAGCACTTAATTTGGGGCTCTTGAGAATTTATTATGATTTTTCAAAATTAGTCAAATTATGTAGAATTGGTATAGGTACTATTCATATGATCAGTTTGCTTTTCTGTGTCACACATGGGTCAAATAAAGTACAATACTCATGAAATTTTACGGCCATAAATTATATATTATAAGCTTTCCATAACCACCAAGAGCACCTCAATTAGATGTTTGTAGAGGGAAAAACAAATTTTTGAAGTTTTAGGTCGTGGAATTGTCTGAGAATACACCTAATGTATTATTCTATTGCTTTTCATGAGTTAAATGCTTCTGTCTTGGTCTAAAATTATTTTCATCAATAGTTAACATCTAGAACTTTCTAAAAAGCTATCATATACATGATTTCAATTTTTATAGAAATAGTTATGAATTTTCAAAGTTCATATTAAAAATCTATGATAGCAAACCCGAGAGCAAATTTGGTTCTTCTTGAAATTTGGTTCCAAATCCGAGATTCTTGAGATGAATTGTGACATTTATGATTTGAATGGACATGTTATCGATGAAAAATGATATGGATAAGCTCATATGGTCCCTAAAGCATGAAATGAATTAATTGATCTTTTCGTTTTGCAAATTCCTACTATTATATGTGCCATCCTCACAAATATGTGTAACAACAAGCCTATGAGATATAGAGTAAAGGCTAAGGAGTTAAGATTTACATGAAAAATTTGTCAAATTTTCACATCAAATTGAATTTAGAAATTAATTGCAACACAACATGATACATAAGAGTGCATAATTAATTCAAAGATTGCTTGAGACAAAAAATGGATCACTATCCAAAGTGTGCAATATATGTTATACAAAAATATACATAGATTATCTATAAAAAATTTTAGATTAAGATTCAAAGATTAAATAACTCAAATATAGTTTTAATATTATGAAAAATAATATTTTCAGATCTCTAAAAATTAAGGAAAAACATATATCTAGGAGAAAATAAAAAATTATTCTTGTGTACCAAAAGTTGAGTCCAAATCGGCCCAACTAGTGAGCCCATGCACCCCACTCGGGCGCTAGGGGCAGGTGTGGTCATAGGATGAACATGTAAATCTTTTAGACATGTTCTCTCCGAAACCAAAGAGGAACTTTTGCCATTGATGCTTGGCCAAGCTTTAGGCAATGGATTTAAATGCATTTACAACAATAACCAAGTAACAAGAATGCAACAATCTGTAAATATATGAGAAAATCAAAGGAAAAAATTGCAAAATATCAAGGAATGCAAAAAGAACCCAAAACCATATCTAAGATTTTTTTTTTAATTCATAGATTTACCTCAAATCTAGTACTTTTAGCATGATTTGAGGTGATTAATTACAATATAAATATGCTTACAATATTTCCCATATAAAAAAAAAAGTTAAAATTTGTATTCAACTAAATGATGAATTAAAAAAATAACAGGGTCATTCGAAATGTAGATGAATATTTATTTCATAGATTTAGTAACAACTAGCAAAAGCATCGGATCTAGGCTTGAAATAAGAGAGAAATAAATACCCCTAATTTTTTAACACATTCAAGTGCGAAAATAGGAATTTTTCACAAAACAAAACATTTTATGAACAGTAACATTGCAAACGAATAGTAGCATCATAAATGAAACAAATGATACTCTAATACCAATTGCAATAAAATGATAGGAGATTAGTTTATATCATGCCAATCACAATGCTTGAATCCATGGTAAGACCTAAGACTAGGGTAGTAGGCAGCAATGGTTGGAAAGCAAGAGAAAGGGTGGAATATAACTCACAATACCCAATGAGTTAAAAGAGTATGTTAGAATATTACACTTTGTATACAAAGTTTAACACTCGTTAATATAAATGAGATATTTAGGTATACGTTGATTATAAGTTGGTTTTTTTTCCCTAAGTAGGCTTATAGATAACTTAATCTATTACAAGCTATTCATAATATATAAAACTTAATCTATTCACATATTTATTACTAAACTAGTTATTTAGCTATAGTAAAATAGAATCTATTAACTAGTTTAATAACTAATTAATGCTAATTTATAACAAAAATTATTTAATTTTTCCAACATTTGGTGCACCTTTTCTTTAGAAGAAAAGTTGTATTCTTATTTATAGGATCTGCAGGAGTGAGCTCAAGATATGATGTTTTGTTTGAGGTATTTTCATGCGAGGAACCAAGTTTCTTACTCCAACTGCTAGTTTAGGTAGACTGAAAAGATCCTTATGTTCCTTTTACCCGAACAAGTTTTGTTGCATATGTGGTTCTGTAATGACTTCCCTTTCTCTCTAACTGGCTCACTACTCACCAAACAATAATAAACAAAACAAAACAAAAACAGTCTCTTGTTTCGCCATGTACAAAGTTGTCAACTCAATTTTGAAGAGTATAAACCCTAGATTCAATTTCATGTTATATGATGAAACCTTTAAGTTTGGTATTATTTATGAAAAAATATTATCTACTTTGAAGGAAGAATTACAGCAGTAAAGCAAAGAAAAGAAAAGGAAGAATTATAAAAGAGAATCCAAAATTAAAAAAAATTATTTTAAAAGATTTATTATTACTAAGTTCAATTATTTTTTTATTAAAATTAATGATAATCAACTTAAAATAATGATAACAGATCTTTTAAAATAATTTTTTTATTTCTGAATCCTTAAATATAATTCTCCCAAAAATAAAATTCAATATCCCTAAACCAAAGCTCTCTCTCTCTCTCTCTCTCTCTCTCTCTAGCAATTTCCAAGCCTCAACACAACGCTACCCTTCCTACCCCAACAACCAACTACTCCCTCACTGTCACTTGGCTAGCACACGTGAGATTTAGTTATTGATTATCCCCACCTCACCCTTTCTTTCTTATTCCGTCTAACATATACCTTTCTAAATCTGTGCTTGGTATTTGTGGGCTCATCATTACATAAGTTTACAGCTTCTAAAGTGTATTACTCAATGAAATATATCTGAAAGAAGGGTTTTTTTTTTTTTTTTGCTAAAAATTTTGAATTCTACGTTTTATAGATACCATGTGCAACGTTCCTTTTTCCCTCTTACAAAAGCACATCCATATTTTGACCAGGGTTACTTTACTTTGAGAGTGCAGATAAAAAATATATCGCCTACACAAAGTGCCAATAGCTGTAAATGGTAATCCAGAAGACTTCCTCAGTTGATAATAATGGAACCGCCGAAGTATAATAATGCTAACAGGACCCATAATCAACTCAGATATAATTGTTAAAACCAGGTTACAATTAACAAAAAAACAGACCAGCCCAAAAAAAACAGACCGTCATGACTTTAGTACTAACAAGTGAACTCCCATGCAAGTATAACCACAATCTTGTTTCTCTCATGCCTTTTTTACCTATCTGACAGTACACGCTATTTTACAACGTAAAATGCAGTCATATTTTCTTCAAGGTCTACTTTCCTCCAAACGGACAAGAAAAAAAATAAGATTTGAAGGAAAAGATGACCCCATGTATGGGCAACTCTATAATTTAAACAGGTCTATAGCTCCATCTAATCATGCAAAACAGTGATTCTCAACTGAACGTTACGGGCATGGCAAAGATGCTTCAGTAAGAAAAGAAATTGAACAGGTTTTCCCATATCCTACTCAGTAACTGCTAATCCGTCCTTTCTTCCTCAATCTCACAGTCCCCTGGCTAACTTGATGCGTTGGATTGGGCTTCACAAGCAGCAAGCGTGACATAACATATGACAAGAGTTCCTCATGGTGGGAGAAGGTGAAGTCCAGATGAGCATATTCAAACTCATTATATGAAACATCCACACCAGCATCCTTCATCAATTTATAGTGCCTTCTAACCATTGAAGGTCTTATCACTTTGTCTTTCTGTCCAGCAACCAGATCAATAGGAATATCAATGAGGTTATAGCATTCACCCAAGTCCAAAGGCTCAGGCGAACCATATGCCTCCATATTAGCGGATGCGCCCCCATGATCAAACATTCTAAATCTTCCTGTGCGCTTCATCTGAGCAAGATGGAGAACAACATAAAAAGATACTCCTGGCATATCATTCATGTTATAGTGTGGTAATCCTAAAACCCCAACCCAATTTGAGCTGTCCCCACCAACAAAATAACCCATCAAAATTTGAACCAATCCTCCAACCGCAGGTAGGTTATGCAGATCCCGAGCTAACTTGTTGACAAGCATGCGGAAAAATCTGGTCGGGATATAGAAGGCAGGCAGGAGAGGAGACACAATTGGAGCCAGCAGAAATAATAGATGCTCCAACACAGAAAAAACTAGGTTGGAATCACCATGAAAACCGGCAGGTGATAACAAAACCAGTCTTGAAAATCTATGGGGCTTCTCTTCAATCCTACGTGTAATAATATACATTATCATAGCAGCTCCTCCTAAACTATGGCAGATTGCACAAAGCTTGTAAGGCTGATCACAATTAGATTCTTCCTCAATATCAGGTTGACTAAGACTTAATTCAGCAGTTTTTACTTGATGAATTTTCTCTATCATTGCAGGAATATCCTTAGTCCCATGTTCATTGATGGAGTACCGCCAGTATCTGCATTCCATCAATTAAGTTAGAATATTATCATCAAGTCACAGCACAAACCAAAAAAGTATTTAAAAAAATATATGATATAAACCCAAATGATTGCTTAGACACCAAAACAACAAATAAATAAGAGTAATCTTTTTGAAGTTCAACTTACTGACGGGAAGAGATGTCCTTGTTAATATGTTCCCTAGAAACCAAACCTCGAAAGTTCCCCAGAAATACATCATACCCTGAGAATAAAACAAATTTCTATAAGTATTCATAATCCCCAACATTGGCATTCCCTCTGAAACACACATTATATTCAACAATATAACAAACCTTGATCGTAGGCTGCAAAAGCTGGAGAGCCAACAACCCCATTAGATACCCAACTGGACCAAAAAGTTTAACTGATTAGAATACCACTATTATCACAACCACTTTTGGGAAGAAAAGTAAATAAACAAGATGAATTTAAAACCAAGGCCTGAACATTAGAGCCTAGAAAAGGAAAATCCTGCCACTTAAAAAGCTCAACAACCAATTTACTTTTCAATTCTTGATGAAAGAAGAAATTTATCACCATAAGATGAGTAAACAGTACATTGGTGCAAGATATCCCCCTCCCAAAAAAAAAGAAAATCAACAAACAAGTGGACAAAAACAACAAAAATACATTAGAGATCACCAATCCCTCAGCATGTCTAACAAGAAAACTGCTTATAAAAAGAGCTTAATGCCAAAAACACCTAAGTAAACAACTTGGATCCATAACAAGGGCAATGGATAATTTCCCTTCAATGATATGAGGATTATGTTGCAATCAAATGCATCAAACCACTACATAAATGTCACATCACCACAAGGCCTCACCTCTTCGCTCCTATCCAAGCCTATAAAATAAATCAACAAAAATTGCTCCAGGTTGGGCAAACCCAGGATTCTCACCTACTCTGGAAATAACAAACTGCAGGGCAATTCACAAACAGGACCTTAAAATTTTTTAGCTGGTCCCATGCATTCTACAACAGCAATCCAAACAAAGAGACACGTGTAATATAGCATGGTCCCTCCTAATCAATCTCAAAGACTCACCCCCTCACTTGTACTTAAATCCAAATGATTCTAAACAGAGAAACTACCCTTATCATTCAGTTTCCACTTTCCAGAATGGTATATGAGCTTTAACTTAACAACCGTACAAAGCAAATGAAAGAAGAAGCCCCATAGTATCAACTATCAATCTCACAATCTTGAATTTCATCCAATGAAAAAATAGAACTGTTCAGCAGGGACCAGACAACAGAAATAAGGAAAAAACTGAACCTCACAAAGATCCGAATAACAGAAGTGTATTGCGTGAGCAGCATATACATATATGGGAGAGATTCTGATAAAAAGCACGTAGAATGCCTATTATTCTGTTTGATCCCAATTCCATTCATGCATGATGCATCTATTGACAATATATGGTCTAAGTAATGAATATCACTGGAGTCACTTGTGATCTAGAAAGCGTTCCAATATCACTAAAAGTAACGGGTGAAGGTTCCAATCTGGCATCAGCTTTTGACTATTCTAAAGGAGTGAACAGACTTGTAAAAAGATTCATGCAGCAATTGACTTAGACAAAGGTCATAACACAACAAGAAACTTCCCCAACCTACTTAATGAAACGTGTTGGAATGTGCCAGTACACGTGTATGTATCTGTAACCACATGACATGAGCATATATAAGGTCAGAAAACTTTCGGCACCATAATCACCTTCACTATTCTGATGTAATATGACCACACTCAAGCAAAATATACTGGTTCTCAAAAAATATGAAATTTTTAAGCATCAATTAATACCATATAACTCTTTTCACTCCTCATATACGTGAGCTGAATCATACAATCAAATCCAAACTAAGCAAGAAAGACATAACAGGATGACTCACCCCATTGATGAATCCAAAACCCCATGCTGAAGATAAACAGCTTTCCGTGCATCTCGTCTGTCACATCAGATTGCAGACATTAGATTTTACACATTGCAATAAATTCTAAAACAGCCTCCTTAATCTAAAATTGTAATGACCTCAACATTGATCTCTATTCCTGACACTAACAAAACAGTAAATTTCAAGAAAAGAGTCAATCAGTAGCATGCAAGATGTCTCTAATTCTGTTGTGGTTGACCATAGATAACCAGATGCAATGCATTAAATTTTAACTTTAGAAGTTAAATAAGTTCTATAATCAAGAGGATCAATAGTTAAGTTACGGAGGTTCATATAATTTCCCAAGAAGGCTCTAGTTTACCTGGGTATTCTTTCCAATAGAAGAACATATCCATCAGAAGTGATCACATGAATGGCTTCATATGGGTACCTGTCACATGTTAAAGAAAAAAAGAAAAGATGAAGCAAACATGCAAATTTTTTTTATTTAAAAAAAAAAAATAACTGCAGCTGTGGTTTTTTTTTTTTTAAAAAAAAGGTAAATGCAACTGTGTAATAGTGCCTTTACCCAAGCTCCGTTATGACATCCTGACATGTCCGAGCATCCGTATTCAGAGAATGATGAAAGCTGGTATTCCTCACCATAGGTGTTGGGTCATTGTCCACCAGTGTATCTGCAGAAACAGAGGCATCCACGCGGCTATTGTGATAATCTTTAACGCTACTTTCACGAGATGAAAACAACCTGAATAATGTCCTAAAAGCTTCTGACGGGGAAAGAAGAAGATGCACTGCCTTGTGAACAACATCGAATACACCTTCTATAAATATTTCTATGGCTAAATGAAGATCCTGGATGACCAAAATATTCCATAAGCAACACAAAATTACATGCTTTTGAAATCAATGTAAAAACAATCAGCAAAACATAATCCAAGCTAATATAAATAGCAATGTTGAACAACCTCTATGACTCCACGTCTCCGATCAGTAGTACGGTGAATAATGTAGTCCTTGAGGCTTTGCATGCTCTTATTTGAATGTGAACGTGAAGGATGCTGGTTACCAGAGATGGATGGGGCTTTTGACACCCTAGTAAAAACGAACTGGAAAAGACGAAATGGAATCCGCAGCAAAAACTTGACAGGAAAGAAAACCCAAAATAGCATATACTGGATCCAATTCATGTGATGCCTATCATACTTGGTAAAATTAGCTCCAGAGGCTCTGGAACTTTGAGATGATGGAGATGCAGGATATTCGTATCTATCATTATCTACTTCTCCAGATAATTGTTCCAGGCTTGAAGTATCAGAATCCGTTGAAAGTTCATGAATGAACTGGTTAAAAGAGGACACACCACTATTTTTTAAAAAAAAAAAACAAGGAAAGGAAAATGATGTCAATAGAAGCATATAAGATTACTGGTATCACATCATTAAGTTGTAATGGTAGCCATACATTAACAAAACGTAACAATATGCTTAAGCTGCATGTTTTCAAATAACTAAAAAAGAATAATGACAAGAAGAAGAAAAAGTGTGAAAATGTAGGAGATTATTACCAAAATTAAGCGAGCAAATAATGATAATTGATAATAGTTATGGAAAAAAAAAAAGAAGGAACAAAAGAGAAAAAATGCAGGCTCTTGTTAAAATTCTCAAATCAATTATAATCTAACTGCAGATTATGAAAAGGGACTTTAATTCTAGTAAGCTCTTAAATTAAGATAGGAGTGCCGGACCTATACTGAAAGTGTAATGATAAGAATGCACACATCAGAAGTTCAAGTGAATCAAGTCACACAAATTTCAACTTTGCCTCATATCCAACTATAGTTGTTAAAGGCACAAGATGCACTTAGGCATTGAGGTCTACATGAAATATGCTGTATGTGTGATATATGGACAACACATACAAGTAAATTTTTAGAGTATTTCAAAATTTTCCCTAGAAAATAGGTAGGGGAGTTTTTCACATTTATGGAATATCAAAAATTACTTTAATAGTCTAGTATATCTAAAAGAAACAGATAATTCAAGGCAACTAATACTAATTCATTTCCTAACTTACTAATTCCCCAGCTTTGATTTATTTTCTAGTTTACCTTGACTTTATTCTTTACTAATCCTCTGATCTCCTTTCCATTTCATTTACCAATTCCCTAATCATCGTATATTTCTTCTTCTTTCCTAACTGGCTTTAAGACATCATCACTAGATCTACTATAATTATTTCAAAAATTAAAAAGCCTAACTGTCCTTCCTCCCCTTCTCCTCTTCTTTCCTTTTTCTTCTTTAAGTAACTTTGTGCCATAGGCAGAAATCAGCACCTTGCCAAAGGGCAAAAATGGCAATGAAGGCTATGCATCCTTGAAGGCACCTCACACAACAATAGAGAGGAGCAAGAGTGAAGAAGTCCAGGTGCGTTTTGCACCAAGGTGCATGCAGAGGTGGACCTTTAAACCTACACACAACCTGCATGTGGTACATGATGCTTGGAACATAAACGGTGATAGGAAAATGTAATATTGGAATGATCATTAAGAAAAGCTGAAAAGATTTCTCATAACTAAACTAAAGACCTTTTAACAATACTCCCCAACCACAGCATATTACCCATTGTCTTCAGGCTTTAGCTGATAGCAACAAGTCCAACTATGTATAGCAATTATCAGGCTTAGCATAATGATGCCAAGCAAATTTTTTATAGAGAAATCTCACACAAAAGTTTAAAATGTCATGATGAAAACTTACTTTTCCATCCAACGTGGAAATCGGGGTCCGCGGAAAGTTGGCCTAAGCTCCCAACCATGAATACCTTCAAGTATAGTAGCTTTCCCAGGTAATAATGTCAACAAAAGTGCTGATACTCCATTGATAAGCCTCACAATATTGTTCAAGAACTCATAAGTAAATGTTTTTACTGACCTGCACCAAAAATGAAAACAAACGTGGACGCTCATCCTTGGCCACATATAAAGTTTACAAAAACACTCAAACAGAATAATCTGTGACTTTAAAACATTAATGCACGACTGGTGCAACTTCCAACAAACTCAGTAGCATAGAACTCCAAAATTCTTTCAGCCTAAACAAATTTTTAGATAGATCACGTGCTCAAAGATATAAAACCAATCTTTCCAACAACAATACCAAACTTAAACAAAACCTGTTTTTACAATCTTCAAAATTAAACAGAGCAAGAAGCATAGCTGAACACAACTATTGAGGAAAATAAACTATCTATAATAGATGACTCAACCAAGACACCTCTCTCTACATTCAGCTATCATGGGATAATTCCATTTGCAATCATCATAATTTAATATTTCATTGCTACTATTGGTTACGTAGGTAACTCAATTGATACACATCTGTGCTTTTGCCATTCAACAGTCAGGATTATCATTGCAGGAATGCTCGATTCTAAAACGACATGTAATTCAGATTTCTTTTAGTCTCCAACTGAAACTCAACAATCCAAAGTCCAAACTACTATAGTTGAAAAACCAAACCTTGATACAAGTTTGTAAACCCCTAAGAATTATTTGCCTTTAAAACTACAAAGGCAACAACTGTTGAATTTGGAAAATGATGCGCTACTGGAAATATCCAATTCAATCCATCACAAAAAGTGAGGCCATTGAGAACCATACTTATCAGTGTATCTTCCAACGTTCTTACTACTAAAATATAGCAAGTCAGTAACTGTCTCTCAATTCTAATTCAATACCTCAACGAAAAAAAAAGAAAAACTTTATCGACACTTCTACCACAGCAAATCAAGATAGCTCTGAAACAACAAAAATATGCTTAATTATGCCCCAGATTACTAATTGCATCATTCCGACTTTTTAACAATTGGCATTGAGTCGTACTGATATTGGTGTTGTACCCAAAAAAACAAAGGAAAAAAGAAAACTACCATTGTTTAAAAAAAAAAATGGACAGCTCCATTCAACAAACAGCTGATCCCCATTGAACAGTCAAAAGGTTACTAAGCATCCGATTTCCCAGAAGTTATATAATTACATAAATTCATATCAAATAGCAAATTACAGCAATATGTACTGATCACGTGCAGCCACACAGACACCAGTAAAAAGAAAAATCAGGCAGTGAAGAATCCTAAATTAAAAAAAAATCTTAGCATTGAATCGTCTTCTCAATAACACCCATTGCAATCAAGACATACATATTCAACTACCATGATAAATATTCACAACCATATAGAAAATAACATGGCCTTACTCTTTAGTGACAGCGAGGACGTTGTCAACCAGTCGTTGCATCCTATCCTATACCCAGAAATTTTGGTTATTTGAAGTTTAAACCTACCTGCGCACTTGTTGTGAACGAATTAAGAATCGACAAGGGATATGAAATCAAGAAAGAGATAACCAAAATCTAAAGAGAGAATCCGAATCCGCGAGAGGAATAGGAGGGTGGAATTTTGAAATCAGGGTCGGGTAAGCTGCGTAGGGAGAAGAAGCAGCGGCGATTCTTGCCTTACGGGAGAAGGAAACGGTTAATGTCGGAAATCCACGAGGAGGACTCTGATTGGGCAACATGTATGTGTCGCTTTCTAGTTATGTTGCTGTGGATCACGTTCCCGACTGCACCTAGCACCTGATATTGTTGAAGCATCTGGACCGTTGAGGGAATGGGTTAGGAAGGAGATGAACGGTTGAGATTGTAAAAATAGATGGCAAGATGACGGAGCCGTATTAAATATTGAATTGACTAAATAATTAATTAATACGATATAACTTAAAATGACATAAATAATATTTTGACACTCCTGGAATGATTTAAAGTTTATCCAATAAAAATGAGTGTTGGTGGATGAGAGTCGAAGTCAAATTCAAAGAGTAGCTTAAATATTTATTTTCATATTTTTTTAATTAAAACATAATAAATATATAATTTTTTTATAAGAATAAGATAAGTGCATAATTTAATTAAAAATTTATAATCATAATTATTTATAAAAATCATATATTTGTTATCTTTTAATTAAAAATTATATATTTGTTATTTTTTGATTAAATAATTTGATAATAAAAATATAAAAATTGCATATATAGTTTTTTATATAAAAAAATGCAGTCAATGTACTTTGCCGTAACGTTAGACGGTTTGGTGGCAAATGGTTTCCCCCTTTTTTTAATTTTAACCAATGACCGGAGGTTTCGTCTACTTCGGGGATCACTTCTACCCCGACTAAAACAGTTCGCGGAGAACATAGAAAGTATACATATTTATCTTACATACTTTGAGACACTTGTAAATAATTATTATATGTTTGGCATTTTTTTTAAGCTGCTTTTAAATAGTAATATAATTAATTTTTTAATGTAAACGAAAAGCAAAAAATAGAATTTTTCACTTAAAGCAAAAATAAAGACAGAAATTATTTTTAAAAAATAATTATACCTTCACTTTATCACTAGTTAATATAATTACTCCTAACTTTTTAACCTATATATCTTCTTAAATATATGTTATTTTTAGTAATTTTTCAATAAACAAATATTTTTTAAAAAAATTGTCTAACATAATAATATTAATAAAATTATCTATTAAATAATTTTGTCAAATATAAATTGCTTCTTCTTCTTCATAAAATTTCTCGTAAAGCTTTATTGAGAAAATTTTAAAATAAGTAAAAATTCATACGACCCTCGTGCCTCTTCAGTCGCCTCATAGAAACAGCAAAGCAAATAGTTTTGTTAACTTTTGCGGCAAAAAAAGGAGTTAATAAGTCAATAAATTTATTACTTTGGAGTTTGGCAGAGCTGAAGAAGGAAATGGTCGGAACGTCTTTGTTACCTTTTAAAAAAAGGGTTGGTGCGGATACACTAGGATCCAGCTCTTATGGTTAGGGGGCGTTTGGTAGGTTGTTTAAGGTTGGACGGGGAAGGTCAGGGAAGGTAGATCTATAAAAAAGTTGTTGTTGTGTATGTTAGAAATAAAATTATTTATGGATTCTAAAATTATTATTTTCATGCATTATTTATTTCATCAAAATTAGAGAGAAAGATTAATATTAAATATTAAATATTAAAAAATAAAAATATTATTTTATCTCAAATGATAATAATAGTTTATATTAAAGAAACTTGAATTTTGAAACTTTTTTAAGAAAATCTTAACTACCAAAAATTTTAATGTAAAGTCGTAATTTTATTATATAATTAAAATTTTATATTATTGAATTTTTTAGAATAATATTAAATTTTAAAGTTATTTAATATAAAATAATAATATTTTTAATTTCCAATTTTAATTGTAATTTTTTATTTTATATTAATTTAAAAATAAATTTTTTTATATTTTTTGGCTCTAAGAGTAATTTTTGTCATTTGTTCACTTTTTTTTTCTATTTTTGTATTATTCATACTTTATTAGATATTAAAATAGAAAAATATTCACATTCCTTCTCTATAATATCAAAAATAATTTTAGGCTACAGGATTCCATTATATTTTTATTTCTATTCTCTTTTCTATTTTCTTAAATATCTTTCTCCAATACCAAATAACTTTTTAATTCTCATTGGTAGGGAAAGTAATAAATTTGAATAGTTTAGATATGAAATATCCAATATTTAATAAATATTAGATATTGAATATTCTTTTTTTAAAAGATTTTTCAGGTAATTTGGGTACCTCATAAAATTTGGATATTAAATATTTTGAGTGTGGGTATTAAGGGTCTAAATTTTATGGGATTCAAATTAACTTTTGATATGAAATGTGCATTTTGAACTCGAATTTGGATGTTTAAAATTTGACCTGATACACGCCCATTGCCATTCTTATATGCTACCTAGGGCAGGCAAGTGAACATCAATATATACTTGTAAAATAGAAAAAGTAAATTATGCTAACTTTTTTTGAGAAAGATAAATAACATCTGATTTTTTTTATTTTAAAAATTAAATCAAATTTTTTATGTTTATATACATTAAAATAAAATTTCTTATTTAATTTATTTTTATCCAAAAATTTATTTTTTACATAATATAATATTGTAATTTATTTTTAAAATAAAAATAAAAATAAACATAATTATTTTAATATTATTTTTAATATAAAATGATGATTTTATTGTTAATATAACAATAAAAATATTTAAATAAATTTTTTTAACATATATATTGTAAAAATTGTTTTTATAGATAAAAATAAATTAAAAAAGAATCAGATGTAAATTTTTTAAAAGAAAAATATAAAATATAATTTAACCGAAATCAAAGAGATTACAATGAGAGAGAGAGAGAGAGAGAGAGAGAGAGAGAGAGAGATAAAAGTCTACTCAATCCCGGCCTATCTCCTGCCCCTCCCTTGGAAGATGATAAGAACTTAGAAGACAGGGAGAGAGACGCAGGTGATGGGAAATGATTCTAATCTACCCCAAGAATTGTTGGAGGATATCCTATCAAGGGTGCCTTACAAATCGTTGTTGCGATTCAAGTGCGTCTGCAAGTACTGGTATGCTCTCTTCAGTGACCCAATTTTCCTATCTCGTCACCTCTCAAATTTCATGAAAAATCACAGCTTCGGCGATAGTGTGCTCATCAGGCTTTCTTTCCCCACTATATTTGGGCACGGCATGGATAACTATAAACTGTTTTCCTTGTCTAGCATGGATTCTTCTGCTGTTGATACCTTAATGCCCAAAGTCAACATGCTTTCGACAAAATTCCGAATTTCAGGTCATTGTAATGGTATCCTATGTTTGTCTGTGGGCTATTGGCCTCGCAGTAAAGAGGTTATTTTGTATAACCCAGCTACCAGAGAGTTCAAATGTCTTCCCGACTCAGTTATGCGGTCCAAATCCTCGCTTGCTTTAGCTGTTGGAATGGGATATGATTCTCAAACTGATGATTTTAAGGTTGTAAGGATTTGGTCGGTGGACACTGGTGTGTATACTACAAATCGTGTGGAGGAATATTCTCTGAGCACTGATTCATGGACAAGACTGTACAATAGTAATGCTAGGGATTTTCTTTTTGGTGATGATTGTTTTGCTTTGTTCTTTAAAGGAACTTATTATTGGTGGGGTTACAAACGGAGAGACAAGTCCTCAATTATCCTAGGATTGAGTATGGGGAACGAGGTTTTCCGCAAGGTCTCAGTGCCAGATGACGTTGATATTAACAAACCTGACTGTAGATCTCTAGCTGTGTGGAAAGAATCCGTCTCTTTGATTTGCTGTTCTTGCTCTGGTCTGAACATGTCAATTGACGTATGGTTGATGAATGGATTTGGTGGTGAGGGTTCTTGGACCAAAATGCACAGTATAACAAGTCTGCGAGAAGAGCCTAAACCATTAGTTTTCTGGAAGGGAAACAAGCTTCTTTTGGAAATGTCTAGTGGAGAGATAAAGTCCTACAACGTTGATACTCAAGAGATTAGGAATTTCAAGATAGAGGGGCACCCAGTTCGACACTCATCTCAAGCTGTAAATTATGTGGCCAGTCTGGTTTCAATCAAGGGGAGTAGTTACCTTACGTGATGTACCATTTTTTTTTCTTTTTTCTCCTTTTTGCTTTGTGATCCTTGTACATTCTCTCTCGTTCTCTGTATTCGATACTCTTTTAATGAAACAAAGCAATCCTCCTGCTCTGTATTTGACACTCTTTTAATGAAACAAAGCAAGTGGTGAATTAGAAATTTGTGCGGGTATTTAAATTTCATTTTTATGAATCTGCAGGTAAGTTCCAATTTTATTAGTAGGGTGGAACAAACTCCGAGGCCAGATTTTTGCATAACCCGAGACTCAGTTCAGATTTATAACCAAGCTTAGGTGTGTTTGAAAAATCGGTAGAAAACCTAAAATTACTTTTACTTAATTCACTTTTATTAATAGCTACACTTACTTATTTTTCTTAAATCATGATTTAAAAGATGTCAACATTTTTTTAAACATGCATTTAGGTTTGTCCAAGTCTTTGTTTTTTTTCCTTTCCTCTTGGTTAAGTATATATATATATATATATATATATATATATATATATATATATATATATATATATATATATATATATATATATATAAAGAATAGTCCATAATTAACAAAAGAGATAGCCTATATTCTAGATGAGTGTCATATTCGATCAAAAATAAAAAACTTAAACCATATTCCAACAAAAATGCGTCAAATTTAACCAAGAGAAAAAAAAAATTTTTAGAAAATAAAATATAATTATGCCAGGTCAGGTAAGCATTTACCTTAGCTATATATATATATATATATATATAAAGAATAGTCCATAATTAACAAAAGAGATAGCCTATACTCTAGATGAGTGTCATATTCGATCAAAAATAAAAAACTTAAATCATATTCCAACAAAAATGCGTCAAATTTAACCAAGAAAAAAAAAAATTTTTAGAAAATAAAATATAATTATGCCAGGTCAGATAAGCATTTACCTTAGCTATATATATATATATATATATATAAAGAATAGTCCATAATTAACAAAAGAGATAGCCTATACTCTAGATGAGTGTCATATTCGATCAAAAATAAAAAACTTAAACCATATTCCAACAAAAATGCGTCAAATTTAACCAAGAGAAAAAAAAAAAACTTTTAGAAAATAAAATATAATTATGCCAGGTCAGGTAAGCATTTACCTTAGCCCGAAACCAGCCCCACTGGATTCTATAACTAACGTTCAGAGTCAGGACCTTTTTCATTTTTGGCAACCAGCTGTTACTGATCAAGCAAGCACAAAACCATGATCGTGAGACTTTCTTTATTTTTTTTAAATATCGAAAGTAGGCCACATGATATGATATTTTAACTTCTGCGAACATCATGATTATCATGTGCACTTCGATTCTGACCTAAGAAATTTAGTAATGGAGTAAAGGCATCTAGGCTGTGCACTTATGCCGTGTCCTTTGATGATGAGACGCTTTAGAGATATGCAGCAATAGGATCAAAAGAAGCCATCAGTATCATTGAGAAGCATACAGCAGTGTTTGGAAGACCTGAAATTTGTTTTAGTGCTTCAGGTGACCGTTCATTATCCAAAAGATAAACACATCAAAATTAGCTTTGTTGATTTATATAGACGAGTTTTAGAGGATGACTCTGGGTCCTTTCCTCGTGGGATGTTGAGAGCTATATGAAATTTCGATTAGAATATGTTTATCCAAGCTTCGATGCTTCTTCGCTTCAAAGCAAAGTGGGCATGGGATTGTAGACCTGGCTTTCACTGATGAATGGAACTTGATCTGCTAACGTGATATTTGCATTGTTACATTCTCAATTAGTTATTTTAGTTCTGCTTGCTTTATCGCTTAGGCTTAGTTTGGTTGGGGATTTTTGGAGGAGAGGAGAAGGAGATAAAGTATTTGGTTAAATAAAATTGAAGGGAAGGGAAGAAAAATGAGGCAAATTTGCCTCCGCTCTAAATTGGAGAGTTTTGAAGGAGAGGAGTGGAGTATTTTTTAAATTTTAATTTATTTTTTTGTCTCTTTTAATATTTTAATATTTTAGTATTTAATAAAAATTAAGATAGTTTTTTATCAGAAATTAAAAATAAAAAAAAAGATTAAAATTTATAATTTTTAAAAAAATTATTGATATAAATAATTTTTTTATAAAAAATAAAATTAAAATAATATAAAAGATAAATTTATCCAAATATAATTATTTCCCCTCTCCTCCTGAACTAAACAATAATCTCCCCTTCCCTTTCTTTCAACCAAACATAATTCATTAAATCCCCTCCCCCCTCCATTAATCTCCCCTCCCTTCCCCTCCGTTGAACCAAACGGAGCCTTAGAAAAGCTCCAATTAACATTGCACACGAGTTGGGCTAAGTTCATGATTGGTCCGATGTCCAGCTCAATTTCAATGGGATTACAAATTTTTGGCGTGGTGTCAAATCCGCTCACCAAGTTGATTAGTTCGGTCAGGGCAGTTTGGGTTTCTATTTCAAAAAAAAATTAAAGGATTTTGAATCTTTAAAGAATTATATATTTATAATTATTTAATTATTTTAAACATATAATCACTTATTTTATAAGTTTTTGTCTACAAATTGAAAATGGAAAAACCAAAATCCAAAAGAAGAAACATAAAAAAAAAAAATGTAAGCATAAAAGATAAAAATTTTAAAAATTATAACTTAGAGCATTGCGATTCAATTAGGGTGATTTTTTTCTAATAATTTTTTGGCATACATTGTGCAAACTGTCAAATATCCAATTGACCCATTTATTTTTCTTAAAAATGCATATTTACTACTTCAAGTTTGAGTTTTTTCGTTTTTAATTTTAAAAATATATATTTTATTTTTTCTCTGTTTAAATGTCATAATTATATTTAAAATGGACCTAACAAAAATTTTAACCTCTTGATTATTTATATTTTATAAAATATATTTAAAATTTTTTTGGTTCAAATTATAAAATGGCTTTTAAAAAACTTTTTTTTATCCTTATTTTGTAATTTTAATAGACATATCAGATCGAGTGACTGGCCAACACCATTGACCCATATTCAACCCTTGGTTTTTTTTTTTTTCGACACTAGATGATCCAATTTAAATGAACCGCACCAAACAATCCGGCCGATATTCACCCCTCATTGCGATTTCCCAAGAGTTGACCCCTGTTTGCAGAAGTTGGTCAATGGTCGCAGGCATTGGCAGCTGGAATTCAACAATACAGTTACTCCTATTCCTTGTTTGGCTGATTTATAAATTCTACCAGCTTTATACTCCGGCTCAATCAGTATAATTGTATAACAAACATGAAAATCGACTTTTTTTTTCAGACACAAATCAGTAGAAGATGGCTTCCCACTCTATATTGGTCTAAATAATGGTTAGATGGGGACAATATGGTTAGAATTAGTTGATGAATTGAATCTTTTTTCTTTAATTTTTTTTTTGGGTGTGTTTTTTAAGAACAAATTTTCTTATTCTTTGTCTAAGCTTTAATCGCGACTAAATATTTATAACAATTTATATAATTAACATCTGTCCACTTGAAAATAGTTCAAGTGATAAAGATAAAATAGAAATATCAATAATTTCAAGATTTAAATCTTTCAATATCCCAGAAAAGAAAAACCAACATCTTAGCATTTAAAAAAAAAAAGATTGTCCTTTTTTATTCTTAAAACTCTTGTTATAATTATTGTAGAAAAGAAAAAAAAAAGTCATTTTAAAACTCACTCTACTCATGCTCCTATCAAATATGGATGCCACGGGTTTAAAAAATCTATATATGCCGCAGATTTTTGTTTTGGTGATTGATTATATTTACATTTTTTTTAATAAATTTTTAAAATTGGAATGAAAGCAAGGTAAACAGCCGAAGGGGTTCAAGAATCCTGGATTTGGTGTGCACGACGTGTCACCATATTAACGATTCAACAACAAATTGGGTAAGGATCGTACAAAATCATTTTGGCATCGTCAATTTATTTTCACAAGGAGCAGCTCTTGTAAGTGTTAACCACACACGGGAACTAAGAGAGAGAAGCACAAAGAGAGAGACACGCACACACATACACATTTAGAGCGCAGCCATGGAAGCTGCATTGTTTAGTCGACTTGCTCTTTCTCCCAACCATGTTTTGAATGCCACAAATCCCGGTACATACTCTATCTACCTAGAATCTCTTAATTGGTAATTTCATGAAGAAATTACAATAGTTATTTAGATTTATAGAAAATTTAGAGGTAAAAAACAATCAAATATGGGAAAACACGGTTTTCTCGATTAATTATCGCATTTCTTAACTTCTCTCGCTTAGTTCTATCAATTAGAGTGTTTCCCATTATTATTGTTCACATTTCTAATCGCAGGAGATAAAAGTTTTCTTTTTAAATATAGCAAAGATCGGAGCACTCTAATGACAGCATCAGCCACTAGATTAGGGAAAGGTGGTGGGTTGTTGGAGAGGCCAACCATAGAGACAACAACACCTGGTCGGGAATCTGAGTTTGATTTGAGGTAATTACAGTATAGGTGCAGGATGGAAATTTCTAATTATTTAATGGTATCATATTCTGGTTGATTAGAACTTTCATTATTAACGAAACAGCTTGGAAATGCCCGTTAGAATGATGAAAAATTCGTGGGCGAGTGGGTTCACGCGGTCCGTTAATAGTCTGTCTTATAGATATAACTAAAATTTCTTCCAGCCTTTAGGTGAATTGATTCCTTGACTGACAATATCAATTGTGCTTGTTAGATGTTAAAATCATCGGCTATATGCATTCTATTGTTGTACACTTAAATCAAGGAAACTTGACTACTAGTTGGAATAACTCATTATGAATACCCAGGTCTATCTGGAATCAGCTCTTCATATTACTGCAGAGCATAGTTTTACATTGTGGTTACGTTGAGATTGTGGTGATTGCGGAAAAATGTGATTCACCGCAACCTCAATATTATAGCTGCATCAAGCCACGCAGTCCACAATTAAAACTATGATGTAGAGAAGGATTTTTTTTTTTTCCACTTTCGGATTGAATTATGTATATTTATTTTCTCGCCTCTTCCTCATTGTGTCCTTTCAATCCTTTTTACGTTCTCTATTTCTCTTAGTAGTCTTGCTGTTTGCATATGATTTTCTTTATTGTATCTCACATTTCTTCTATTTAAATACTGGCAAATTGTTTAAACAATAAATTTAAGCACTATCTTGCAAGTACAGACCTTGATTCTTTTCCTACTGCACTAGTGTAAGATATGCTGAATGAAAGCCATTTGTGGAGTCATGATTTCGGGCTCTTATTGTATGTGTAACTCTAATGAAGGCCCTCTTATTGTTTGGGTAACTCTAATGAAGGCACTACTGTTATTGGTTATTACTTATTAGGAAGCGAACTTGGTGAAAGTGATGAAATGCCAGAGTAGTGGCTTTGGTATTTGCAATTCAAGAATGGTGATCTGTTTATAGTTATCTGCAATATTAGTTGTGGTTACCAAGTTAATCTTCTATGTCTGGGTGGTTTGATGTAAATGGCCTATTTTGAAAGCAATGGTGGAAGTACTGTCACTTGAATGCTGTAATAGGAAACATATTTTAGCCTAATTTCTTGTAATGTTGTAGTTGAAGTCTTTTAACAGCATATCTTCTTTTTTTTCCTTCTAATACTTTGTTGGTGAAATGTTTTCTTTGTTTTTGAAATGAGTTACAACATTATTGGCAAAAGGATTAGTGGTTGAATCATTTCTTTTACTTGTTATCTTAAGGATCAAAAAAGGATACTATATTTCTAACGTAAATAAATCAATTATGGATATTGACCCTGGATTTGTGCACACCATTTCATTTTTGCTGCCTGGTATTATGAGGAAGTTGAAAGCAAAAAAGAAATGGCGAAACCTTGATGATATGTAATGTCTTGCAGGAGATTAAGAAAGACATCCCCGCCTTATCGAGTAATGCTGCATAATGACAACTTTAACAAGCGGGAATACGTTGTGCAAGTGCTAATGAAGGTGATACCTGGAATGACACTTGATAATGCAGTTAACATAATGCAAGAGGCACATTATAATGGACTGGCGGTGGTAATCATCTGCGCTCAAGTAGACGCTGAGGAGCACTGCATGCAATTGAGAGGAAATGGCCTTCTTAGTACAATCGAGCCAGCCGATGGTGGCTGCTGAATAATCGAGTGCTTCAGTCTATATCAGTTTTATTGGTACGCTCATATATGGATTGTACATGTAATATATAGTATCCACGCTGTCTTGTACTTAAAAAATGATCTATGCTGAGGTTAAAGTTGTAAAGTAAGTTAGTAACTAGGCAAGGGAATGTTTTGTTATGTTACATAAGCATGCAGGTGTTATTATGTAACACTACCTGAGTACTGGTAAATATTTACATCAAATTGTGCAATTGACTTTAAATTATTAATTAGTACAGTTAACCTTAGCTCTTTAACAAGAGATCCATCATAGCTACCGTGTGTGATTGGCAAATGTCCAAAAAATGATCCATTAGTGTTCAACTTCCCAGAAATGATATGGGTCACAGTGGCAGGAATCAAACCTGTGTTCATGGCTTAGTTGAACAAGAAAAAATTATCCAAATTATATTCAAGGGCAATTTTGGAAGCCAAACTTGACCGTTCTCAATCAATGAGAAAGTTATCGTCAAGAATTTAGTTATATTTCTTATTTTTGTTAATTCAACAATCTAATTATCTAAACTAGAGAACAGAATGTTGAATTTAACTTTCATGAAGGTAATTGCACTTGTATAATGAGCTTGGCCATATAAATGCTCCCTATCCAGACACTGCATATGAAGCCACTGCCCTAAGTTAGAGGATACTGCCTCTTCAATGCATAGACAAGTAGTTCCACATGCAGAATTATAGTCCCGACTCTCCCCATCGTCCTTAAAAGTGGAATCATGGTTGAGGGGTTGCGGTTGGTGGAGGCATGGTTGAATAGTTTTCTTTGTCACAAAAAATTATCAGTAAATTTTAAAATAAAAATTTTATAAAAAAGGAAGTTAAACATTGAAATATGTCGGAAGAGGATTATGTTCTTATAGTTTTAAATCAAGGCTATTTAAGAATGTTTTAATATGGGACATTTTGCATGAAAGATGCATAACCTAACAAAATAAATGACGCTTAATGTAGTGTAATACTGTAATGAGATGCCCATAAATTATATCCATTATCAATTGCTCAAATCAAGGAGCTACTGAGAACCAAGCATTTAAAATCCACCCGAGACTTGCCGCCCATATGAAACCCATTTAATTCAATGGACCCAGTCCAACTACCAAAATTCTGGCACATTGGTGACTGCATTAATATACTATATATAGAGTAAATTACTTTTTTTAAAATTTAATTAAATTTTATATGATGTATATAGTTTTTATTTTAAAAAATTACACTAGATTCTCCTTTAATTTATTTTCTTACAATAAATGTAATTTCTTATACAATATGCATCTATTTAAGAAATAAAATTAACTTAATTATCTTTACTATTTTATTAAAAATAAAAATATAATATAATATTTTGTAAAAATGAATATTTTGACGAAAAATAAAGTAAAGAAATTTTTATAATATGTATTAAAATATTATGAAAATAGGATTTAATTTTCAAAATAAAAATCTTAGTCGTAATGTAAATAAATTTAAATAAATTAACGTAATTTAGTCATATGTTTAAGAAGCTCAATGTGGCCAACTACACAACTAAATGCATTTCGAGCTTAACAAACCTTTTCCGCAAATTACACATCAAAAGTTAGGTTTTTATTATGGAAGTATGTTGGCCAACAACTTTTGCTTGATTTAATCTGATGCATCTAAGTAGAAAATGACATCCACCAATGATGGTTTTGATTTAGTGATTGACTAAACCGTAAATAGACTACTCTGAATCACGGGAAGTTCAAAGGGGTAAACAGTTAAAATCAAGGGTAAGAAAAGATAAGATGACAGCTTTGACTGAAGAAGACCCCCACTTTCTAATAATGACCATAATGATTAGTTCTTGTGTGCCAAACACGATGAACTACGACGATTAATCGATAAATAATCTAATAACACTTTATTGCCATTACGCTTTAAGCAACAAGCATACACGCTCTGCGTCTTATTACAAATATAAAATTTTTATGTTTAACCCAAAATATTTCTCTTTCTTAGTCCATACGTCATACCTACATAGTAAATAAATAAATAAAAATATTTTATCAAATCTGAAATCTATAATATTTATTTTAAGAGATTTATTATTATTACTTTTAAAAAAATTATTATCAACTTTAATTAAAATCAATAATAATAAGTCCTTTGAAATAAATGTTACAGACTTGAGCCCTAATACAATTATCCCTAAATAAATTCTCGAACCGATCATTTGCTCTCGTAATTTATTCCGTTCACCCCCCCCCCCCCCCAACCAATTTGACGTAAGCCAACCTAATAAAGCCAAGCTCCCCTACTACTTCACTCTTCACACTTCGACTTTCTCCTTTGCTTCCCGTGCTTTCAATTTCTGGGCTCTGCTCTCTGCAACCAAAAATTATGGCTATGACAAACCAAGCATTCCTTTTCTTTACCATAACTCTTTCATTCTCTCTCTCTATTCTTCCTTCTACTTCTTCTCGCAGCTTACCATCTGAGGCTTCTGAACTCTCCACCACTGTTCTTGATGTATCGGCCTCACTAGAGCAAGCCCAGAAACTCTTTACCTTCAACCCTGAAATCCTTGAACCTGATAACCTACATGATGAAGAAACTAAGAGCACCCCCACTTCTTCTTCTTCCTCCTTTTACGTTCGATTACACCCAAGAGAAACTTTACTCAATTCCCAGCACGGGGACTATAAGAACCTGGTCCGGACCCGGCTCCAACGTGACTCGGCCCGAGTGAAATCGTTGATCGCCAAGCTCCAGCTAGCCCTTAACCAAGTCAACAAGTCGGATCTGTACCCGATTGAAACGGGGCTCCAACCTGAAGATCTGTCGACGCCTGTGACGTCCGGCATTAGTCAAGGAAGCGGCGAGTACTTCTCCAGAATCGGAGTGGGACAGCCACCGAAGCCTTTCTACATGGCACTTGACACCGGAAGCGACGTCACCTGGCTTCAGTGCCAGCCTTGTGCTGATTGTTACCAACAAGCCGACCCGATTTTCAACCCGGCCGGGTCTTCTTCCTACAGCCCGCTTTCCTGCGATACCCAACAGTGCCATGCTTTGGACATCTCGGCTTGCCGGAGCGGCAAGTGTCTGTACCAGGTGTCGTACGGTGACGGGTCCTTCACCGTCGGTGAATACGCCACTGAAACGGTGTCGTTTGGGAACTCCGGTTCCGTGAACCGCGTCGCAATAGGGTGCGGCCACGACAACGAGGGGTTATTTGTTGGCGCCGCCGGGTTACTTGGACTCGGTGGGGGACCACTGTCACTTATATCTCAGATCAAAGCGTCGTCATTTTCGTACTGCCTGGTTGATCGCGACTCGAGTAAATCGTCGACTCTTGAGTTTAACTCGGCCCCACCCGGTGACTCGGTTACGGCCGTGTTACTGAGAAACAAGAGGGTGGACACTTTCTACTACGTTGGACTCACCGGAATTAGCGTCGGAGGCCGAATGATCGCTTTGCCACCTTCAACCTTCGCTATGGACCAATCAGGAAGAGGCGGGATCATCGTAGACTCGGGAACGGCCATAACTCGGTTTCAGACTCAAGCGTACAACGCGCTCCGTGACGAGTTCGTGAGACAAACTCGGAACTTGCGCTCCACTAACGGGTTTGCCCTGTTCGACACCTGCTACGATTTGTCGTCGCTGAAGAGTGTGACGGTGCCAACGGTGTCGTTCCATTTCAGCGGCGGGAAAACTTGGCTATTGCCGGCTAAGAACTACCTAATCCCGGTGGATTCCGCCGGAACCTTCTGCTTCGCATTTGCGACGTCGTCGCAGTCTTTATCCATTATAGGGAATGTCCAGCAACAGGGGACACGTGTCAGTTTTGATCTGGCCAACTCTCTAGTGGGATTCTCGCCCAACAAATGTTAGATGTAAACTTACGTATTTAGCCCCTCAATATTGAAACCTAAAAATAGGACAGGTTTGGATTTTTATCGTATCCGTAGCAAAAGTATTTGCTACATTGTAGTGTGCTTGTGTGGGTGCCGAAATGGGTCCACTCTGTTAAATTTGAAAGGAGCAATTTGGGTTTGGATTGGTGTGGCTCATTATTAATTACATAATTGTAATTTTGAATAATGATTTGTAAAGATGAGATATGAGTGGCATGCTCAGCGTCCATTCCATTTCTAGTTATTAGATTACAGGTACAGTTCATATTTCAAGGTATGTGCCACGTGGTATACAGATTATATTTCACCTAACTGTGGAAGAATCTCGTGCCCTTTTGTCTGTACATTTAATTGTGTCATACTGTTGAGCGGTCGAGCGCTCCCCTCGGTGTTGCATGTATCTATCTCTTTATTGAGATAAAATGCATTCTTTGTTTATATATAAAAAAAATTAATTATTTTACATGTATGGTATAAAGATTAATTAAAAATAATAAAGTAACATTGTTGCCAATAAAATAAAAATATTATTTTAATTTTATTTGATGGCCGGTATTTGCCTGCTCTTCCTCTCCTTGTTTGTTTTTTCTTTATATATTTCTTATATTTAGTTGTAATAATATTGCATGTTTTGGCACTTGAAAAGGCGAATATTCTTCTTGGTGGCATGTTCAACTTTGGTGAAATATTGTGGGGACCCAGGACGTGTGGGAAGACGGGAAAGGGTGATAGAGATCGAGTGAAAGGAGCATGTCGCCCCTTTGAAAAAACGCAATTGTAAACAGGTGTAATGTTCATTTATTTGTGTACAATTTATTTATTTATTTATTGCAACTTTAATTAATTTAATTAGAAAACAGTGATATATTCTTGACAAATCAAGTTTTGATTCTGACCCAACTATTAATTTAGATTTAGTTTTTGAAATAATTGGGGGACAACCCTATTTCAATTATGCCCACTAGAATCTACTGTTACTATGCTAAATTGCTTTCAAAATTTCACTAACGTAAGTATTGGAGGTGAAAAGCGAACCCTATCTCATTTTTGCATTACTTGCAAAATTTCTCTCTTGTAACTCTACCCATCATATCAATACAGTAATCGTCGAATCCCAAATCCAATTCTTCAATTCTTTAGTAGATTTTGATAAGCACCAAAAAAATAAATGTATCGGATGTAAGTTTCACTTATAATATGTTTAACATATTTATTGTTTTATTCATAAAAAATTAACTTAATCTATTTGAAAATTCTTTTCAAAATAGTAGTGTGGTGTGATAACAAGATTGTCAATTAAGTTAAAAAAACACATTTTTGTTAAAAAATTAATATATAAACTTTAAAATATAGTATTTTATCTTTTGAAATATTACAACAATTAAAAATATTATGTATAAGTTAAAATTATCTATTATATAAACTTTGTACCAGTCGCAGTCATTTATAGTGCGATGGATGCATTAGACTCCATGTCTTTCTTTTTTTTTTTTTTGTGGCTTCCGTGCACGGAAAAGATATTAATTAGTATTAAAAAGCTATGTGATTGCCAATTCATATTTTGTGTTTCCATCATCTTTTCTGATTATCCTTTATATGATTTTTTTTAACATGTATTTTCCTCAAATTCTCAATTATTAAATGTTAGTTTTAACTGATACGAAATTTTCACCTTTTGTAATAGTTTTGGGGATAAGCTGTTATGTTCTAAAATTTATGTATAAAATTGTAATTAAGTTATAATTCAAGGAGATTATATGTTGTTTTCTTTTTTTTTTTTTAAAGATATTATGCGAAGTAAAATTTTAAGTGCACTTGATAAATGTGAAAAAATTTGAATTTTTATATCCTTAAAGATACATAATGTCTCAATTTAGTTTTCAATTTTTGATTATTTCATTTAAGTTTTTTAAAGAATATTTCGATTTCAATATAGTTCTCAACTTAAAATCGTTAATAGATATGAGTGATGTGGTTTAATATAAAATTAGTATGTTCCTTAAATGTCCAACCAACTGTAGAGATGTAGCTAGGGGGCAGTCTTGGATACTTGACATTTTGGAATTTTTAATATAAATATATATAATTATAGAAAATTTTTCATTTTGACCCCTTAAAAAATGAAATTTTGTATATGGCCCCATCAAAAAGTAAAATTTGCATACAACTTCACACTAAATGAAAAAAAAGAATTTGATTAATAAAATATATTGTCTAATATTTAGACCACTTTATATGATTTTACTCTTTCTAGTTTTTATTAAGATTTTTTTGCTCGTTTTATTATTTAATATTCTTAACTTGTCTTTTGCATTTGTTTTGCTTTTAGCTAGAAAATTTCAATTTCTTAATTCACTTAACATATAAATTTAATAAATTGACTTATTTTATCATTATTATCAAATTATCAATAATTTTTTAAAATATTTATTTAAAACCAATAATGTGATTCATAGGATCTTGGGCGTTGAAAGGGATTAGGAAAAATAAGACATATTTAAGAAATATTGTATAATTATGATATTTTTTTTAAAAAAAACTTTTTTATCACCTAATAAAAAAATTTATATATGCTCTTGCTCACCCACCACTGAAACATATGATGATAAAACATTAGTATATTGCTTGAAATAAATACGACATTAATACTTTGTCATAAAACAACCTTATTTATTTCTTTGTTTTTAACTGATATCTTAGAATTAATATATAAACCGATTCCCCCCCTCTCCCCTCAGGTGGACGTAGGGGTATTAGGCTAGTGTTGATAATAATTGAATTCTAAAAAAGTATCTTAACTTCTCGTTAAACACAATTACGTGAAATTTTAAAAATTATTCAAAATGTCACGTCACTTGTGATTATGAATATGAGTGTCCTTTCCTTAATTATCCAATGTGTTACGCTGTGATGGCGCGTATTCAATAATCCAATCTTCTTTTTATCGTGAGAGAAAAGCCATTCTGTGTTTTGGAGGTTAGATTGATAAAGCGTGTTAATTTTCTATGTAATCCAAAATTAGGCATAATTCCCACACTCTGAAATGCGGGGTCCATCTCCGTAATTATCGGCAAATTTCTTTTGCATGGAAAATGGGTAATTCTTATCTGTCGTTTTTCAGCTGCCGAGAACGACAACAATAAAATGGCAAAGCGTAATATTAAAAATAGATTAAAAAATCTCTATAATTTAATTACACTTGAAAAATTATAAGTAATTCTCTCTAAAATCAAACACTTTATCCTCCAACGAAAACCCGGTTTGTTTAAATAAACTCGTGACCAATGAATGGTGCTCATTGCAATATATATTTCTCTGCACAGTTCTTAAGGCATTTGCAAATTAATATTGATTTCGATCATAATTAGTAAGAAAAGATAAACGATTGGCTTCTGACTATCTTTTTCCTCCTTTTCAACTAATGGAAAAGAGAGAAATTGAGATTTTCAGTAAACAAAAGTTGAAAAGATCGTAACTTATGGAGTTGAAATGGTAGCAAAGAAAGTCGTGACAGATAAAAGGAAGAAACGAAAGATTCTTGTAAATGCACTCGTGGTGACTTGTTCTTCTCGCATTTATTCGTTCTGGTTTATAGGAATCTGTTTTGTTATATTGAAGGGGACTGGCCCGTTGACAATAACATTTTTCTAGTAGGGGCCGAAAGTCTTATTTACTGTTAATTTGAGCTATTCCAACCAGCTGTCTATGAGGCACATTCAACTTTTTGTGAAGAGTATTCCAACCACACATAACTCTTTCTGCTATCTCCTGATGACATAAATCAATTATTGAACTAAATTGTTTGGATTTTAAGTTGTAAGCCTCTACAATTGTTGACATTTAAATGCATTGCGAGGTTTCAATACTAAATTTAACATACATAATCTGATATATATCTTCTAAATTTTATTCTTAAAATGATATCTTTAATTATTTTTTTAATTTTGCCCTAAAGTTCTAGTTTACTTGCTATATTTTTAATTTTCTTATCAGTAAAAATCAAAATTCCTCTCTTAATTAATCGAATATAAAAGTCAACATGCATAACAAAATAATTTTTCCAAATTTTATCTTAAAAGAAGTGTTTAATTTTGCACTTAAGTTTGTCCAAATACTCTATTTTCTCATGAAATCTCTAATTTAGTTCATAGAGTTTGTGGATTAAGTTTTCTAAATATTTAATTTGACCAAATTAGAACATTATGAAAATGAAATTTTAATAAATAAAAAGAATCTCTGAATCACATATTATGCACATTAAGAATAAATAAAGGCTCAACTAACTAGGCCAGCTTAATCATTTTGGGGCAGGTTGGGTCAAAATGAAAATAGACTCAAAACCAGGCCAATAAATGTAAACTTGGCTCTGGTTGAGTTCTAGGTGAAGATATACACCCATCCTAGCCTTATAATTAATGAATATATGTATGTATGTATATATTCTAGCATTTATACTTAGAGATTTTTTTTTTTTTTTGGTTTGGATTGAGAGATCCCATTCTGTTTGTTCTAATTAAAAGTGAAAAAAAAAAAGATCTAACTAAACTCAACATAGTTGAGAATTAGGCCTATAAAATAAGCCAATACCAAGATAGAGCCGAACTTTGGGTTGAGTAGAAAACCCAACCTAGCATAGTATTTATGCAATCCTAATGCATATGTTATTTTTTTGTCTAAAAATTAATAGAATGATTTCACAAGGTATTAATATATTTAAACCTCAAACTACTTGATTGCCAATTTAAAATTATATGGTACTAAAATAAAATTAGGCCAGTTGCAAGATACCAAAATATATTTTACCCATAATTTTATAACTACGGTTTGACATTAGATAGTTTCTAAACTCTAAGCTGCCTTAAGTCATTCAGAATTTTGGTATTTTGTTTGGAAAACTGAAATCTTAAAACTATCACTAATTATCAAGGAGAAGAAACAGATAAATTCTCATCGTTGCATCACTTGTACAGTTTTATGGTGTTTTGTATATGAAATAAAACTATAATTTAAACAAATAATAGTCACAAAATGAAAAAAAAATCAATTTAATTCTTATACTTCAAATATCTAACATTCAAAATTTATCTGATACTCAAAATACTTCAAAAATCATACCAGGATTAGTGTATTGGTTATCGAATAAAGCTTTATTCTATGCATGGGAGTTTAGAAAGTGCTTTGCTAATACTTTAACTATGAAGATGGATCTTTCTTGGCCTGTGGTCTTTGCTATTCCTTGTTGGTTTTTATGGAGATGGAGAAATCTACTCGTGTTTCAGGAGCAGTCTGCTAAACCTTCTAATGTCGTTTATCAAATTTCACGTTCGGCTATGAGATTAATTCTTTGGAGACTGTGAAGCGTCATCAAGTGCTAATTGGTTGGAAACCTCCTCTTGTTGGGTGGGTGAAACTTAATGTGGATGGAGCAGCTAAAGGCAATTTGGGTCTAGCTGGTTGTGGAGGCTTGCTGAGTGGAGGAGAAGGAAATTGGTTGATTGGCTTCACCAGCAATTTGGGCACAAAAGATGCTCTTATTGCTGAATGATGGGGCATGATGAATGGATTGGAATTAGCATAGGATTGGGGTTTTTAAAAAGCTGTTGTGGAAAGCGATTTTGCCATGATGGTTCAAGCTATTAAAGAGGATAGTGAAATGGCCTTGAGGAGAAGTCATAGTCATATCTTACAAAGAATTAAACAGTGGCTTATTGAGAAGTGAAAGCTTAGCGCATTTATCGTGAAGAGAATACCTGCGTAGATTGGCTAACTACATATAGTATGAATCATGATTTGGGCTCTAAGGTGTGATTCACAATCCCTCTCGTGATTTATCTTTGTGTACCAAGTGGGATAGTGGAGGATATTTTTATTCCAGCATGATTTCTTTTTGGTTTTGCATTGTTTTACAATTCTTTCTGTAGGGCCCAGCCCCATTTGCTTACCCCCCCAAAAAAAAAAAAGCTAAGATACCCAATATTTATATTTACCTTGTAAAATACAATTTACAGTCTATTTTAAAGCTTCAAACTTTGTAATTATTTAACGAGCGTATAAAAAACATTAATCTAACAAAAGAAAACTAATAAATAAAATTAGTAGTATAAAAAGATAATCATATATATATAATTAAATTCTTATATATAATATAAAATTTTTTATTAGGTATTGGTATCGAATACTCTATACACCCATTGGTACGGAACAGATTTCAAGTATTCAAAAACTAAACCTAAATCTACTCAAAATTACTATGAATATTTAATTTCAATATCTAAACCTATCCAATATTCCTGATTAATTGGCTATCCGATATTTATTTTGATCGAATATCATCAAATATTAAAAATACTTGTCCAAATTAGCATCCCTATTGAAACATAAATGAAGAGAATTGTCACTGAAACATACAGCTGAAGGGATGTGTCTAATTGCACCATATATATATATAGATATATTTAACTTAGTCGTTCCATTGAAGTACCTTGTTAAAGCTATATATAACAGTACCCAATATGAGTCTTATAAATGCATTCATGTTTTTAGATTTTTTAAATTTAAATTTTATAATTAAAAGATGCCTAAATGTAAAGATCATTTCATGTTAAAAAAGGTAATCATCCTTTGTGTTTCATTAATTAGTCTTAAATGTATTTCATCAACACTCTAACAATGTACTCATTCTTTATGATAATGTACTCATCGTTCATATCAACATTTAATTAACTATGCTGTAGGTGATTTTATCCCCCCAAAAAAAATGTCATAGGTGTTAGAAATCCTCTCAATTGAATATATGGTAAAATATTTCTTAAGTGAAAAAAAAAAAAATACAGAGTAAGAGTTTATATAAGATCTATTTTTTTTACCACTTCTTTTTTTTTTTTCCTAATTCCTTTTGTGTTAAGAAATATGTTATTATTTATTCATCTAAAAATATTTAAATCCACTAGAAACCCATATTAGCGTACCTTTTATTCTCTTCGATACTTATTTTCATCACTTTCCTGTCTTAAAAGTAATCTACGGGAAAAAAAATTCCTTCACATGCCATTTAAATGATCGAATATAGAATAATTAGGAGACAATTACATGTAAGAACAAATAAGCTATGATATTATGTGATAAGAAAGAAAAATTATTAATAATGCTGCTAAGTGCGTCGATCTTATGTTTTGGTAATTTGAGCTCTTAGAAGAATTATATGCATTCACGTAATAGCATTATCCTCGATAAGAAAATCAGAAGCTTTCCGCATTTTAACAAGAAAAGAGAGTGCTTCCGCACGAGGCTCTTGAGGATCACGGTCGGTAGGTTTGTTTTTTATTCTAAATCGAGTTTCGGGAGAGATGGACTAATTCACAATATACTGAATTCAGAATTCTTTAGCAAAGAATAAAAAACAAATTTGTCGACCTGTACAATTCCAACTCGCTTTTTACTTGTACAGTGAAAAATAACCGAACGCTATTACATTTCATTGTATATTTGTATAGACAAACACCACTATCTATAGTATCAATGATCAATATGTACAGTATATTTGATAATTATCATTAAAATATTAAGTTCACGTCATTTGAGTAATGACCGCTAAATGAGTTGTTGTACACCAACTAGAGTGCATGTGGAAGATTAGCTATTTTCTCCCCAATCAGGGATTCTTCCGAGCCATTACTGCAAGGGAAAAAAAAAAAGCATTAGTCAGTGAAATCAATCTAATAGTTATATCAACGAAATTCATTTTTCAAATATTTACCTAAGATAGCTCAGAGCTGACATTCGATAAAGACAGGTGAAGACCAGAATATGCAATCCAATCGTATAAAAGAAAGCAAAAGTTCGGGCATACCTGCAAGAGCATTCTTTATCAAATAACGATGCACTAAATTCTACTACCCACAAAAACAAGAACGAAAGAAAGATACTCTTAACATATTCCAGAAACACTCACAGTGAGAATTAAAAGTTAAAATAAAATCCTGAGGCAATATCTACAATAAACAATAATGTAACAACAATGCCCACAAGTTCTCATGGAATGAATCATTTGCTGCCAGCAGAGTCTGGATCTCTATAAGGACAAAGCCAATTGGCAGAGCGAGTCCTAGACAATAATTCTGTTGAGATAAATAATGATACACTCAAAGGTAAAACAAATATTGAAGATGGCATCAGCAAGGATCAGGACGGTAAAAATTGAAACTCTAGGCAGTATATGAAGACATTGGTTCAGAAAACAGAAACAGTATCAGTACAATCAATAGGAGCCTCCAACCCATAGAGAAAATTATGTTATAAATGGTGGCTGATGATACAGCAAAATGTTGGATCATGAGCTCTAAGTAATTAATTACTATTAATTAAAATGTGAGATTATTTAATCAGAAGGAAACAGGAAGATTAAATCATTGGAGACTCTGAATTAAATATAGCAGAAAAGCATACTTGTTCCCAAGAAGAAAACGTCCACTGCTGAGTGTGATTCTGTCCCTGAATCCTAACTCTTTGTATCTTTGATCCCTTTCCTAATTTCATGCAGAATAGATAGATCAGCTCATAATTAGAAACAAATAACATTAATTACAAATAAAGAAGACATTGAGAGAGAATTAATTTGTGTTGCACGGTTGCCTACAGGCTAGAATAGGATATTTGAACTGAAGACTCCCTCACTGGGAGTCCTATATACTGTTTCACAAACAAAAGAAACTCTGAAGAAAATGGTGTCTCACATCATCGACTTTAACATATAAATAAGGTTCCCTTCAAGATCTTATCATTTGGTTTTTGTTATCTTAAACAGAAAGGAAGTCTTCTATTTCAACATATACGTTCATCAGGATTAGTCAGGATGAATCATTAATTCAAACTGTGAGGATATAAATACTTGATGCTTTTCTTAAGGATGAATGGGACATGTCCACCTTTTTCGAGAATGCTGCAAAAGGATTTATGTCATCCTCATATATCTTCTTGTATTTAGATTCAACATCTGACGTGAAACCACTTTCAAGATCTTCTGCATACTGTACATAAATATAAACTCAATAAAATGTGAAGTTCAGGGAAAAAATATCAGAAATAGGAAAAGAAAAAAAGAACACCAAGAAAATAGTAGCATCATACTAGAACAAAGAGAACAGTTTAGACCTTTTTGGAACCCCTGGAAACCACTTTCTCAATATTGTAATCTTGAACATAACGAATCTTCCCATACAGTTTTACATTATCAGCTTTTGTCTTTTCCAGTTCCACCGATAGTACTCCAATCTTCTCCTTCAACTGCCTTACTTCCTGTTAGAAGTGAAAATTTCACCCAAGTCACATTGCCACATCTGTAATCTAAAATTTGATTGCAATAATGTCAGATTGAAATAAATAAGTCAATAATGAAATTAAACATACCTCTTCTGTCTCTCGCAAGCGTGTCCTAAATCGATCCCTCTGATTACAAATCACTTTAAGCATTGAGCTCTGGTCCTGGTCTAAGGATACATGCCTTGGATCTGTAGTCTGATGCAGAAAAGGCAATGTAAAAATCTTTAAAATTTAAATGAACAGATATGCAAGATAATGCAGAAGAAAATTTTCAATGTGGAATTAATCATAGCTACGGGATTATCCAGTAAGTAGTGGCAAAAACACAATCTTTTGATCAACAACAACAACAACAACAAAGCCTTTTCCCACTAAGTGGGGTCGGCTACATGGATCAATCGACGCCATAAATCCCTATCATAAATCATATTTCTAGACAAACCATTTAAATCTAAATCTCTCTTAATAATTTCTGCTATAGTTTTTCTTGGTCTTTCTCTACCTCTACTTATTGGACTATTCTCCATCACATCTACTCTCCTAACGGGGGCTTCTATAGGTCTCCTTCCCACATGACCAAACCACCTAAGTCTCGATTCTACAATCTTTTCTACAATAAGTGCGATTTTCACCTTCTCTCTAATGCATTCATTTCTAATCCTATCTCGTCTAGTGTGTCCACTCATCCATCGCAATATTCTCATCTCTGCAACATTAAACTTATTTTTTTGTTGACTTTTTGTTGCCCAACACTCAGTTCCATACAACATTGCAGGTCTTATAACTGTGCGATAGAATTTACCCTTAAGTTTGAGTAGTACTCTTCTATCACAAATAACGCCCGAAGCACTCCTCCATTTCATCCACCCTGCTTGAATCCTATGCTTTACATCTTCTTCTATTTCCCCGATATGTTGTATGATGGATCCAAGATATTTAAATCGTGTGACTTGTGGTAAGATATGTTCTCCAATTTTTACTTCTACGCTAGAAGTGGTGTGCCTCTTACTAAACTTACACTCCATATACTCCGTTTTACTTCTACTTAAACGAAAGCCATGAGCTTCCAAAGTTTGTCTCCACCTCTCCAACTTCTCGTTTATTTTCTTTCTCGATTCTCCAACTAGGACAATATCATCTGCAAAAAGCATGCACTGTGGCACCGGCTCTTGGATATGTTCAATAAGCACATCCAAAACTAAGGTAAAAAGATAAGGGTTCAAAGTTAACCCTTGATGTAGACCAATAGTTATCGAAAAATCTTCTGTAAGTCCACCTTTTGTTACTACGCTAGTTGTAACCTTATCATACATGTCTTGGATTGCTCGAATATAAGCTATACGAACTCCTTTTTTCTCCAAAGCCTTCCATAGAACTCCTCTTGGCACTCTATCATATGCTTTTTCTAAATCAATAAACACCATGTGTAAATCTCTTTGATTCTCCCTATATCTCTCCATTAATCTTCGCAACAAGTATATGGCTTCCATAGTTGACCTTCCTGGCATAAAACCAAATTGATTCTCCTTAACTTGACTCTTTTTCCTTAACCTTCGCTCAATTACTTTTTCCCATAATTTCATAATGTGGCTCATGAGTTTAATTCCTCTATAATTTGCACAATTTTGAATGTCCCCTTTACTCTTATAAATAGGGATTAAAATACTTTTCCTCCACTCATCTGGCATCCTCTTAGATCTCATAATTCCATTAAATAACTTTGTGAGCCAACTTATACCTTTCATTCCCAAACTCTTCCATACTTCAATGGGTATATTATCCAGTCCAACTGCTCTGCCATTCTCCATTCGCTTTAATGCTTCTTTTACCTCTACCTCACAAATTCTACGGTAAAAAGTATAATTTCGATCCTCTTCTTCCGTGTCTAACCTATCCGATTGCAATAAAATCTCGTGCCCTTCATTAAAAAGCCTATGAAAATAACCCTTCCATTGTTCTCTGATATCTCGTTCCGTGACTAACACTTTCCCGTCTTCATCCTTAATGCATTTCACTTGATCCACATCTCTTGTCTTTCTTTTCCTACTTTTAGCTAACTTGTAAATACTTTTTTCTCCAACTTTAGTACCTAAAGATTGGTATAAACCATCAAATGCCCTTGCTCTCGCTTCGCTCACTGCCTTCTTAGTGTCTTTCTTAGCTACCTTATATTTTTCCCAATTTTCATTACTCTTACATAATGACCATACTTTATAACACTCTCTTTTAACTTTAACCTTATCTTATACACTTACATCCCACCACCAAGATTCTTTATCCCTAGGTCCAAAACCTTTTGATTCACCTAATATTTCCTTTGCTACCTTCCTAATCTCTTTAGCCATTTCATTCCACATATCGTTAGCACTTCCTTGTATTTTCCAAGGTCCTTCTTCTATAATCCTTCTCTGCAAATTCTTTTCTTTATCCCCCTTTAGTTGCCACCACTTAGTCCTTACCACTCTACCTTCACATTTACTTTTTACTCTCCTCCTAATTCTTACATCCATAACCAAAACTCTATGTTGAGTAGTTAAACTCTTTCCCCGTATAACTTTGCAATCCATGCAAAATTTTCTATCCGATTTCTTTATAAGAAAGAAATCAATTTGAGAACATACCCTACTACTTTTATACGTGATAAGATGTTCTTCACGTTTTCTAAAACAAGTGTTAGCTAATATAAGATCGAATGCTAATGAAAAGTCTAAAATAATTTTACTCTCTACATTTACTTCTCCTATACCATGTCCTCCATGAACACCCTCGTAGCCTGAAGATACCCTTCCCACATGACCATTTAGATCCCCTCCTAAAATAATCTTTTCTCCTAATGGTATTTCCTGAACTAAACATTCTAAATCTTCCTAGAACTTTACCTTATGAGATTCTTCTAACCCTACTTGTGGTGCATAAGCACTAATAATATTAAAGATTTCCTTTTCTACTACAAACTTTAATGCAATGATTCTATCTCCTAACCTTTTGACATCTACTACAGTATTCTTTCAAAACTTATCTACAATTATACCTACCCCATTTCTAGATTTATATTTACCAGTATACCAAAGTTTAAAACTTGAAGTATCTAATTCTTTCGCTTTTTCTCCTACCCATTTAGTTTCTTGTAAACACATAAAATTAATCCTTCTCCTAATCATAGTATCTACTATTTCCATAGACTTACTAAGTGTACTTATATTCCAAGTTCCAAAACGAATCCTACTCTCATGAACTAACTTCTTTAGCCACATTCGTTTACAAAAATGTGGTAACTCTTGCTTATTTTTCACTACATCCAGGCGACGATGCAGCGGCTCTTGCTCACTTCTCACTGTACTCGAGCTATACAGCGCGTTACTTACGGGCAACGACCTAGCCTTACGTCTAATATATCGATTGTCCATGTCATAAAGATTCGACAAAGTTTTACGTTGGCTGTCGACGGCCTAACACAACCCTCCTCTTTTTCCAGGCTTGGGACCGGCTATGACCAATTAAATTCGGCCTAACACAACCCTCCTCTTTTGATCACACGCATCAAATTTTAGGAAAATAAAAATTTCCAACCACACATATTGTTAAAGTATCAAAGTAAATATATGGTATCATGAAACTATCAATAGCTTAGGCTGTTAGGAATGAGCCTATAGATGTTAAATGTCCCTCACATAAAAGCTCTTTCGGCTTTCATGCACATGGCCACCATTGCCTTGTGCTAAAATTTGGAGTAAATTACATGAACTTCCCTTGAATTTTGTTAAAATTACACGAACTTCCCTTCGATTTTTAAAGTATACACAGACCTCGTTGACACAAAAAATAGAACTACACTTTGATCTAATTTCAATTTTTTTGACTAAAATATCCTCCATTAACCTAAAGACATTTTTTTGTTGGTCAAATTTAATGAAAACAAAATCTATTCTTCTTTATTTTTATTTGTACATAATTTGAAACAAAATCTACTATTTTTTATTTTTATTTGTGCATATTTGGATATAATATATATTTATATATGTAGGTTAATAGAGGGTATTTTAGTCAGAAAATTTAAAATTAGACTAAAGTGTATATTTTGAAAAATAGAAGAGATGTTTATGAAATTTCAAAAAAACTCAAGAAAGATTGGCATAATTTATTCAAAATTTAATTTGAATGTGAGAAGAGGGCTGCTAAGGATCAAATTCCTCACCATTTGGTCAAAGAGGCTGCATCCCCTGTCATTAAGTCAACTATCCCCAAAAGCTTAAATCGTAAGGAGAAGGCCTAGGAATGATTTTAATTTACACCTCCACCAGAATGTGTCCCCATATCGGAATTCTCCATTCTCCCAACAGTAAATACCATGAAATTGCTAAATAACAATGCCGGATGCTCCCAGTTTTTCTCTTTACAAGAATACAGAATGATAAATTTTTGTTAACAAATGCTAGTCCTAATTGTTTAACATCTCCCCTTAAAATTGTTCAAATGCTGTTGGAATTCTTAAGCTATTTCACTAAGTACCAGCAGTGTTTCCCCAAATATTTATTACTAAAAATTCAGAAAATTCATATGCAATTCATACCTAGCCAAAGGAGATTTAACCTGGCTTTACTTAAATGATATACTAGCAGGCCTACAAATACCAACAATAAGCCTTTTTCCACTATCAGGCGGACAAATAAACTTCAAAAAATCATTACAGAGAACTGATTAGGTATCCCTATCAGACAAAACAGTAATAACCTACAATTGGGTTAAGTGAACCAATTTTCAATTGCTGAATGCATAATATTTGGTTTCTATTAAAGAGGAGTTTACCTCAGTTGCCTCACCCCCACCTGCCTCTGAAAGATCCCAGTCATCAAGAAAAGGTCCTTTGCGATCCTTAGAACTATAACCCTGTATCAGAAAGGGCATGCTAGGTTCACGATAGAAATAACAAGCACAAATGTCATCCTAATTTATAAAGGATGACATAGGAAAGTACAGGGGTTCATTTCTATTGAAGTAGCAGATATAGTAATAAAAACACTAGCGGTAGTTGATGCAAACCTTCAATATATCATCTTCCAACTTCTGTATCAATTTTTGTTGTTCATTAACCTTCACTGTAAGTTCTGCTATCTTCTGCTCTGCTGCCTCCAATAAAGATGTTTTCTCAGAAAGTTTGACCTGAAAATGATTGGATGACATTTAAATAACTACAACAACAGCAATGATACCCACAAATAATTTGTTAGGCCAGTCTCAGAAAAGAAATTAAATGGTTACTTGATCCCTCAGCTTGGACAAGGTTCAATTGAAGGAATTATGGCACGTCCTAATAGTTCTTGCCTTCTTTGGCAACAACTCAAGAAATCTTCAGGTTTGTGTGAGTTGATTACCTTCATTTATCATTAGAAGTTGGGCAAGGGGGAGAAGCGGGGAAAAAAAAGAAGGGGGGAGGGGATGGAATTGCTTAATTTGTCCCACTTCTAAACAAACCAAGTTTATACCTTCAACTGTGTCAGTTCATGTTCCATTTTCCGGTTTTTGTCAAGAAGAAGAGACTCCATCTTGCTCATCTCCTCCCCACTTGTAGCCACTTCCCAGTCTTCAGCCTCAATCGAATTATAGCCCACTGCCTGTAAGCAGAACCATAGAGAGTTAGATTGATAATGCATTACTTGGTACCAAAATGAAAAGTCATTAACTTAGTTATATTTGTAGATACCTAAAACACTAGAGAAAATAGAGAAAACTAAAATCACCTGCAAAATCTTCACTTTCTTCTGCAAATCATCGACCATTTTTGCTGTTGGCCTTGCATGAATCTCTTTCTTCATCTCTTCAAGAGCAGCCTCCTATATTAAGAGAGGGATAACCCAACCCACCAAAAAAAAAAAAGGCAAAAAAAATGAAAAGAAAAAGAAGTTAGAGCTCACAGGTGATTCCTAAAAGAAGAGGATTATGATGGATGTATAAAGTAGTGCAGAACATTCATGAATACCATTCTCCAAAAAAAGAAATCTAGAAAATAATGAACATAAACTCAAGGTATGAGCTCACATTTTAAATAATATTATGGCCAGGGAAAGCACAAAATTTGGCATACATGTAAATGGATTGATATGACTTCCTTGCAATTCACTAACATAGCTAATAATGACTAGCAATGCATCTGATTTGGGACATTGCGCGACCCACCCAAAAAATATGGGAACAAACTCTTCAAACATTCACAATTTTTGGTTCATTTGCCAGGTTTAAAAAAAAAAAAAATACTTAGACCTGACAACCACTCCCAATCAAGTCATCATGCATTCTTAAGCAGCAGAGTTACCCTCAGATACGTGAATGACTCAAGTCAAATGCAATGCATCATATTAGACACTGATAGCTGAATAACAGGCATCAGCCCCCCCCCCCAACTCTCTTCTCTAAAGCATAAAAAATTAAATATATTTTAGACATCTTGCTACTCAATATAACTTTATGAGAAAATTTAAGGATAGGTTTTAACCGTTAACATATCACAATGTGTGCAAGTTTATTGGATCTAAAAGCATGGACTAAGGCAGGTGTTTGTCACTTACTTTATGCTGATTTACAAGTACTAGCATCGGGGTTCCAAGGGATTGGACTTTGGAACTTGAGTCAAATAGGCTCTAGTACTATATCAAAGAACCAGGGAACCTAAAAAATTTCATCTAGTAGCTTAGCTCAAATGTACTACTACTTTTTTCCCTCTTCACTTTTATGGCTGTCAGGCAAAGAAGAAACTTTAACCTGAAATGGTCTTACTACTGGATTTGCACATACAATTAGAAAAAAAAAAAAAAAAGGAATATAATGAATCTGTTCAAACATAAACATCTGGCATCAAAAGAAATTAGAGCTACAGATGAAGTCTTCATAAGAAGACCTGCTGAAACATCACCTTTTCATTGAGCATTGCAGTCAATTTCTTGATGTCATTCATGTGTTCTTCCTGCTCATTTGATAAGGTTGTTTCAATATTGTGCAGCTCCATGTTCAATTCAGAGATTAGCTTCTCTTTGGCATTTAAAGAATTCTCAAGCATTCTGTTGGAGTCCAAATTGTCACTGCAACAAAAAATCAACAGTAATCAGAAGGCCCAATTAAGAAGAAACAAAAAAAGAGGGAAGAATTAGAGAAGTATAAATGTAAGTATGCATATATAGTTCAATAGACAGATAGATAGACAACAAGAAGTCAAATGTGCGCTACTACATAGCTTTCAATATGATGCGTTCATCACAAAAATTGTAATTTTCTTTCTTTTGGTAACTATAAATCACTCATTCAGCACTTGAATGACAGTACTTCCACCATTGAAATACCAAAAAGTTGAGGGATCCAAAAAATCACTCCCTGAATGTTTTCTTAGTGCATATATCCATATGTGATAATCTGTTCATGCAGTGCAGCTTTACTCAGATTATTTGGAGGCAAAAGTTGGAATTGCAACTTCACTTGGTTCCAAGAAAACAGGAAACTGAAGGCATAAATTACCGTATCACTTGATGAAACAGGAAAGTAGTTTGGCCAGCCAGATAGTTAAAATGTAAATGTTATTTATTTTAGAAAGGGAAATATGTGTAAATGTGTACAGCTATAGCCTCAAGTTTTTGCTTTGTCGCTTTGGGTGTAACAGATTTCATTTATCAAATGAAAAAAAAAAAAAAAAGAAGAGAGAGGGAGGGCCACCATATACCTTTTCTTAATTTCAGTCTCTTCATTTGCTGATTGTAACTGAGATTGGAGAACTCCCTGCACAGAAACAGAGAAAGATCAGTAGAACAAACAGCAAACCTGGTTGAATCATGAATGTGAAAAAGAATATCAGCAACATGAAACAAGATTCATTTCACTCGGTGTTACAGAATTTATGTTATTCCAGGAGCTGGTAAAGTAATAAAAGATGTAATTTTACATCATAGGCAATCAAGACACACCTATAAAAGTACATAGTTCATTCATCAATAATTGATTACATACTTTCTGGATAATATAATCATATATTCCTATTTCTTATGCACACATATCAGAGACGATTGTCAATGTAACAATGAGAGCATCATACATAAAATTTTAAAGTAGAATATATATCACCCGAGATAACGAATATAAAGGATCAGCCTATCACAGATTAAAGGAAATTACACAGGCAAGGTAAATATAAATGTAATAGTTTATAACACCATCTAGGGTGCTGTCAATACTTCTCTTTTTTGCTTTTTCTTTTTTTTTTTGGGAGAGGGGTGTCCAAATCATTTTAGATAGATTAAAAAGTTTTATTAGAAGGAAGGAGATACAAATACACTTCATTTGCTTTGACAGTATTTTTCTTGCAAATTTCAGAAGATTCATGTATACAAGAAATTATCCTGCATTTCTCTTTTCTCTTCAACTTAGGAAGATTCCTGGGTGTTAATTTCATACATACATGGCTTAACTTCTCTTATGTTAGATTAAAAAACTCTCATTTTAAATAGGCATACATCTATTCACAGCAGCGACATATTATTTTTAAGAGTAAATTACATTTCCCTCCCATGAGAGATGTTCAAATTACATGGCCCTCTCCTCTGTTTGAAAATCTACACCTCTTTTCTTTGAAATTAAAATATGCACTATACTAACCTCCCCTAAAGCAAAAGATGAGCCACAATTATACCTATTTCGACCAAAATACCCTTACATCTATTATTTATATAATATAACAAGTATTATATATGTACTTCACCAATACAAAAATAGTCAATATTCTAAATTTAGAATAAATTAAATTTATAGTTTTTAATGCAAAATAAATAACATTGAAATAAGAGTTTGAAAAATTATTTTTTAATCAGTTATATGTTTAATAAAATAAATCATTGTTATTCTTTAAGGTATGTTGGTTATATTTTAGCTGGGAAGTGTGTGTATTTTCGTAATAGAGGGGAGGGTTGTGTAATTTAAACATCTCTCATGGGAAGACATAGTAATTTACTCAAATTTTAATTCAACAGGGTACTTAGTATAAACCAAAACACAGTACTAGAATACTTCATAAAGAATGGAACAGTTGGAAAGAAAGCAGCAAAACTTAAAGAGTTTGACAATAGAGGTTAAAACCTGATGTGATTACAAGAATTTATGCATTTCAAAATCAAATGAAGGTTTGCGTATTGCACCTTCTCTCTCTCCAAACTAAGAAGCCGGGTTTGAGCCCGTTCAACTTCATCCATCAGAAGATTGGCCTCTGACTGCTTAGCAGCCCTCTCTTCCTCTGAAAATCAAGAAAACAAGAGATCGTATATTTTTTTTGATATAACGTGATAAATCATCATTTCAATATGCAAAAAGAAACAGTAAAGTGCTGAAATTAGATTATACTGAATCGTAACAACTGATGTTACAGATTCAAGTATAAAGTATATGGCCAGAATTGAAATGAAAACTAGCTGATTACCAGATTGAGCACGGAGTTCGAACAACTGGTTTTGTGCAAGTTCATGTAATTTCTGCATATTGGAAACACTTTCTTTAGCTTGCCTCAACTGGTCTTGTAATGATTGTTCCCTGCATACAAAAAGGGATCATAAATCTAGGGAAGTAATGCCAAGTTAGAAAGACGATGGTTCCAATAGGAGAGAAATGGTCAAAGTGCAGTGCTAGAAGGACAAATACCTCTATGCAAATAAATGACAATAATCTCAAACAACTTGTTACAGTAGCCGAGAAGATACCTGTCTTTTATAACTTCCAATGTTTTCTGGTTCTCTTCAGCCAGACTGCGTTGCTTAATCTCGACAATTTCTTTTATTTTCTCTTCCATCTGATACATATCAATTCAGTTGTAAATTAATTGAAGACAGGCAAGTATAGTAAATGATCAAATTCACAAGGTGTAGAACATTTGGATGTGATCTAGTTGCATTGCAGGTCATAAGATAATAAATCATCAATACAATGACCAAAACAAAGATAACAAAGATTTTAAATATTATTTGAACTGATAATTTATTATTACTTCATCAACATAACAACAAAGATGTTAAATATTATTTGAACTGAAATTAGAAAACCACGGAGACTCAGCAATTTAAGAGCTGGCCAAAATGTATTATTAACAGTTGACATTCGGTGGCACTGGCAGTCATGGCAAGGTTCCTTACCACAACACAAATAGCACATTTCTGCATTCTTTCATCTGCATGTGCATTTGCATAAACATATTCATACAATTGGCATAGACCTTATTCAAATGCATTGGAGTTACTTGTAAGAAAATTTTATCTACTGAAATGCAATATAAGCACCTGTAAATTGAGGGACCAAATTGAAATAAATAATTTGTGGAGGACCAAATAGAAATTAACCTATCTCTCAAGGACCAAAATTGGGTTTTTTACTAAATAGTATTATATAATGTTCACAATGTAAATCTCTCCAGTCTTTGCTGTACTTATAATTACACCTAAAGTTTATTCACTCTCCTAAAGCTTGTAATATTAAAACAGGATGGGAAACAATTTTGTGAGAAAATAAGAATGAAACGTAACATACTCATGACAATACACACATGCACATGCATACAAATCCAGAACCCGGGGGGGGGGGGGGTGTTGTTGGGGAAATTGACACACTGACAGGTAGGTCCCCAAAATGAAAATCAGACGATGTCATTATGCAATAGTATTTGTAATATCCAAAGCATTAACACCTGTTGCTCTAACTGTCGATTTCTCTCTTCAAGTCTTCGTATTGTAGCCTGTTGATTCTTCAAGTGAGTTGCCTCTGTCCTGAATTCCTCAAGCTCAACTTGCATTTTTCGATTCTCAGATTCCAGCTCAGACAACTTGAGATCTTGCTCCTGTAAAAAGAAATTATATCAGAATATGAATAAGCACATGCAGATATGCACATAACTTCCCACTCACAGTTACACAACTTAATTGCATGCTGATGATGCACGTAAGTTTCATACATACAAAGCAGGACAGGTGACAACTGTGCAAGCAGGCAAAATGGTGAATTCTTAGCAGCATATTGTCAGCGGCCTAAGTTTGTTCTCTATTTTCATACAAACCCATGCACATGTACCCATTAGACAAAAGTTAATAGATAAACAAAGACTAGAAGAAAAGACAGTTGACATTTGGAAAACATAAATTTGCCTATTTCTGTGTTTAAATGATCACATATTTCACAAATGTATTATTGGGAGGTTGGATGTAGCTACATAGAAGTAGCTGATATAGTTGCAGCAAAAGCATAGAAATTGCATGGCAATTGCTGCTAGGAGAGACGCTAATGTATAAGGCAGTTATTCTCATGATGGTTATATGATAATGTGATAGTCGCCATGGTATATGGTACTGATAAAGAGCAAAAGGAATCTAGCATGGGCATCAACTAATGGTGGCAGCAGGGTGGAGTTGATTCATTAGGATATTTGGTTCAAATTATCAAGAGAATGCATATAAGAAAATTTGACTTACAACTGGTAGGCATGGATCTGCCAATGACTTTCTTAACCTTCATTATTCATACAACTACATCACCTCAAAGAATGACAGCGTTTCTTTTCTTTTCCTTATATACTAGAACATTCCTTAAATTGTACATTTATATGTGAAGTAAGCTAGTGTAAAACCTTTTGACAAAAGCATAGGCCAAAACTGAGTCATGCTAGATCAAAACTGAGTATCTGTTTCACTACATTTATGTAATTACTCTAGTGTCTCCCTGCTGCAGTCTTATACCATAAACAAATCGACATCTATTTTAAAAAGCAGAAAATATGAAAGTACTGATGCTTACAGAGTACTAAGAAATGAAAACAATGCATTGCAGATTTAAATAACAGGCTATGAATATGTATAGTTACAAAAAATATTGCTGATGGAAGAAAAACAACTTTTACTGGATGATAGCAAAATATTATTAAATGAACATCAATAAAGATCCCTCAGTAAAATAAAACGTTATTTTCATGGATTAAGATCTGAGAACCATACATACATATCCATCCCATGCAATCATATGTTATACATCCCTCAATATTAGAAAAAATCTACCACGTACATATGATATTAGAAAAAGCATTACAATTGACAGTTTAAATTTGTTCAAATGGGCCACCAAGGTGAAATGCTGGAACTCACAGCAATGGATGCAAGGGCTGGATAAGGATCAGGAGCCTCATATAGCTTTTGATAGATGTTAAGAAAAGCATTTTCTCCAAATTTTGCCCTCTTAGTAAGATTATCCACCTCCTCTTGGTAGCCCTTAAGCAAGGTATTAAATAGACTTAACTTCTCCTCAGGTGAAGCTTTCTTAAAATCTGTAAGCAGCATAATTTCCATTCAGTTTCCAAAACACCAAACACAGAAAAAAAAAACTGAAAAATAACAATTGCAGAGATATAAGGGAAAGAAAAGTGAAGTTAACACCCCCCCCCCCCCAAAAAAAAAGGAAAAAAAGAAAAACTCCTAGATCTCTACTTTACATGACTAAGGGTAGGATTAAGAATGTAACCTGATCATATTAGGTCACTTCCTTTATGTCTATCTTTCCACCATAATTTGGAAACAGTAGCAAGCATACCTCTAGTGCTCTCTGCGAGCTTCCGCCTATTTTTCTGACTATTTTCCTGGTTTTCTGCAATCCGGAGCCCTTGTTCATCCAGTATGGATTTCTCCTTCTCTAAGTCAAAATCTGCAAAGAAGAGAAATTGTAAAATCTTAGCAGTTTGCACCTGTTACGTCGCTATTATCCCTTTGGTTCAAAATGGGTTTTGTTGAGCACTAGTGCAGCACTATATTAAAAAGTGGCATTATATCATAGAGATCACCAAGTGAGATTGAATGCACCAAAACAAGAAATTAAGTGGAAAAATAAAATCAAATGAATGTAAGAAAGTTCGTGAGCTTTTGGCATAATTATATATACCACACATACTGCATTCGATATTCTAACTGCAAATGCCATGAAGGCTTAAACTAGCCAGTATCATAGGATAACAGTATCATCAGTCAAAGTAGAAAAAGATGATAGGAAAAGTAAACTAGTATATTCAATCAAAAAGTTAGTAAGTTCATCATTCCTCTTTGACAATCAGATCAGCAACAATATGATTGCAGTAATAAGCCAGATTTATATAGCATTATTCATCACAATATATATATATATATATAATCCATTTTTTAATTATTAAACTTTTCATTAACAAAGTTGTAACTCACATCAGTTCTGAGTTGATAAACATAGACTAAAGTACCAAATCAACTAAAGAGTACAACTTCTGCAGTAACCAAAATGAATATTTCATACTGCATATGTACCAAAACTATCAATATTTAACCTGCATTGTAAAACATACTGGAAGATATAAGATGTCATAGAATTACAATAAGGCAGCATAGATGCCAGAAAATTAAAACTTGCAAATTATGCATTTAAACTTGACATGGATTTGTAGTTGAAAAGACAAACATGGGGAAGATAATACACTCATTAATATAGAGAAAAATAACAAAATTTAATTTAAACCTTCCATATGACATGTTCTACAAGAGACAAACATAATAAGCATTACAAATTGACCAAATTCAATGAGTTTATTACTATTGCTTTGATGCTTTGCTTAGATCTATGGCACTCCCCCCCCCCCCCCCCTTTTTTTTTTTCCTTTTTTGCATAACTTCTCCTCCACCTGCTGTGGTTCATTGTTCTAAGAATAACTCAGCAAATGGAATTCATTTAAAACAGCAAGGTGACATTCAAGAAATAAATATTTGGTGTCTCATCCATTTTCAAAATTGATAGTGGTATAAACGAGCACCTTTCCTTCTGATACTGCCTCTGAATACAAGTGAACAAGAAGCTAATGTTGCTAAAACGTTCAAGAAAGGAAGCTAAATACCATAGTTATTTGACCATTCCCCTTCACTTCTTTGTAGGATCTTTGAGATCCACGCTATGCTGATTTTACAAAGTAATAAGTAGAAAGAACAAATTTTACTAACTTGAGTTTGACATTAAAAAGTCAAGAATGAGTCCATTTAGGTCTGATTAAGATGCTTGAAGATTCCATTTCTAAGTGAGTCATTAATTTGAGATTTGATTTAACGAGGAAAAAAAAACCATAGTTCAGCAGAATGTCAGAAACTATACCCAAAAAAATAGCCCCGGGGTGGTGAACAACACCAATTTAGAAAAAGAACCTCATTAAGCAATCATACTTGTTATCTCCACCACATCTAACCAATTAAGATTTAAAAGTAAACAGCCGACAAGGTTAAAGCTTAAAAAGAACTATTACTTAGCGGTTGAGCTGAATTTAACGATTCAGCGACATCAACTAAAACGTGTAATTTAAGTTATATGTCGTGGAGAATGATAAGCATAATGCTAACAGACAGGTGAAATTTCGGATACCTTTCCAGAAGCTGGAGACGACAGAAATCGGAGAAGAAGACGAAGATTTGGATTTGTCTCTCTCGGATCCACCTTGCGGAGCCTCCATTTCTGCACTTGTGGATTGTGACGAGTGATTATGTTGATCCCTTTAGCTTCTACCAAACAAAATTCTCGGCGGTAATGCGGGATCAGCAAAACGATCGTAACGGGATTTTGTCTAGCCGGTGTTCATTCAGTTTTTCCGGGATTGACAGATGAGCAGCGAGTGCTACACTGCCGCTTCTGCTCTGGGTTCATATCGTAACAACCTTATTACAGGTGGGACATTGTTTTTTGGGGCGAGTTGGGCAGCCCAAACTATTTAGGCCTCTTGCAACAAAAGCCCAAAAGAATATAGAAAGTGCCAGCGGGGTTTACTGATCCAAGACTTTAACGACCTTGACCCCAAAAAGAAAAATTCAAGACTATAAACATGGTTCAAGCCGAATGACAATAAGAATAACGTAGGATGCAAACAAAACCGCAATTTTTCATTGGTCAAACTAATAAGGCCATATGAAAAGAGTAAAAGTAACAAAAATTTGGAAAAAAAAATCTCGTTACCATGCCACCACTGATATTTATAAAAAAAAAGTTGTAAACTTTCGAATTATTTATTTAAAATTTATAAAATATTTACTATTAATTTTAATAAATTTTTATATGATATTCTAAGTTTAACCAACTAATTTTAAAGTTACACTTTATTTATTGAAGATAATAGAAGAGTGAGTTAAAGTAAATTTTATAATAGAAAATATTAGTTTATTAGAGTTCATTTAAATTATTATCTATTTATTCGATGTCACTCTTTTCAAGGAGTGAGTTATATTTGAATTATTTATAATATTTTTTATAAATAAACTAATGAAAATGATTTGAGTTCGAATTTATTGAAAACTAATAGTACATATTTCTGATATTTGGAAACAAACATTATTAAAATGTTTAAAATTTATTTATTATAAAGATTGTTAATGGGTGGCATGATTCTCATTGTTTTCTCACTTTTAGTTTGGTTTTTGTTATAAATGATTACTTAAATTTTAAATGTTAGTACAAGAGCTTCGCAATAGAAGTTCTAAATGGTGGCAAAAGAAGAAAATTACTCCGAATGATGAGCTACGGCACAACTCATTTCTTGTGTTTTAAAGCATACTTGCCTCACAAAGTCATGATTTATGTTGTTTACATGCATTTTTAAAAGCAAATATTTTACAAATTACAAGTTTAGCTCCGGTTTCTCAACCAGCACCAACATAGAGTGCGAAGCCAATTGTTATCAAAGTATGAGAGAAAGAAAGGGGTCTGTTTCATGCTTTCAAATATACTATATACTTGCAAAATTAAGTTGGATAATCATCTCTCAGTTTTGATTACTAAGACGCATTGGAGAATAACGCAAATCAACTTTCACAATTGTGCAGGGGGATGTTACCTCGAGTTCAAGAAAAACGAAAAGTTAGCACTGTTTGCAAGGAACGTTGAGAGTCAATTCAATGGCTTGTTTAGTAAACCCCAACTTTATCAAGCATAACAACAATATTTCATTACAAAACAATCAATTTGAACAAAAATTTATCCACTATAATAATATTTGTTCCTTCCTTGTAGCAGTATGTACATCCAGGATGCAAAACTCAACACATAAGAAACAAGAACTGCTCGCAAAAGGGATGATATAAACCGAAATTGCATTCCTGGTTTTAACTCATCAGAAATCACACATATTATACACGTATGAGAAATAAACAAGAAGACTGTAGGTTATCGCCTTGATGAAGTACCTTGTCTCTCAGGTTTCACCCATAAAAAGTTACGTGGATATCAGACAAGATCAAATGTTGATGGTGGCATCCCACAGCCTTAAAAGTCCATTACGACCACCGCTGCATATCCTTTTCCTCTCCAGGTCTGAGCTTATACATCTTACCTGCATGTCATAAGAGTGCCATTGTCAATCCAGGAAAACAACCTCCGATCAATTCATTTATCCCAAGAAAAATTGAATTTCATTATTTTAAAGCTTAAGCCAATGATAAAGGAACTGAGGAGTGTAAATCAGGACTACATATATTTTACTGCCATATATGCGCCGTTATATGGCAAAGATGTGCATTCTCATTAACTGACTTATCCCAATTAAAATATCATTGCGTTTAATGAAGCGAGTTCAATGACACTAGCAAACTAACAGTAATGGTAGTAATAACAGTTACAAGAACATCTGACATATTTAGAGAATTCGTGCGTGCACGAAGAAATGAAGTTCATTGTGGAAGCAAAGAATATCAGAAACACGGCAATTTTGAAGTACGAAATAATAATAATAATAATAATAAAAACAAGGACAAAAGGCGTACCATAGCAACTGTTTTTTGTGGTGTTCTGTAAAGCTGCCAACCACCCATCTTGGACCCAGCACTAGAAAAGCCACCAAGTCTTTCTTGGGGCCGATGAAATAGAGACATGGAATTATCAGCTGCTCCAATTCCTAACCAGTGTTCCCCAGCATTGATAGATATTATGGCAGCATTGTGAATTGTTACATTTTTTACACACTTTATACCTCCTGCACATGCAATGAGTGTAGCATTACCAGATGGTACCAGATGCCTTTTTAAAAAGGGAGAAAAACCTATATGCTGTTACTTATATCTTTATTGTCAATTTTTCTAATTAAAACATGATAAGTGTATAATTCTTTAAGTATATATTTTTTAAAAACAACTCTCTAGTTTTCACTTAAACCATACATTTATCATTTTATTATTGGAGAATCATACACTTGTTGTATTTTGATTGGAGAACCTGATAATATGAATAAGGAATTACATATAAGTTTAGTCCTTAAAAAATTTCATGGACATTACACACCATTTCCAATTAACATTAATCATTGCTATTACTGAAATATAAACTAGCTAATTATCTTTATCTGACATGGCAGTAAGATTAACAGCCCATATGGGGTGGAGTAAAAATACCATGACAATGATATATTGAATATTTAGTTTCATGAATAACTGCAGGGTACGCCCTAGTCACAAAATGAATCTCTGAGCAAAGTGATTGAGCAGAAATACTATAAATGATAGTCTCAAAGAATTCATTTTAGGATACATCGTGGTTCAATCTACTATGGAAGACATCATAACTAGGAAACCAATGGAATAGTAAGTCCACCCACTTAAAAAGTGCCCTTGTATTGATTAATGAGATTGCTAATATGCTATATATCCTCGTGTACATTCTAGTATTTCGTTTCTCCTAAAAATAAAATTCCCCTTGTAAAAAGGAATTTTCCTCTCTTGAAAGGGTTTTCCATTGATCAGAAAAATAGTTTTGCAACATTAAAAGATACAGAAAATATGTTCCAATAAGTTATATTCCCTAAAACAAGCAAAGCCTAAGAGAAAGAAGATACACTTGTGATTTCACATAAGCATGTACTTCTGTGTCTATTTTCCACATCTTTACAAATTTGATGTCATCTAACGAGAATAAAAATTGACGTGGATTGTATCCAACATGATTGCCCAGCACATTACACATATGGCTACCCCTCCTTTTTGAAGGGCCTGTGCTTTAAAATGTCATTGCAACTGGATACTCAGACATGCTCAAAGTTTATAGACAAATTATGGCCAATGGAGTTATATGACAAAAACGCTAAGGTGATGTTTGCCACATGAGTATTCTAGTTTCCTATGTAGTTAGAAACCAATGAATAAAATATTTTAGTACCAGATATATAAAAAATTCAATATCCTTATATTATTTAGGACATGTACAGCACAAATTTCAAAATTTTCATATTTTCTAAGCCCAAAAATTATATAAGTAGGTTTCTAAATACTTAAGAAACTAGAATTCCTATGTACCAAACATCATCTAAGGGTATTCCAGTATGGAAACTATGATTTTAAATTCCTTATAGCAGGAAGGGAACCATTAGGATTATTAGGATAGAGATTCATGAGACAGGAGAGCAGAGAAAGCTCTTTCTCTAAAGGGAAATCTAAATTGCTCATCTATCAGTTATGCCTAGAGAATAATAATGATAGTAGCATAAAATGTCTTGCACAATTGCGACCTTAAATTGTATACAACTCTACATATTGTCCAAACCAAACAGAAAGTACACATCAAGAACGCAAACAGTAGAAACAATACAAGATGGCCAAAACTCTTACCCTCTTCGTTTTCCCAAAATCGTAGAAGGCCATCAGTTGACCCTGGAAAGAAAAAATTTTAACTTAGTTAGCACTTGAGATATAAGCACTTTCTCTTATCTAAGATTCTCTCCAGAAGCAGACAAAATAAAGAGATCAAATAATAGCATATGCAAGAATCCAAGATGGCACACCTGTTATAATTCCTTTGTCTAGAGAAGAATACTCAACACATAATATTTGCCCTGCATGGCATGCTAGAACAGCATCACATGTTCCTCGAGAAACAGACCATATTCTTGCTGTCCAATCATCACTACCAGTAATTAAAGTGTCACCCGACATTCTTATGGACCTGCATTTGTAATATAGTATCATATAGTTCCTTCACCTTTATAAATTAAATATACAGTAGAAAGTGAGTAATGAGTACAAAATCTATGTGCTCTGTTTACCGTATCCATTGCGAATGTCCTAAGAGCTTATGCATCTGCCTACCCGCACGGATGTCCCATATGTTAGCAACCCTGTGATGCAAGCAACAGATTAGATCATCGACAACAAATCAATGACAAAATACCTGAATCACACATAAAAGCCAGAGTCTGAAATTGAATTTTATGAACATACGCATCTCTTCCAGCAGCAGCCAAGACTCCTGCATTGTCATCGTATTCTATGCATAGGACAGCACTAGAGCAACGACCAACTGTTGCAACACAAGTATCAGTTCTAACATCCCACATCTTCACAGTGCCATCATGCGATGCAGTTAGAACACGCTCTCCTGAGAGCATGCGCACACAGCTTACCTACAAGGGTGGCTGTCTGAAATTAGTTTCAACATCCAGACCATATATTTCTCTACTGATTTACAAAATGTCCACATTGTTATTATATAACACAGCCCAGAAATCTTCTAAAAGTAAATATACCTGTGCATCATGACCTTTAAGCTCCTCTAGAAGCTGAGTTGTTTGCTTATCCCACACTAAAACAGACTGATCATCAGATCCTGAAACTACCTTTCCTCTATCTGAGCTTATAGCACGAACAGTTCTGCATTTAAAGTTGTTAGCTTGTTGCATATGATAGCTTATACAAAGAAGTTGATAAAAATTAACAACAAAAGAGGGAGTCACACGCACAGAGAGAGAGAGAGAGAGAGAGAGAACCTTGTGTGTCCTTTTAAAGTTGCCCTGAGTTCAGAACCCCGAAGACTAGGATCCCAGATCTTAACCTGCATTAGTGTTTATGCACAACATATATCACCAAATTTTGATTTTTCAAGGCAATGGAAACAGAATTTTCTGCTGAGTAATTTCAGATTAAAAGGGAAAAAGTAAGATATTGACACTTACTGAACAGTCTGTGCTCCCACTGATAAAGAAGCCAGCATCTTCACGGTCACCCACCAAATCCCACACCTCTCGCTTGGTAACACAATGAAGAGCAGTAATGGCACCATTATGACCCCTAAGTATGCGAACATTGGTTTGAAGCTTCTTCTGCCCAGCAGTTGATAGATCTTGTTTGCGAGAAGTCTCATTCTCATTTGCAGCTAAAATCATAAAATAGTAGAATTCAGTCACACTGGTATACTATTTAAGAATCAAGATGAAATCGTGCTGGCACATAATGTGTCAATGACCATTTAATTCCAAAAGCTTAAGATGTTAGGTGAAAGCCTATAAATAGTTTTATTATTATTTCTAACATGCCTCCTCATGCAAAGGCGGTTTGAACTTGAAGCATTAATAAATTATAGGCATAACATACCTTGTGCTGAACACTTCGATACGATGTTAAAGACTGGAAAAACCTATCTAAGTAGAACCCCTAATGGATCAAGAGTTTATCTAAAGTCTTAAAGATTGTTATTGTTTAGGAGTTTTAGTTATCCATTATCAGTATCAACAAAAGTTTATCTTGTAGTTAATCTCTATCTTCAGAGTATTATAAATATGAGAAGAGCTACATTAACATGAGTGTTTGTGCAAACCCTCCTCATTCACCATATTTTTGTTCTTATCCTAAATTTTACAAAGACCATTTCATCCCAAAATCTTAAGTTGTTAGCTGAAGGCCCATGAATAATTTTATCTCTAACATAATGTAATAACAAGTAGTACCACCATCTGTAGTCCATCTACGAACACGGCTGAATGAGCTGGATCTAGATGCTGTATCACGGCTGAACATGCTTTGCACCCAGCTTCTTCCAGTTGCCTCAGCAGGTTGCTGGTGCTCATCTTTTGCATCTTTTGTATGTGGTGATGGTAATGCAAGCGACGACAAAGACTGTGCCTTCATGGAGGTGATTCCCCAATAACCATTTCGTAGTTGCTGGATATGCGACAAGAACCCTCTAAGTTTTATCTGAAACAATCACACAAGGGATATTTTAGCAAATAATTCACAAACTAAGCCAAAGTTTGGGTTACAAAACATTGAAACAAATGGATTAATTAATACAAATAAAGAACATCCCCCCAAAAAGAAAAAAAAGATAACTCATTCAGCTGTTTTGATGACCATTGACACTGACCTATACAACTGACAAGATAAATTTGAAGAAAAAGTAGCACTCTGAACAATGATTTGTGTCAAGGAAAATAAGATAAATATGAAAACTCATTTATGCCAAGAAAAGTATAACGATGTAGATATTTTGGGGTATAGGAGCAATGTATAATATTTCATGATTTTAATTAATAGGGTTGCATTTAGCCTTCTTCATTTTTGGACTCAAACTAGGGCTTCTTTTGTTACTTATCATTTAATTAAGATTATTTAAATTTCCTTATACAATGGAATTATTATGAACATATGAATTTACAGCACGACGAATAATTGAATACTCTAAATTGAGCCTGCTATGCTTTCCTAAACTCTCTTTCCTCTTCCTCTGTAGTTTATACAATATAAAAGGTAATACACTTTTCACAAGGCCTTCTTTACTTAAATGGATGGGTGACTTTCGGCCCCCCCCCCCCCCCAAAAAAAAAAAAAAAATGGATGGGTGACACAACTTTTCTCTTGGTGTCAAACCGGACTCAGCAATCACATTCTTCTAAAATTAACAATGTGAAACTTGCACTCAAAGAACAGGAAAACAATAAAACAGAGGAGAGGGCTTCTTTACTAAGATAAACTTTTTTTGTTTCTTGCCAAAAAAAAAAATAGAGAATTTATTGATGAGATGAGAGAACAATACAATAACAGAGAACAGCTAATCCTTCCCTATAAAGACCCCCAAAATAAAAAGGACTCCCGCTCAAAAGAGCTTTTCAATCCTTTTGTTGATCTACAACACTCTCCCTCCCCCATAATAAAACCATTGGCTGAAACCCACATGAAGGACATAAAAATAATCCTCCCCAAAGAAGATGTGATGGAAGATTGTCACATTCCTTAAGTGGGTTGGGGAAGGGGATGCAAATTCTTAGTTTTTTCACAAGGTGGCAAATGGTAGGAAATGTAGAAGTATGATCAAGGAATTGGAGACATAGAGGAAGAATTGTTTGGGACAAATGATGATTCAATAACAGGGGAAGTAACTGATGGAACCCAGCTGAATCCAGTATTATTTATGTGAAAATAACTGAGATATCTCCTTTGAAATCAATAAGTGAAGAAGAATGGAGCTCAGATAATTACAGCCAGTAAGCAAAACAAGAGAAACAAAGACTGACACTCAAACACTCCTCCTCTAGCGTTCAAGAGGCTAGGGACTCTCCAAATTCTTTCCTACCATCACACACACTGCTCACGCTCCCTATGACCCACAATGGCCCCCCCAACCCTTTCTCTCATCTCAGATTCAGTTAGTTATACCTCCTTTTGTCTTATTCTCCCTGCCCCTGCCAACTTAGCTCACCCCTACTGCAATGGGCCTAAACTAAAGCCCCTATTCCCTTCTTTCTTTTGTAAGTCTTCAATAATTTGGGCTCACTAGACCCAAATTTCTTCTACGTTCTTTTGTAAACAGATGCAGGTCCATCAGTAACTCGGTTTTATAAGAACTTCATACAGAGAGAATCTCAAAAAGGCCGTTTCTTGAGGGTTTAGACTGGAATTCTATTGCTAGTGTTAAGGCTACTTGGTTAGAAAGACCTTTTGAGGAGGAGGTTAGGAGTGTGACCAATCAATAGAAAGTTGCCCAAAATAGTCACATTCCTTAAGGAACAGGGAGATTTAAAAAGCAAAAGATTCTATCAGAAAGGAAATAATAGTTTTGTGCCAGTAAGGATAGAATAGACTAGAAGTTAGTTCATTATATTTTATTCAGAAAGATTCTCTTTGTTCTTTATACCTCGTAGGCAGGAAAAATCAATGTCTTATTTACTTAGTTCATATTTCATCTTTAAATTTCAATAATCCCATAAATACTGTCACCAAAGCTCTTCAGCAGATCCAGTATTCTAGTACGTTTTGGTTAATTTCATTACTAGGATTTTTACAGAGCTCAAATTCCCCATGTCTATATCTAGCTTGGAAAAAGGACCATGACTCTTCTAATGCTTTCTTGTATCATAAATTTTAAACTTAAAAAAGAACCATGCTTTGAAAAACAGAATCTAACTTACAAACTGCTTGGACCCAACGTTGTTTCTCTCGGCTATTGTTTCAATCATGTACCAAGCATCATTATCAAGAAGTCCTAGTCCAACCTACATAATGGCAGAAAAGAGTTTCAGTATTTACCCCCAAAAAAGAAAAAGGAACCAATTTGCATTTGATGAAATTAAGAGAGGAAACAGGGAAAACTGAGCACATGAAAAGAGAAACAATACCATATGTGATGCCACTACAACAAGCTGTGCTGTCACCAGAGATGAATAGTTGGCTGACCTGGCATAAGTACGGACAACTTATAAGCAATGGTCTTTTTATGGAATAATACAGATGCATCTGTTTTCATATACTTTAAACCAGGGAACTTGAATGCTTGGGTGAGTAATTGAAAAGAAAAATGAATATATACTCATCTCTCTATTTTAAGTACTAGTGGACCATTTAAGAATCAATAATTGACAAGGAATCCGTGTAAAGGGAAAAGTAAACAGTCTTCATCTTATGGAGGGGTGCTCGATGGTAAAATGGAAGAAGCAGGATGAATAAAAGTAATGGGTAATGTATATACAACCTGCTGGCATTTTCTTTATTTAATTAGTATATACTAGTCATTATTCAAAACATGTCACTAGGATATATATATATATATATATATATCTAAATCAAGAAAGAGAATGCACAAAATGACCATATATTTCATTACTTTATTACCTAGATATGAAAAGCACCACCTACATTATACCTTTCTTCCTCTGTTACTCAGGGTAAACTAATACCTTAAATATGTACCTTTGAGAGTTTTTCTAGGAAATAAATGCAAACCATGATGCTATTCTTATAAGCCAATATATGCATCCATAAAAGGGAATACAGGAGGGTATGAGTAAGGCACAGCTAGACTGATGCCACTTGACCTATCTCAAGTTTAGTTTCCTCTTCAACAATAAAGTGGTAGTACGTCATTCTCAGCCCTTCCAAAATTTCTTCCCCTTACTCTTACAATTTTAGAGATCCCACTTTAAGACGATTCTCTGTATTGCTAAAGTTTATTTTACCATGAACACAGTTTGACACTGCTCAAAGATTTGAATCATCCTATTCATTAGCATACATGTAAAGAGTTGAGGGTTGAGGATTAACATCTGGAAGGAGAAAATAATGATAATATGATGCTTTCTCCTATTTGGGTGCCTTATCATGCTAGGGACAAATTAACAGCATGAATCAGCCTTACTACAGTTAATGTTGGGATGTCAACATGGCTTTGGCCTGACAGCAAAAGGTGGGTTACAGAATTATTTTCAAAATATCGACCCACACTCTAACTCATATATTGTAGGTGCCAACATATTAAATCTGTCCCTAAAAAGTTAGAATTGTATAGCAATCAGGTGGATGATAGGGCTATTGGTCAGGCAGGAACTATCACTTGGCTCTCTAATCTAGTTAAGAAAATAAAGCTGTTAACTAGAAAACAGCTTGACCAACACTTTTCAAACGCAAAACCAACTTGACCTAGAACAGAGTGGTCAGGAAAAATCCAGAGCAGATACAGCACAAGCATAGCCACATCCATGGCGCATGATCACAATATGGGCATATAAAACAACTGCACAATTACTACAAAACAAAAAGCAAGATGCAGAATTTAATGAAAAGCATACGTTAATAAAAAAAATATTTATTGGACAATATTATACAACACAAAAACTTTTTATGTTTTAAAAACAAGAAAATTTTATTGAACATATACAAGAGAAAGAAATGAGGTAGAGGATGAGCATCCTTACACAAAGGGAAACAAACGACAATCAAAGAAAAATTAAATACATGGAGGATTTAAAAGATTTATGAAACCCTTACTTGTTTGAAGATTGCTCCATTAAATAGTCAAAATACCCTTCCCAAAATCTGCAAGGAAGTTACATGAATTATGTTAATGATACTAATTTTTTATCATCAAAATCCTCAAAAGAAGAATGGACTAAACAATATGTAAATACATTAAAAAAAAAAAGAGTGGAATTCTTCAATATTAGAATTTATAAGCAACTCAATCCAGTCATAGGTTTTTCAGCTTTCACATAAAACAACAAATCACAGAGCACAACAGTGCCTTGGAACAGAGACTTTGGATATGCTCTTCATCTTCCAGACAAATTTAAGAACCCTCACCAGGACATGAGTAAGAGAAACAACTTGAAAGAAATTAACATGATGACAAATTTGCCAAAACCTATTCTAACATATTGGACCTCAATTCACTATATGGTGATGCTTTATCTTCTACAAGTTTATATGAATAAAGTGCAAAATTCCTTTTATTATCAGAAGCACAACTTCCGGAAAACACAGGTTTGATACAGTCGCCGAAATTTATCTGATTTTTAATTAAAGCTAAATAAGCCATACAAACTGATTTGAAATTTAAAGTTTGTTTACTTTTATTATAGCAATCTCCTGAGCTACTTAGCACTTAACCTTGATAATTCCCATCTATATACAACGGAGTTCACTGCCTTATGTGGTCCCATAAGTCTGATACCACAGTCCAAGATTTTAATCCTTCTAAAATGCTGGAAAGTGGAAACTAATGTTACAGACAAGTCTCATATAATTCTGGCTCTTCAAAGGCACCATGTTAGAAACTCAACCTAGAGGCAATGTTAGTCAACCAGTGGTTTGCTTGAGTCAAAATTTGCTGAAAATATTAGTGTTAAAACCATTCATGATTCTCAAACAAGCCAAGGAAAGTTAAGAAAAGCATAAGTCATGCAGTGAAAAGGGAACAAAACAGCAACCATGTAATGATACAACATGAATGACAAAAAACTCCTTATGATCAAACCATGAAGAAATAGTCATACATAATACATACCGTAATTCCTCCCAAATAGATAGAGAAATAAGATGGCGCTGGACATAGTCCGCCACATTATTCATGTCTTTCTTGTACATATCAGAAGAAACTTCAAGGGCATCTCTAATAGTCAACAAGTCATTACGGGAAGTTGCACGATTGATAGCGGTTTTGAGCTGGAAATACCCATAAATTTAAAAATAAACAAATGGATTAAGAAAAAGCTTCCATAGAAAGTTTATTTACCGAATGAGAAGTCAATAAAAATTTTCTCATGCTATCTCATATATTGTTTATTTAGCATTTCTTGCCATTTTGTAGTGATCAATTGTTTGGCTCAAACACAGTTCTGATCCCTTTAGTGTCAACAAAATTTTCAATTCGACCCACTATTTTAATTGCAGAAGGACCAAAAGTGTGTTTAAGTGTCATTTTGACACTTTGAAATCCAGATCCATCTGTAGGTGAAAAAGTTCTTTTATGGACTTCAACAATGAATCAAAAGGTTAGCCATTGTTGGCACACCAGTTTTCGAAGGCCAAACATAAAAGGCAATCTTATGATTCATGCAGGTAGCAGATTGTAGTATGGCCAAAAAGAAGCAGACTGTAATGGTTAATATCCTTACTGTATTATAATAACACAGTACCATGATAGTAAATTTCATTATGAGGATGGGAAAGTGAGGCAGGGCTGGGAATGTTAATAATGGGAGAAATGTCACCCAAGTTGATGAGTGAAGCTCAGGATTACTTGGATGCATATAAAGATTGCTAAAGGCAAAAATACCAGTCAGATATCTAATAATTCCGAATTATTTCTTTCATGGATTACATATATAAAGAATATAAAACAAAAAAGGGGCCATGGGATTTGTATACCAATTCTTTCACCGCAATAAATTGTTCTTCAGTGAGCTGACAGTGCCAACCCTGATAAAGATATCCAACATAAGTTTGATTGTTCCCCAAAAAGAAAAAAAAAGGAATTAATTGATGATCAGTGTTAGCTTATTAAAGCTACTAACTGAATGTATGTGCTCCCTTATACATTCAACAAAACCACTACCACCAATCCCCTCAGCATCAGATTCAATCAAGGCTGCAAAAACCAACAAACAATTATTCACTTATTTGCAAGCTCTTAGGGCTGCTAAATTGATATTTGTGTATGCAACAGACAAAAGAAATCTTGACCTTGAGTAATAGCAAGAAAGTTAAAAATCTAATAGAAAGCCATACCTAGTATTGTTCCATATTCAAAGGATGAAAGAGGATCATCTGTTGGTCCCAGTTTAAGAAGCCGTAGCCACAAACCCTGTTTCACAGAGAAATAAATAATGCAAAAAAGAGCATAGCTCAAAAGATAAGATGCTACAACAATTTCAACATCAATAAGTCAACAGGAAGTCTTCAAAATGCGAGTAAAACAGGTTAACTGACTCATCTTACACCATCCTCGCAAACAACAGAGAAAGATCCACACCTCCACTAGTTCAACAGAAATTTCATTATTTTTAGGTGTCGTAGAGAGAAGTTCCAGAATCTGGGGTCCTTCAACATACATTGCAAGCTTAGTAAGAACAAGGAAAGGTTGAGGAATTAGTTTGATCAACAGAAAAGCTTTGATCCTCGACATCGTCTACTCAAGTGCCAGGTTACCATGATTTAAGATCTGAATAATTCTTTTCTGACTCTTCTTTCACATCGCTCACATGAAATATTTTATCTTTATCTATCACTTACACATCAATCAATTGTTCATATGGCAACAAAAGCAGGTAGTAGGAGATCTAAATGAAGCGGCATGCAAATATCATTTCCCTTGTGTTCTGCTATAAGAGTTGATCATCAATGTGTATCTGGGTAATAATTCAAAATAACAGTAAGACTGAAATTTGAAATCAATTCCTTTGTAAATGTGGGTTTGGTAATATTAGTGAGGCATGAAACTAGTCAAAGATTGAACCAAAGTGGTGAACTAGGGAGCAAAAAACAGAGAACCTTAGGCACAGCTGTGAGCAAGACAGGCGTGATTGCAAAAAGTGACTTGAAGACTAGGAACACAATGCCAACTAAATGGACTGAGGGGAGCTAGAAATCCACATAAAGACAGCTTGTCAGTTTCCTTGATGACCACTGCAAGTAATAGTTTCAGTGCTAGACCAGGTAATGAATGCAGAGAAGGTAAGACAGGCTAACACTGACTGAGAGCAAGCGATTGACCAAGAGATCAGCAAAAGGAACATTTGAGGGGCCGCTTATACTAGTTTTGAGGGTAGGTATGCATTAATGGCTGTATGACATTTCAGGGACACCCTGCAATGCATTAAATTTGAATGGAACACAATAACAAAATGGGAGTTGGTGGGTTGAAAAAAATCGTGTGGGACATGTAGATGGCAAAAAGTATCTTTGATAGGAAATTAAAGTACAAAAAGTATTCTTGGACATTAAAGTTCAATGGCTCCATTTGCCTCTTTCCCCTGACATGTTCCAAATGTGCAGGCTTGAGTCAAATGCTTTGCCCCATTGATCTCTTCATTATCCAGCAGTGACTTACCTTGGGAATAAGCTCTACGGTATTCTTAGAGAGAGTCGGGTTTGTCCTAGTACTTTCGATCAATTGGTAATAGTTGATTGTCACTGGTTTGTCTAGACCCTGTTTTAGCATCATTTCCATCGCACATTTGAAGGGTCCAATGGCTCTCCCAACAGTCTCTTTCCTTTCTTGGAGCTGCAGCTTCTATATATTAAACAGGATTGATTTTCTGTCTGTTGCTTGCTGTGTTATTTGCCTTTATTGTATTGTTTTTTTTTTTTTTCCTTTTCTGGTATTCCTCTGTTTTTGAATCACAAATAAGAGGGTACATATAAAAGGCTTCTTGCCCATCTATGCAGTACACGTATTGTATCATCTTATCAATGAAATAAGAATATCAGAGTACTCATATATTTTCATGGTATCAGAGCCCCATATCTGAACTAACCCCTTAGATTTAGCAGGTTTACTGCCCTCAACGCTAAGACTCATGATGGGTCAAGTGTTCCTTAAAATACTCCTGCCACAACCAGACAGACCCATGTGTCTGAATCTAGATCCACACCTATAACCCATGAGTTTCATTCCTACTCACACAACCTCTGTTGAACCTGTCCCTGTTACAATAACAGGTCATAGATTGAACGACTCAAACTACCTCCAATGGTCCTCCTTTGTTATGATGTATGTTGAGGTAAAGGAAAAGCTGTTTATCTCACTGGAAAGATCCCCATACCTGAATCCAATGATCCAAAATGGTTCACTTGAGATGCTGACAACCACGTGATAATGTCTTGGCTCATTAACTCTGACCCTGGAAGGGGGTAAAAACTTTATTTTGTGCAAAACAATGGCTGAACTATGGGAAGCCGTTAGAGATACCTATTCATCTAGGGAAAATACTAATGTTTTGCTTGAAATAAAGTTGTTTCTTCATGATTTTAGAGAAGGTAAATTGAATGTGACTCAATATTATAATGTCCTCCACTGTCATTGGCAGCAACTTGACACCTATAAGAACTTTCCCTCGTCTTGTACTACTGATGCACTACTGTACAAAAGGATTATGGAGGAGGAACATGTCTACAAACTCTTGAGGGAACTAAATTCGACCTTTGAGGACATTAAAGGCCAAATAATGAGCACTAGACCCTTGTCTAGCCTCTGTGGCAGCATATCTAAAATAAGACGTGAAGAGAGTCACTAAGAACTCACCCGGGGCCCTATTCCTACAGTCACCACTGACACCACTACCCTCAAATGGCAGAAACCAGAAGGTTTCCAACTACCCAACTCGTCCAATGTGTGACCATTGTTATAAACTTGGTCATGGAAAGGATCAATGTTGGAATTCATGACAAACCTCCCAATTTCAAGCCTAAATTCAGAGGTGAGGCAAAAGGGCATATGGTAAGTAGTGGAACATCCTCTGATTCAACACTTTTTTCACATTAACAACTTGAGTTGCTTCAAAAGATGTTTGGACAGCAAACCTTAGCAACCAGCAATTCAAAGGGTAATGTAAGGGCTGTTAACATAGCTCAATCAAGTAAATTTTCAATTGCCCTTAGCACTCAAATTCTTGAAAATCAATGGGTTTGTCTATTCAGGTGCTTCAGATCACATGACCCACAATGCCACTCTCTTTGATACTCTAAATTATTGTTCATCTCCCTTAAAGGTAAAAATTGCTGATGGAACACTAACTCAAGTAACTGGAATAAGAAACATTACTATATCTGAAAAACTTGTTCTTAAGGATGTTTTACTTGTTCCTAATTTTGCTTGCAACCTCCTCTCAATTAGTAAACTTGTAAAAGCTAGCAACTGGCAAATAAATATTTCTAATGGTGGCTGTTAATTTCAGGATTTGGTATCCAAGAAGAATATTGACAATGCTGAAGAGGTGGATGGGCTACACCTCATGAGTACTAAGAGAGAAAATAAATGGAGTTTACATACTTGTTCTGATTCTAAAGTTATATTATGGCATAATAGAATAGGACATCCAAACTTTCAATACATCAAAAGAATGTATCCTAGCCTTTTTAATAAAGATATCACTACAACTTGTGAAACTTGCCAACTTGCAAAGCACACCAAGTCCCACAACCCTACTCACACTTACAAACCTTCACATCCTTTTCACCTTATTTATAGTGATGTTTGGGGCCCCTTTAAGGTTCAAGGGATAATGTGTAGTAAGTGGTTTGTTACCTTTGTTGATAACCATGCTAAGCTCACTTGGGTATTCTTAATGAGAGAAAAATCTAAGGTTCCCTTTATATTTCAAAGATTTCATTAACTAATTAAAACCCAATTCCAAACGGATATAAAAATCTTAAGGAGTGATAATAGAATAGAATATATTAACTCATCCTTAGAAAATTACCTTACCACTCACCATATTTATCACCAAACATCTTGCTTCCACACATCTCAACAAAAAGAGATAGCTAAGAAGAAAAATAGACATCTCCTAGAGATATCTAGAGATCTCATATTTACCACGAATGTTTCTCATCATTTTTGTGGAGAAGCTATCACTACTACTGCCTATCTTATCAAAAGAATGCCCTTTAAGACTCTTAATTTTCAAAACCCTTATGACAACCCTCCTTAAAACTCATCCTAACACCCATCTCCTTTCTCTTCTTTCTCTGAAAGTCTTAGGGTGCACTACCTTTGTTTATTTCTCTCAAGGAAACAAACTTAACCCAAAAGCCACTAAATGCATATTCGTTGGGTACTATCCATCTAAAAAGGGCTACACTTGCTAATCATCCATCCTAAGAAAATTCTTTATCTCCATGGATGTCACCTTTGTCAAAAAACAACCCTATTACCCCAAAAATTCCATTTAGGGGGAGACCTCTAATGACTAGAATTTTTGGTTGACCTCTCCTTCCTCTATTGTGGTCCCTGAAACCAAAATCAAGAATAATGACACCAGTGATCTTAAATCTAAAAGCAACACCACAAATAGTGATCACCCTCAACCTAATATGGATAACCAACACCCTCAAAACAATACTACCACAAACATGACCCTCCTATTAATCTAGAAAATTATTCTTATCCCCAAACAAATTCTAGAAGAATGACAACTCATGAGGAAATTAGAAGTGCACCATCTCTTGAGCAACACTAAGATATCTCTTGCCTAAGTCCAAGAATTTCTGAAAACTTGGATTTAGATTGGTCTATGCTCTAAGGAAAGGTAAGAGATCTTGCATTCAACACTCAGTTGGAAATTATGTCTCCTCTGATAAATTATCTGGTGCCTACAAAAACTTTGTTACTAACACTTTAAGCAGGAAAATTCCTTAGGATATCCATGAAGCTTTATGGCATAAGGAATGGAAGAAGGCTGTTGATGAAGAGATGAATACCCTCAAGAAAAACAATACTTGGGAGCTAGTTGATCTTTCCCATGGAAAACATCCCATGGGATGCAAATGGATATTTAGCATAAAATACAACTCAAATGGTAGCATTAATTGATATAAGGCAAGACTAGTTGTAAGAGGGTTCACTCAAACGCAAGGGATATATTATCAAGAAACCTTCATTCCAGTGGCTAAACTTAACTCAATCAAGGTACTCCCATCCCTTGCTACCAATTTTGATTGGCCCTACATCAATTAGTTATAAAAAATGCCTTTCTTAATAAGGACCTAGAAGAAGAAGTCTACAAGTTTATTCCCCCTGGCTATGAAAGTGAAACTAATGAAAAAGTATACAAGCTTCACAAATAACTCTACGATATCAAACAATCACCTAGAGCTTGGTTTGAAAGGTTCACCAAGGCTGTCAAAATGAAAAGATACATTCAAGGGCAAGTAGACCACACAATGTCCACAAAAAAGTTCCCTAAAGGTGAAATTGCAATCCTCATTGTTTATGATGATAACATCATTATTATTGGGAACTATATAGAAGAAGTCATCAATCTGAAGAAGGCCTTGGCCAAAGAATTTGAAAGCAAGGACCTTGGTCTTCTTAGATACTTCTTGGGATTAGAAGTAGCAAGGTCAACTATGAACATAAGTTTACCCAAGAAAGCACTCCCATGGATACTGAGAGCTTCCAAAGATTAGTGGGAAAACTCATCTACTTATCTCACACTCAACCTGACATTTGCTTCTCAGTTAAAGTTCTTAGCCAATTTATGAATAAGCCATGTGAAATCCATTTTAATGCCACCTACAGAATTCTAAGGTACCTAAAACTTGCCCCTAGAAAGGGAATTCTTTTTCACAAGAACCCAAACTATTTAGTTCAAATGTATTGTGATGCTAATTAGGCAGGATCAACCATTGATCATGGGTCCACTATTGGATATTGTACATATGTTGTTTAGAGAAACCTTGTCACATGACAAAGTAAAAATCAATCTGTGGTGGCTTTGAGTAGTGCCAAAGCTGAATACTAAGCCTTAGCTCAAGGAAATATATGAAGGGTTATGATCAAGCACCTCTTAAGTGAGTTAAAAATAAATTGTCAAGATCCTATGAAAGTTTTAAGTGACAACATGACTACCATAAACATTACTAGAATCCTTGTCCAACATGATCGTAAGAAACATGTGGAAATCTATCATCACTTCATTAAAGAAAAAGCCAATTCTAGGGTCCTTGAACAACCCTACACACCTACTAAGACTCAAGTTGCTAATATGCTCACAAAGGCCTTACCCAGACTAAGAGTTGAAGAGCTTGGAAGCAAGATGGGGATGATGGACATCTACTACCCAATTTGAGGGGAAGTGTTGGTGATCACTGATTGTTGCTAGTTTGCTTGGACCCTATTTTAGCATCATTTCCATCATACATTTCAAGGGTCCAACAGCTCTCCCAACAGCTCCTTTCCTTTCTTGGAATTGTGACTTTTATGCATCAAATAGGATTGATTTTTTATTTTTGTCCATTGCTAGCTATGTTATCTGCCTTTATTGTATTGTTTTTTTTCCTTTTCTGTTACTCCTCTATTTTTGAATCACAAAACAGAGGATACATATAAGAGGCTTCTTGCCGATTTGTGCAGCACACATACTGTATCATCTTATCAATGAAATAAGAATTTTAGAGTATTTCTCATATATTTTTAGGATCAGTCTCTCCAAATTCGCTTTAAAGGATTTGGTAATAAGAAGGATAACAAAACTTTGTCGCAATGTGCAGTTTTTGGAATTTTGTGGTTTGTCTGGATAGAGAGAATGCTCATGTATCCTTGCATGTATTATCTTCCCCTTTAAATATGCCATGGGATAAAATTGTCTATATGACTACTCTTTGCTGCTCGGCCCTTTTTTTTTTTCTCCCCACAGGAATCTCTATTTCTGATATGAGAAGAGATTGGACAGGTCTTCTAGACTAATTACCTTCTTAGGGCTTTTGTTAGCTTGTTCTAATTTTTGTTTTTTGTATTTTCTGATTTGAGGATTTCTTATCCTCAACAATTCTACTTTCTTCTCTTTCTAATAAAATTTCTTTTCATATAAAAATGAAACTACAAGAGGAAAACTACTTCAGAGGAATGACAATGATAGGTTGATGGGTAGCAGCCTGGCAGGTAAAAATATAGCAGGACAGTGCACATAGCAGAATAGTAACAGAAGGTGAAGTGAGGGTTAGGTTTACCAGCAGCATGGTTACTCAAGGAACCATATTCAACATTTCTTAATTCACACCAAGACTGAGGGGCTGTGGAAGTGGTAATTTCTTCCAGCATGACATAGCCTAGGTAAAAATTTTATTTCACACATCTTGCTTTACACTTATCTTAAACTTTATTTTTTTCATCATTGATTTAATATAAAAAAATGATAGTGATAAAGATAAATAATAATACAATATTAAATGTTAGAGGCAATGTGAAGAAGACGAAAAAAAAGTCTCAGAATATCATTACTCAACATCTGTTCAAACCCTACCAATCCATTCCCAAGGCTATTTTTGAGGGAATGAAGTGGAAGGATATTTTAATGTAATGTTGCTCCCATAAAGTCCCAAGGTCTGTCCAAGTTTGACATCTGTTGGTGGATTTAAGGCCTATGCTGAAACCATCCTAGCTAGCTTCCAAAAGATGCCTTTAATGACAAGTTTCTCCAATTTTGGATAGGGCACCATGTGGGAGGAAGGGTACAGACCCACATCCGACTTCACCTTGGATATGGGAAGTCCAGAAGCAACATAAGGTGAAATTTGCCTTCCAAGACTACTAATCTAATAAACTGCTTAATCCATCATTCCACGGGTGCCTCAATGGTGAACATAGACATACAAATAGGAGATCCTAGGTTCAAATCCCTCAAAAATGGAGGGGTGTTGAGGAAAAAGAATGAACTGCCATCAATAGGTAAACTAAAGCACTGGATCTCCACACAACACAGTAAAAATTTTAAAAATTAGAATAGCCAACAGTTTTCTGGTAAACTGCCATATATCTTCTATACAAGATACGAGTAAAAGCATTTTAAACTTCTGAATTTCCATTGAGCATGTTAGTTATGTGACTGCAAGGATAGAAATAAGTTTAAGCAAGTGCAGATACAAGCATGCATTTGTAGACGTGCTGTCACTCGTACACACATGCATTGAGTAACATATATAAAAGAACAAGAAGTTACCTGCAGCTTAACCTTAATATCCAACACCATGCGCTCCCTTTCTGCCTGAAACCATTGACTTGTTTTAGGGACCAGTTCAATCCATACTACATCAACATGATAGAAGCATTAATATAATAATCCCAGCAAATTTAACTTACAGCTCTCTCCAGTGGACTGAGGCCATCTGCTATAGGGTCCTTACTGCCAAATACAGAAGGTGAACTATAAGAGAGAAAGAAAGAAAGAAAGATGAAGATGATGATGAAGAAGAAGAAGAAGAAAGTAAGATTGTACAAGAACCAGTTAATTCATTAGCTCCGTAAAAAGACTAAAGCAGAATGTATTACTCTCAACAGATAAGAAACTCAATATCTTTCAAGCCACACAGTAGTAAATGCCCAGAACCTCAAAATTCAGGGGTCATCGTAAACAACCTTGTGATGCTTAGTATGACAAAACAGCAGCCTTTAATTTGCAGGTCAGACAAGAACAAGAAGGAATAGGATCACTGCATTTTGGTCTTCTTTTGTTGACAGGTGTTGGAGAACAAGGCATATTAAAGAAGATGTGCTTTATAGCACATGGCATTTAGTAGTTTTTTTTTTTATATATATATATATATATACTGTTAGTCTTTTATTTATCTTGCTCTAGAAAACACTATCTTGTCTGGTTTTTATTAGCTTATCTTTCTGTTATGATAGGATGGTTAAATTCTAAATTTTTGTAAGTCAATTAGGCTGTTTGGATAGGCAAATATTTCAACCTCCAACCCATCTATTTGTGTACAGCTTGGATATTTGGAATAATAAGAATCAGAGTATCAAATCTGTTGTGTGTTAGTGAGTAATATTTGGTTAAATGTCGTTAAAATAAATAATTGAAGCAATCAGTTAGTTTCAGTTGGTTATAATTGATACCTACCTAATACTCTCTCTTACAGCCTATAAGTAAGGAGAGATATACTTGTATTTGCTATTGTTGAATTCATACTTCTCGTACTTCTCTATTTCTCTCTCTCTCTCTTTGGTGCTCCTTACGCCAATTTGGTATCGCAATGGCTCTTGAAACATGATCTCAAGATCGTTTGTCAACATTTGGATCAAACAAACGTTGAGCTCGACGACATGAAACAATTTGTGGCTAGGATTGAAAGCAACATCGCAGATATAGCGTTGAAATTCTCTCAACAATTCACACCAATGAATGCAAACAATGGCCATGTTGGAGCGTCAAGCACAAATAGACAGAGAGGAGGTAATAAATTTCCTCAATTTAATTCATTTAACAATATTCCGTCTAACAACTATGCATTTCCGACAAAGATGACACGGATCAAATTCCTTAAGTTCAACAACTTAGATTTTTGTTGATGGTTATATTGTTCAAAGTACAACAACAACAATAACAACAGGAGGCCTTTTCTCACTAAGTGGGATCGGCTACATAGATCAAATGACGTCATAAAGTTCTGTTATGAATCATTTCTTTAGATAAATTATTTAAGTCTAAATCTTTCTTAATGGTTTCATTTATAATTTTTCTTGGTCTCCTTTTACCTCTAATAATTGGACTACTCTCCATTTGATTTATTCTCCTTAATGGAGTTTTTATAAGTTTTCTCTAGATATGTCCAAACTTTCTAAAACACAACTCTACAATTTTTTCCACAATCGGTGTAACTCCAACTTTTTCTCTAATATATTTATTTCTAATTTTATTTCGTTTGGTATATCTACTCATCCAATGCAACATTCTTATCTTTGCAACATTAAGCTTATTCTCCTATTCAAAGTAATTCTTCAAAATCTTTGAGATGCCAAAGAACCAGGGGATTCGATTGGGGAGTGTACATCTTCAAGGACAGGCACTATAGTGAAATCTCGGTTTTCTAAAAAGAAGAATTGGGAGGACTACAAGAAGAATATGGCTGCAAGGCGTGATGATGTAGCTAAAATTGATGCTATGGCAAAAATAGACTTGATCATGGGCCGACAAGCCCACCCAGCCCAATAGGCCCTACTTGAAGAAAAAAAACTCCCATTTTTTAAAAGCCCAAATAAAAAAAAGGCTAGGATCAGACTTGTTTCCAAGTTGAGTTTGAGTTTGAGTTTGAGTTTGAGTTCGAGCCCAACCCATTCTGTGATAAACCCTTTTCTTTTTAAATATTATTCATTAATAAAACTTTTAAGGGCCAAAATATAGTTTTATTCAAATTAGGATAAAAAAATATATCACCAATTCACCATCAGCTTTTTGACTTCCACTATAGCTATATCTTTCTTTATTTCTTATTTTCATTTATTTTTACAAAGCTCTAGCATGTTCCTTCACTGTAGCTACTTCTCTTTCTTCTTCCAATGTGTGGTCTTCGCTGCTATGAGCGCCGATCTTCACTACACTGTCACCATTCTTCCTCTTCAACATGCTTGTCACCAAAGTTCCTCCATAATTGGTGTGGCACCTCTGATTTTCTTTTTGCTCTTCTTCTCGATGTTTTGGCCATGAATAATGGGCTGTTTAATGGAGGTTGGTTTTCTTCTCCTCTCTTCGTCTTCCTCCTCTTATCTTTCTTCTTCTTTCATTCTTGTTTAAGCTTGTTGATGTTGTAGCATATCCTCCTTTCATTGTTGACCAATCAGAAGCTTCAAAATTAAGGGCCCTTTGCCTTGTAGGTTTTTTCCCCCCTCCTTATTTTTATTACAAGCCGAGCTAGGCCCAATCTTAAAACAGAGTGAATAGTCCCAGGCTAGGCCCTGTTTATGTTGCTATTTTTTCATAGGCCAAGTCCTTTTTTAAATGAATCTGACCTGTGATCAAGTCTAGACTAAAATCCAAAGTCTCAAACAAAAGGATATCGTTAGTGAATATCAAGAGAAGTTTAAAAAGTTGTTATTGGAGGTAGATTTACCAAAACCACTTGCTATTAGTTGCTCCTTAAGTGGACTCCGTTCTGATGTCCAGACAACTATGAGGCTGTTTAACCGGGATACTCTAGCTGTACTTAGCATGCCTCCAAAAACACTCTATCCCAGCTATCCATTCTAATGGCCTTACCTCTACCAAAAGGTCCACCATTAACAACAACTATCAATATGTCAATCTCATAAATCAATTTGGTACTCAAGACAATTTTTAAAAGACCTATATAGCAAACCAAACCTCTACTTCTTCTCCCAAAAACTACACCTTTGTTAATAAACCTATTTCAAGCTCTAGTATCAATTCCCCAACCAACAACAAACAATTCAAATAGTTAACCAAGAAGGAAATGGATGAGAAAATGAGGAAAGGTTTTTGTTATTGGTGTCCTAAAAAGTACACTTCTAACCATAAGTGTCAAAATTCTCAACTATTTATGATCATGGTCCATGAAGAAGAGGAAGATGAGTTCCAAGATGTATGTGAGACGGAAGAGGAATTACATACAAAGCCTTCATAGTGCAATACCAAGGTTTCTTTGAATGCCATTGAGGGAAAGGAGGGTTGTTCAATAATGAAGGTGTAAGGGAGAGTCAAAAAACAATCTGTGGTGATCTTGTGCAACACAAAAAGCTCACACAATTTCTTAGATGCCACTATAGCAAAGAAATTGAGGTTGAAGGCACAAAAGGCAGCTGGTGTTCAAGTTATAATAGCCAATGGCAACAAATTAGAAAACAGTGCATAGGTTTGTCAAGGGTAATGCAGGAGGAGTCATTCATTTCAGATTTCTTACTCATGGATTTAGGTGGTTGTGACATGATTTTAAGGGCTGAATGATTGTTCACATTGGGCAAAATCATTTGGGATTTGATGGCTTAAATAATGGAGTTTATGTTGCATGGCAAATGGTATAAGATTAAAGGGACTCAACCCAAGAAGGACCTTTTTAGGGATCAACAAGTTACAGATAAGCATGTTGTCACAGCTCAACAAGCTTATTTGGTACAAGTCACTTCTATGCCCTAGAGAAATGGACTTCTTAAGGAGGAGATGAACACGATCACCATAGCACAAAAAGCTAAGATAGAATCTGTTTTATAGGAGTTTAGTGATGTTTTCAAAGAGCTTAAGTCCTCACCTCCCTCACAAGCCTTTGATCATACTATAAACCTTAAGGTGAACTACCCTATTAGCTGTAAACCTTATCGATATAGCCCTATTCAAAAGTTCGAGATTGAAAAACAAGTGCTAGAAATGCTTAAAAATAGAGTGATTAGAAGGATGGCTCTTCGGGTATTTGTATTGATTATTGGAAGCTTAATAAGCAAACTATCAAGAATAAATTCCCTATACTAGTGATTGAGGAGCTGTTAGATGAGCTACATGGTGCCACTTTCTTTTCCAAGCTTGATTTAAGAGTCGGGTATCATCAAATTGGAATGAAATTAGAAGATGTTGAAAAAATGACTTTTTGTACTCATGAAGATTTTTATGAGTTTCTTGTGATGCCACTTAGACTTACTAATGCACCGGCTACCTTCCTGGCCTTATGAATGCTATTTTTTTAAGGGCTCCCTAGAAAAATTTATTCCTTCATTTTTAATGGCATCTTCATCTACAATTTTACCATATTCAACACTTAAAACTTGGCACATTAAGGCAACACTAGTTGTTGGCTAAGTGGAGCAAGTGCGTTTTTTGGGGCTTCTAGAGCGGATTATTAGGTCAAATCATTTTAGTTAATGGTGTAGAAGTAGACCCAAAGATGATTGCAGCTATTCTTTCATGGCTAGCACCAACATCTCTTAAAGCTTTATGTAATTTGTTGGGCTTGACTAGTTACTATCGACATTTTGTGAAAAACTATGAGAGTATTTAAAAGCCCTTGACTAACTTGTTGAAAAAGGGGGACGTATTTCGTTGGGCAGAAGAAGTAGCCCATTCTGCCTTTGAGTTACTAAAATCTGTCATGACTTCTACACCGTTCCTTGCATTGCCCAACTTTTTTGAGAAGTTTGTACTTGAAACTAATGCTTCTAATGTGAAGTTAGGAGCTATCCTTTCTCAAAATGGGCACCCCATTGCATTTGCAAGCTAGTCCCCGACCAAGGGGAGTCTCTTTGCTTATGAAAAGGAACTCATGGCAATAGTATTTGCTATGAAGCAAAGGAGGATATACTTGCAAGGTCAGCCATTTATAATCAAGATTGGCCATTACTCTTTGAAGTACTTCTTTGCGCAAAAGTGAGTCACCTCTAACCAATACAAGAAGTTACATAAGCCATGGGGCTTATCCTATAAGATACTTTATCAAAAAAGGAAGGAGAATGTTGTTGTAAATGCTTTGTCTCATAGGGACCATTTGGGGGAAAGAGCCACTATACAACAATCATCTTAGTTGCTTTTGACCTATCTTCTAAGGTTAGAGAGGCTTGCTTACAAGATACTAAACTCCAATTATTAATATTGGAGCCTGAAGCTAGTCATCCACATTATTCTTGGGTGAATAAAACATTGAAGAGGAAGGCAAAATTAGTGGTAGTTGCTAATTTTGAGTTGAGACAGCAACTAATAACTTATTTCCATGGAGATGTTCTCAGAGGACATTTAGGGATGAACCCTGCTTATAAATGTCTTGCTTCCATTTTTTATTGGAAGGGTTTGGAAAAGGATGTTCACAACTTTGTACAATGTTGTACCATATGCCAACGTTTAAAAAACAAGAATATAGCTACTTTAGGATTACTACAACCCCTTCCAATTTCTAATTCCATATGGTTTGACTTGTCTATGGACTTCACTGGGGGTTACCTAAGTCTTATAAAAGGCCAATCATCTTGGTGGTGATTTATCGTTTGAGTAAAGTAGCACATTTCACGGCCTTTCAACATCCATATTCTACAATGGATATGGCTCAAGTGTTTATAGACAATGTTGTGAAGCTTCATGGGTTCCCTAAGTCCATAGTCACAAATAAGGATCCAATCTTTTGTGGCAAATTTTGAAAAGAATTGTTCTAGCTTTATGAGGTTTGTTTGGCTTATTCTTCAGTGTATCATCTTCAAACAAATAGCCAAACAGAAGTTCTTAATCATTGTTTAGAGGGTACCCTTAGATGCATGACAGGCGATCACTCTAAGCAATGATTGAAGTGGCTCCCTACAGTAAATTGTGGTACAATACCACCTTCCATTCCTCCATTGGCATGACTCCTTTTCAGGCTATTTTTGGAGTGCTTCCACTAGTTCATTTACCTTATTTGGATGGAGTTTCTACCAATGATCTAGTTGACTGAAGCTGCCAAGAAAGAGAAGCTACAATTCAGTTGTTGAGACAGAATTTGTGTAAAGCTCAGAATCGGATGGTGCAAATGGCAAACAAAAACAGAAGTGAAAGGGCGTTTACTGTGGGAGATTTGGTCTACTTGAAGCTTCACCCATTCCGTAGGAACCTCATCAATAATTCTTCCTTCCATAAGTTGGCTGCTAGGTTTTTTGGGCCATATAAAGTGGTCAAAAGGGCGGACAAGGTTGCTTATCAATTGGAATTCCTCAACAACAGTAAGGTGCATTGAATGTTTCATGTCTCACTACTTAAGAAGCATGTGGGAAGTGAGGTGCCGATTAGTTCCCTTCCTCAAGTCAATTCTAATGGCCACTTCCCCATTGAACCAGAGGAGATTTTAGGCTAAACAGTTGTTAAGAGAGGACACCTTCCTATTACTCAAGTGCTGGTTCGCTGGAAGCATACCAACAGAGAGGATGTCTCATGAGAGGATGTAACAAACAATTTAAAGTTAGTTTCCTAACTTTGTCATTGCAACAGCTACTCCTATTCCTACTAATACTTGAGGTCAAGGATTTTTCTCTTTTTTTCTTTTTGTTTTTTGGTTTTTTTGGGGGGGGGGGGGGGAGGGGAAGAGGGGATCATTGTTATGTGTAATATTTGGTTATGTGTAGCTAGAATAAATAATTAAAACAGTTAGTTAATTTCAATTGGTTATAACTAGTACCTAACAAATACACTCTCTCTCTCTTACAGCCTGTAAGTGAGTAGAGGTATACTTGTATCTGATGCTGTTGAATTCATACTTTTCATATTTCTCTATTTCTCTTTCTCTTCATTGTTTCTTGTGCCAAAATCTCTAAATTTCGTCATAATATCAAAGCCTAAAAGGCTTCACACATTTCCACAGTAAAATTCGACTCCAAGATGGCACTGAATACAAGGAAACAAGTGACTTCATTCAAGGAAAATACCTTGGATGTTCATTCGATCTATGAAGGCTTTCCAATCATGACAACTAGGCACAATTGGATCCTAACCCCAAGCAAGCTTACGTATATCAAAGGATGTGGCAAGGAAGATTACATCACTAATGATGCTGCCCTGCCAAGTTCCAATGACCCTACATACAAAATCTGGGTGTCCGAAAGCAACCAAATCATGTCTTGGTTGATCAACTCAATGAAAAATAAAATTGGGAGGAATTTCCTACAAGACAACAAAAGATATCTAGGAAGCTTCAACAAAACATACTATTATGTGGATAATACTACTATTCTATTTGAGATCAAAAGTCAATTTCATGAATCAACGCAAGGTGATTTAATTGTTACACAATGTTATAATACCTTTGTCTATTTTTGGCAGCTACTAGATTTGTTTGAGACACACAAATGGAGCTACAGCAGTGATGCAGCATATTATAGAATGCTTGTGGAGCAAGATAGGAACCATAAACTTCCACTCGGCCTAAATCCAATATTTGAATATGTTTGGGGAAGAATCATGGCCATTCATCCTTTACCTTCCCTAAGAGAAACCTTTTCAAAAGTAAAGAGAAGAGAGCAGGAAGTGACCCATTCAAGGGTCTTCAAGTTCCCAAACAGTAACTGAAACATCGACTTTGATGGCACAAGGTGCTCAAGGAAGTGACAAGAAGCAGAAAAAGGGTGGAAAGCTGTGAGGCAATCATTGCAATACATGAAGGAGGTTTGCTACAAAATACACAGGAAGCAAATTGGAAATCAAGACCAAGAGATAAGACCAGTGAATTAATGGTGACCTATGAGAAAAAAAAGTCAGTCTGAGATCAATCCTTTTAGCAAAGAACAATAGGAGTTGTTACAAAAATAACTTGGAAATAGGGACCAGAACACTTCCCCAAAAAAAAAATTGAGAGGTCTAGAACTATTGCTCAAGCAAGACTTGGTCTCAGAGAGAAAGATTGGCAATGCCAGGAAGCTAGGTATAATTAATATTTACTTCCCAACTTAAGGAAGAGTGTTAGATAACAATGCGTAATGACAAATACGTGCCTTACAACATGTGTCATTTAGTAGTTCTTTTAGCATTAGTATTTTATTTATTTTGTTCTAGAAGACATTATCTTGTTCAGTTTCCTATTATGATAGGATAGTTTTATTCTAAATTTTTGTAAGCTAGTTAGGCTGTTTAGATAGGCTAATCTTTCAGCCTCCAACCCATCTATTAATGTCCAGCTTGAATATTTAGAATAATAAGAATCAGAGCATCAAATCTCTGAATTTCTTCAACAGGGCTTTAGGTATGACGCCTTATTAACTTTTTATCCTTTTTCACTAGTACTTAAGCAATAGCACATAACCTTTATGATCTGAATTAGAAACCAGATTGAATCAAACAGATCCCTACAGGTTACAATAGTCCCTCAGCTTTAATTATCCAAAGAAATTTATTCTTCATATGTCCTGACTTTCTCTATTGGGTTGTTGACTGAGGAGGAAACTAGGCTGTAATTATATAAACATATTAAATTTAGAAGGAAGGAGCAAAAAGTTTTGGACAGCAATCTTGTGCCCTCATTCACCTAAGGCAAAATGGCTTACAGGATAGGCTGACACCAATAAAATCTGATGGAAGACAATCAGATAAATTCAGAGGCATGCTTGCCTTTAGAAAACACTAGTTGGTGGTAAGCTAACTACTCCCCTACCCTTCCATGCAATAAAGGCTTGATAGGATGACTTCTGCTTAAAAGCTTTACGAGATATCTTTTCCTGGAAATAGATATAATTATCTTTCTTCTAACTTGTATGCAAACATCTTGCCCAGTGGAAGAAATGATTTCCAAAAAAGAAATGTTTTAAAGTGACTAAGAAGGACACACTCAGGACAATTTTCCTGGCTGATACCAACCAAAAAAGCATAGGCATTACTTGCATTACCTTGGAGTGTGTCTTCCAGAGTACTCAAAGGCATTACTTGCTGCTGCAAGAATCTGCCTCCTCTTTTCTTCTTGCTCTTCACTTCTGATGTTTGAGGGAAACCTATCATAAGTATGTCTGGCACCAGATCCTAAAGAACCAAGGAAAAATGATAAGTAAACATTAAGTCATATTCAGAAAAGTTTGCAGTTGCTAGACAATTTGGTTAGAAAGACTTTCATTAACCTGATATTCCAGCATCAGAATCTGATATTGTTATAATCTCAGGCTCTGCTGAAGATGATGGAAGAATTGACATAGGATTTTGGCCCCTTCCAATTGCATCTTGTAGCTTATCAAGTAGGTTATTGCTGTTTTCATCAGAACCTATACCTCTCTCCAAATAATCCAAGAAACCATGAGAATCTAAGAATTCAGCAATCTGTAAAAACCCCAACAAAAAAAAATATTAGAATTTGCCATTGGTATTTGACATCACTTCTAATTGGAGAATATAGTGCATGTGATAACCAAAATTACCATGGGCTCTGAGGGCTGGTTAGTAGATCGAGAGCGCTTTTTCAAAAAGGCTTGAGTATTAAAGATATGAGTTGCACTGTTTTCCTGATACCAAGAAAAAATATTTGGAGGTCATTACAAAGTTAATATATGAAAGATTAAAAACTAAGTCTATGGAATAAGGAATAGAAAACTCATACTATGAAATTGCGATAACCACTTAGAAGTGTTGCAAAGAACTTCAGGAATATTAACCTGCCCATAAGATGCAATGGTGATAACACACATCAGATTATACATTATGGATTGGACTACACCAATATCTGGTTTGCTGCATACAAATATGATGCTCATTGACAAATTCACTGATCCCCCTCAAACTTATTATATTCTTCAAAAAATCATAAATGTGAAAACAGGCTGCTTTGAGAATGAACTCAATCTGATAATTAGCTCCAGAAAGTATTATAGAAAGCACAAGCCAATGTAAAAGTTTTATCACTTTCAGAAATGCCAGGGGAAGACTTGTTAGTAAAGCCTAAAATTCAGCTTTATACACCTCATTTCTTTGTTTTAGTCCCATATCACCCATCCTTTTTACCTAAAAGAGAAGATGATTGACATTGAGCCCACAAGATGCAAATACTCAAGTCTATAATGAAGTCCTATAAATACTGAAAAAGGTTAAGGAACAAAGTTTGCATCAGAGTTCAGGCATTTTGAAGAAAAAAGTTAAACTGGTAGGAAAACAAACACATAGAGTAAGGAACTCAAACACAGAAATAATATAAATGGGACTTACAATGAACAAAATTCTAATTATTCTGGATAGCACTAGAGTTTCCAGTTCAGCTGTATAAGGGTTTCAATACAAATTTCAGAATTTATTATTATAAGCAACTTTAGTTATCTGGGGATCTAGTATAATTAAGATTCTACTTGATTTGGGAGGCAATTAAGGATTGCTCATCTTTGTAAAACTTTTATTCACACGGGAGTACTCTTTACAGTAAAGTTAGGATTACCCAGTCAGGCTTCTAAGGATACTATCAACCCAGGGTTCAAAGAGCAGCATTTCACAATTCATTTTTAAATCATTTAAGAAGCAATTTTCATACTTATTTCTGTAAATAATAAGGCAATATCTCATCTACAAAAATACAAGCACTACCAACTCCACAATCTGCATAGTAAGAGCAGAACCAGATATGCAGCATAATTGCCTATTGCAATAGAATTACAAAGAAGTAAGAAACTTCTCAAATAAAAACAATAAATCATATCATAGTTCTTAACCAAAAAAAAAAAAAAAAGGCCAAATTAACCTCTGAAAGAGCATATTCCTCTCCTGCATCTTTTTGAATTTTATATGATGTATCCAAAGGGACAGTTGTTTTAAAAAAGTTAATAAATTACACGAGGAAAGCAGTGAGTACATTATGCAAGTCATGTAGCTGGTATTCTAACATCACCTTAGCTGTAGGTCATGATCCTCTCCCCATTGCTTGCTTCCAGACTTAGGGTAATGCTCAGATACACCACATATTCCAGCCTTCATCTCATCAATTCCAACAACGTTGGGATATAATAACTTTGTTATCTCACCACGCAGAAAGGTAAACTCTGGCTCTGGAATAGGTGGAATTTCCTCTGTTGTAGTGATACGATTATACTCAAGGTCCACAACAACTACCTACAGGAGGTCAAAATTTAATCTGAATTCAACAAATTTTCATCACATTTATGGGAACATCAGTCAACAAAACCAAACATTGAACTAGTTATGCTGCCAAGCAACACCAAATTCATAATCAGCTACTCTGGACGTAGAACACACAGTTCACCAAATGTATATAGATAGTGGAACCTAAATGATAGATGCAGGGGAGACAATTACAACTACTTTCTTTACTTGCTTTTGTTTTAGGAAGCCTCTCAGTGCTCATCTATATAACTATTATTTTGTCAAACATAGATAAGAAGATGCACCCTTAAGCACCACATCAAGGACAGAGCAACTAAAGGCACAGATGCAGTAGCTCCAAATTAATGACACTCCCTCATCTTGTTATTTAAAATAAGACCAAAAAAGGTATGTGAATTGAGCCACCTTGATTATAAGATGTAATCATTAATCGTTCAGTACAAAGAGCAGAAGGAATTCATGGCTAGCTTTGTTCCTTGACTTTTTCCCATGTATGGAGTATAACAAATTGCCACTATCGTCGATGTGTGAAATGACCAGTAGATAGATTTTTAGTTTATAGTCAAATTCATCATGGTCATAGCGGCTAAAGGAAAGGCATTAAGTTTGGAAAAAGGAAATGATAAATTAAAACTTCAGATACCCCTTCAACCATTTTGTAGAGAAGTTAAGATGAGTGGAAAATTTGGGAGAAAAATAAGAGAAAAAAAAAATCTATTCACTGAAAAAGCTCCTACAATGGTGAGTACATTCTACATAATACAGAGCCCTAGACCTCTAATCATACCAGGACTATGACTAAATGACACTTATAGCTTTACTTTGGTTGCACAACAAGACACTCCTTTCTTAACCCACAAGACTTTCCTAGATACTAATACTCCTTAACACAACCAAGTGACTTAAAGTAGCATCAAACTGAAGACCAGGAACCAGCAACATAAAACCTTGTATGTTTGTACTCTGCTGCCAAAAAGAATTCCTAAACAATTGCTTTTAGTCAGTCTAATAGTCAACACAACAGTTCCATGAAACACAGATCATTAGCTATTCCTTTGATCAAATGAAGTATGGAACAATTACAGCCAACAAGTGAGAACAACTATAAAGAAAAGCATAACCACAAGGTGTGTCATACAGCCAGAAAATGGGTCTTGAAAAGGAGGGGGAGAAGAAATTAAAGCAATGACTTACACCATCCATTACCAGAGCAGAGGTATCCACACCTGAGTGGAGGCCCATCATATATGGGGTGGGAGCATCAATATAGTCTACTCCACTGAAAAATAGCAATGGAATGTATACATGCTTGAGCAAAACAGAGAAAAAGAATTAGATTAAGGTCAAAAAAAGAAATCAGCATGGCAATTTCTCATCAAGTATCATATGTAAAATTCTCCACTACAATTTAGTTGCAACATATGAAGTAATGCAGGCCCAAATAACAAATGCCTGTGGAGCACAGAAATAAGGGAAAAACTCATACAAAAAGTTAATTACAATAAACAAACCTCACCTGCCATCGGAACGGGTAAATTAAGTGACAAATGGCCTCTGATGCAAGAGTTAGAAGTGAATACCTGCCAATAGATTGTATAGACAAAGGTCATAGAATTTAGAGACTGAATAAAACACAGAAAGTTTGAATGACAAGTTACCAAACAACTAAGATGAGACTAATAATGTGGAAAAAATTAATAGAGTATAACACTTCAAATCTTAAGTGCATAAAATGAGGTCCTAAGTCAATTTCAAAAAATGTAACTAAGGGATAAGTGGTAAATAAAATATAAAAGAATAGTAAGCCTTTTCAATGACTTTTTCTTTAGATGGGAACCAATATTCTTAAGTTTAAATAAGGGACACAGAAGCCGAAGCCGAATGTATATTTAAAAAAAAAAAAGAATGAGGGACTACCCTAAACTAAATGTCCATGGGGGAACAAATTAGCTAAACAATATGCATTTTGACACCATATTGATGTAAATCCAAAGCAAAGTGTACATCAAACCAAAGCCCGGACACATAACTCCATTAAGATGAGTCTGGTGGACTCCATGCCATTTATAAGTGTCACCAATACCAGTGAATACCAATTATGAATAGAAATTATTTCCTTATTGCACAACCATGTCAGTCATACCACAACAGCCAATAATGAAATTAGTCAAAGAAGTTTAACTCCCTCTAGGGGAATAAAAGTTTACAATAAAATATGGGTATAGTCATTTTGAGAGGGGGGTTACTTAGCGTAAAAACTACTAAGGCACAATTTAAACACTCTGAGACTGTTCCAGCAGATGAAAGTATCAAATCTCCTGACTTCATCAAAATATCATAGGGTCAACAACCATAGGATGCGAATCCAGACGGATTCACATGAACACTAAACATACTAAGATTGATTCAGAAAGGTAAAAGAAACAGACAGTATTCTCTCTCTTTCATAAGGTTTCTACTTTCATTTTTGAAAAGCTAGAATACAGTGTCATCAGCACATCATATTCTATCACACACAGAGCAAGCACTAATAAAAAATACAAAATAAATAACATTAAATACACGATTAACTTCAAATATTCAGTTCTGATCTACTTGAAACTCCATGGTACTATAGATTTCTTTTGGATAAAATCAATGGTAATATAGATGGCAGTGTGGGAAACAGACCACAGCAATTGAAGAAGTCAACATTGAGTTATTAACCCAAATGTAATATGCATCTTGTAGATGTAAATAGAAACATTCCCTTTATGATAAAATTAACTAGAAACTATTTCAATGGTCTTAAGAAAGAAAGGTACTTGTTTGCTCGAAGCAAAATCCTCCTCTCAAGCAACACTGCAGTAAAAAGTCTCACTAAGTTGTCAACATCCAAGCACTGCAGCAGAGGCTGAAATGATACCTGCTCCCAAAAAATCAGAAAATTGTCAAATAATAGACAGAAGTAAGCAACTAATAAAAATTTTTAGAAAGAAAAAATACAGGCCATACATCTGCATGGGGAAGCCCATCATTTGGTGGAGCCTCCACAGAGAGCAAACAATTCTCAATAGAAAACAGAACTCGCTCCCTTCCAGGAGTTGGCAAAGGTACATTGGACACCACATGTGCTATAACATCCCATAATGGCTTGCTGAAATTGTGGTTGAGCAGGGAACATTAAATGCTATGGAAACAAGATATGATGGATACTCAAGTTTTATCTAGGGAAGAATTTTTAGCCATACTCCAGGCAAGACTATGAGAAAACTCAGAAATCAGAATTATATGCTGATTTTGAAATTATGAAAATAATTATTACATATTTTAGTAAAGCATATCCATAAGTTATCATGACTTATGATCTCAACAGCTGGATCCATAACAAAACTAGTAAGTTTTTTCCACTAAAGAATACTTACCTACTTCCATTCAGAGAAAAGCACAGTGCAAATAACTCCTCTAGCGTACACCTAAGTACACGGAAACTTGGCGAGCGTGAAACTAGACAAATGCATTTATCAGCAAAAGAATTTGCTGGTATCCGGTAAGCATCTGCTATATCCTCACAAACTGGATCCCGGAAAGAAATGCAACTAACATATATTTTTGAACCATCACCCTCTGCATCAAACTTTCAAGATTATTATGATATCCTAGAACAATACCCACACCACAAGGTAACAATTATGCAAGCAAACAAAACTTGCAACCTTATAGCAAAATCAACTCACAAAATGTGTTGGAAAACATGGACAGGGCATCATGACAACAGACAAATGTAAGTGTAAATGTAATATGTTGATATGTATACTTGATTGACTCTAAGATCACAATGTAAAACTAAACCAAAGTAATTTAGTGTACCAAAAGCATACAAAGTAGAATACACAAATACAACAATAAAGCCTTTTCCCACTAAGTGGGTTGACTACATGGATCAATCAATGCCATAAAATTTTATCGTAAATCATATTTTTAGACAAACCATTTAAGTCTAAATCTTTCTTAATAGTTTCTCCTATAGTTTTTTTTAGTCTTCTTCTACCTCTAACTATTAGACTACTCTCCATCTGATCTACTATCCTAACTAGGGCTTCTATAGGTCTCCTCCACACATATCTAAACTATCTAAGTTATGATTCTACAATCTTTTCCACAATAAGTACAACCTCTACTTTCTCTCTAATGCATTCATTTCTAATTTTATCTTGTTTAGTGTGTCCACTCATCCAATACAACATTCTCATTTCTGCAATATTGAGTTTATTCTCTTGTTAACTTTTTATTATTTAACACTCAATTTCATACAACACTGTAGGCCTAATGACCGTGTAGTAGAATTTACTCTTAAATTTGAGTAGTACTCTTCTATCACAAATAACACTCGAAAGACTCCTCCATTTCATCCACTCAGTTTAAATCCTATGTTTTACATCTTCCTTTATTTCCCCGTCATATTATATGATGGATCCAAAATATTTAAACCGCGTAACTTATGGTATGGTATGGTATGGTATGGTATGCGCTCCAATTTTCATTTCTGCACCAAAACTAATGCATCTCTTACTAAACTTACATTCTATATACTCCGTTTTATTTCTACTTAAAAAAAATCCATGTGCTTCCAAAACTAATCTCTACATCTCTAATTTTTTATTCATTTCCTCTCTCAATTCTTCAACTAGGACTATATCATCTGCAAAAAGCATACATTGTGGTACCGACTCTTGGATATGTTCAGTGAGCATATCCAAAAGTAAAATAAAAAGATAAGGACTCCAAGTTGACCCCTAATGTAGGCCAATAGTTATCGAAAAATCTTCTGTAAATCCACCTTTTGTTACAACACTAGTTGTAACCCCATCTTGCATATCTTACATTACTCGAATATAAGTCATGCAAACTCTTTTTTTTTCCAGAACCTTCCATAAAACCTCTCTTGTCACCCTATCATATACCTTCTCTAAATCAATGAACACTATATGTAAATTTTTCTGATTCCTTCAACATCTTTCTATCAATTTTCGCAACAAATATATCGCTTCCCTGGTCGACCTTTTAGGTATAAAACTAAATTAATTCTCAGTAATCTGAGTCTCTTGCCTTAATTCTCACTTAACTACCCTTTTCCATAATTTCATAATGTGACTTATGATATTAATTCTTTTATAATTTGTACAGTTTTGTATATCCCCATTGTTCTTATAAATAGGAACTAAAGTACTTCTCCTCCACTCATCTAACATTTTCTTAGATCTCATAATTTTACTAAATAACTTTATGAGCCAACTTATACCTTTCATACCTAAACTTATCCATACTTCAATAGATATATTATTTGGTCCAACTACTCTACCATTCTCCATTAGTATTAATATTTTTTTTACTTCTAACTCTTGAATCCTACGATAAAAAGTATAATTTTGGTTCTCTGTTTTAGTGTCTAACCTATCCAAGTGTAATAAAATCTCATGTCCTTCATTAAATAGTCTATAAAAATAACCCTTCTACTGTTTCCTAATATCTTGTTCCATGACCAAAACTTTCACTTTTTCATCTTTAATGCATTTCACTTAGTTCATGTCTATTGTCTTTCTTTTCTTACTTTTACCTAGTTTGTAGATACTTCTCTCTCCAACTTTAATACCTAAGGATTAGTATAATCTATCAAATGTCCTAACTCTCGCTTCGCTCACCGTTTTCTTAGTATTTTTTTTAACTACTTTATATTTTTCCCAATTTTCATCACTCTTATATAAAGACCACGTTTTATAACACTCCCTTTTAACCTTAACCTTATCTTATACACTTGTATCCTACCACCAAAATTCTTTATCCCTAACTCCAAAGCCTTCTGATTCACGAAATATCTCCTTTGCCATCTTCCTAATTTCTTTAACCATCTCATCCCACAAATCATTAGCACTTCCTTGTGCTTCCAAAATCCTTCCTCCATAATCTTTCTCTGCAAACTCTTTTCTTTATCCCCCTTCAATTGTCACCACTTAATCCTTGACATCTTATCTTGGCTTTTACTCTTTTTTCTCCTCTTAACTTAGATATCCATAACTAAGACTCCATACTGAATAGTCAAACTCTCTCCAAATATTACTTTGCAATCCATGCAAAGTTTTCTATCCAATTTTCTTATAAAAAAGAAATCAATTTGAGAGCATGTGCCTCCATTTTGTACGTGATAAGATGCTCCTCATACTTCCTAAAACAAGTGTTAGCTACTGTGAGATCGAACGCTAATGAAAAATCTAGAATAGTTTTACCCTCTACATTTGCTTTTCCTAAGCCATATCCTCCATGCGTACTCTCGTAACCTTTAGATACTAACGAATATCTCACATATTTGTCAAACAAGAGTATGGAGTTCATGATTACATTCTAAGGCAAACGCAATGAAGTAGTTCTACTAGATAAGAGGAATGTTCTGGCCAATTTAGAATTCTTGATGCAACTCAAACTACTGGGTAATCCAGTAGGAGCATCAGAGTAGACGATGACTTTTTCCATTTAGATAAAAAAAGAAATACTATTAGAGAAGAAAAAGGTGAAAAGAAAAAAAGCAGAGGATAAGATTCGACCAAAAATAAAAAGAAGAGGATAAGCTATCCTTCTAAAATTGGTATACAGAATATATACTCTATTCTTTAAGGCTGCTTCAATGCCGTGTTTTTGATGTTGGAGTGGGGAACCACTGAAATGTTCATTTTACCACATACCCCCAAGAGAAAGAAAATTAAATAAAAAAAGGTTATTTCTATTCCCCTTACTTGATAAAGGAAGGTGCCATTGGGAGATGATATTCATTGGAAGTTATCAAGAGATAGCTACCATTAATTAGTTACAGTAAAATCTTATAAGTCCAAAGAAGTAGGAGTTTCTAGCAAAATAGCTCCACATTTAATAGCTCTGACAGAAGTTATCATCCTATGTTTGGACAGCAGATCATAAATGTACGTTGAAGCAGGCAAGTAGAGGAAGTGCAAGCAGGTTTACGGATGTTGCAGCATTCTTTGGAAATGGAGCAATAAAATGGTTGACCGTCCTCTCCTTGACTTCCATTGCCATTAGAACTGCAATGTGATTAAAGGAGAATAGTAGGAATGCTCCAGATCTGGGGTTACTTGAGTTGTTGAAGTGCCATTCTTTGATTACACAGCTTCAAAGGGGTCCCCTCACTCACCCTTTGTGAAAGAAATTACTTGTCTTGGAATACATGATTGTATGAATTCGAAGACTTCTTTTTGCCTAGATTCCTTACACCTGAAGGAAGCTTCCTTATATACTCCTAGCTTGAGTAGTTCACCCCTTGGAGTCTTTCATATGAAGTTTAATTATTCAAAAAGAAGCATTTATCCTTTGGAGGCATGATGCAACCATTATTACGAAACAAGAAACTTTCTGGCTGTTCGTTGTTGTATGCATGCAATGCAACATCTCCCAAACAAAAAACTACTTCATTATACTATTTCTAAAGAGCCTCTCAACTAATTCCACAGTCCTGAGTATAAGGATGTTGAGATATATATGAAATTTCCAATCACTTGGTTGTGGTACACTATTACCAGACTTGTGAGGCTCACGATATACGATATAAGAAGGCTAACCATCAAAACAGGGAGTTCAAACATACCATCGAGGAACCAATGTCTTAATTTCTAAAAATGAAGGGATAATGCTTGTACATAAACCTACCAGTCAAAACAATCGGATAGCTCCGCGGAAATGTAGAGGGGTCATTGGAATCAAACCCCGAAGAATAGAACTCCACACCAGCAGGAAGAACGCACTGTAAGCAATTATTACTCAGGTCAGATCGACTTGAAACTGGAAGACAATTCAGAAATGAATTCTTAAAATTCATTAATGTAATGCACATACACACTTTTAAAAAATCAAGTTTCAATTGAAATAAAACAAAAAACCAAAAAAAAAACACACACACACACACAAACAGATGAAGAAGCAGTGGAAGAGCTTTCTGTGGTTGCAGAGCTTACTGTGGGAAGCTGAGGAGGTGGAGGAGGGTAGAGAGAGTGATTGGACGGAGGGTACTGATCGAGAAGAGAGGGAAGATACATATAACCAGTACCATGGAACCCTTTGTTTCCGTCAAGAGTTCGAATCTCGGGGCCGATCCCACACACCACAAAATACTCGAAGATTGGAGCCATTTCAGAGATTTGTCAATGGCGATTGAATAATGCAATCTCCTCTCCCCCTTTCCCTCTCTAAAACTGGGAGAGAAGGGGGTGCACTGAGGAGGCTCCCAGATCTGGTTCTCTTGGTTTCTCCAATTGACAAATGCGAAGATGAATTCGTTTACTATGGTTTCAGATTTCAACTTCGATTTGTATGTTTTTGTTTGAAGAAGTAAGGAGTTCTATCAGTTAAGCTTTTCGATAAATTGAGATGTTTAGACAATGAAAAAAATCAGTTTCTGTCCCGGGAAAGGAAGAAGCGAAAAAAATCAATAAGCAATTATTCAAACGCCACCACACGGAAATCTCCCGTTTAATACTTTTCGCTGTTTCCAGTTTGGCTTCATCAACAAAGGGTTTCAAACACTAACAAGCATTGATAAATAAAATAAAATAAAATAAAATAAAATCAGTAATAAACATAAATGAATAAGATTATTAAGGTTTCTAAAACCACAAAATAGCACTAAAAAGCATAAACAAAACTCTTTTGATTTATTTACCAAAGGTTTATTCATATTCCATTGACTATTTTTTAAAGGAACATTTTCAAATAAAGGTCTTAAGTTGTTAAAAATTGATATTAAAATATTTTAAAAATCGAAATTATTTTGAAATACCAAAAACTTTATTTTTAGTTTATAAGAACGAAAGTGCTTTTATCTCCTTCTCTCTATGAAAATGCCTTTATCTTTTTCTCTTTGCCTCTCCTCTCTCTCTATCTCTCTCTCTCTGATTCGTTGTTTTCTCTTCTTTTTTCTCTGTTTCAAAGAATGGTTCATGCAAGCATTGTGATTTTGATGCTCATAGCATTGTGCATCTTTTTCGTCATCGCACAATTGGAAGAGACTTTATTATTAGGCTTACAGACCATAGTTGCTGCTACATTGAGATTGCAACTTTGTAATCTTAGGTGTTTGGATTTTATGGTGTAGAGAATTAGGTAGTTGCCGGTAGTAAATCCTTTGATTCTTTTGGATTTGGTGGAAAAGACTTAGACTTCGAATATTATGGAAAAAGGTCTAGAGCACTGTAGAAAGACGGAACAATGCATTAAGAAGGTTCTCCAAACTAATTAGTATTAATTCAGGGAAGATCCTGTTGTAAATTTTAGGAGCTTGAGTAATAATTTTGACAAGTTTCAATTGTAATTAATTAGTATTAATTTTCATTGAAAATAACACGGGGAGTAACAAATCCAATATTTGACTCTTGTAACTTAAAGAAGACTATATTGTAAATTTTAGGAGCTTGAGTAGTAATTTTAAAAGACTTTAATGGTAACTAATGAGTATTAATTTTTATGAAAAATAATAAGAGAAGTCACAAATCCAATGTCTAACTTTTGTACCTTAAAGCTCTGTTTGGTTCAACGGAAGGAAAAAGAGAGGAGGTTAATGGAGGGGAGGGGGTCTAATGAGTTCTGTTTGGTTGAAAGAGAGAGAAAGAGAAAGGAAGGGAGATTATTGTTTGATTCAGGAGGAAAGGAGAGGGAAAGGAAGGTAATTATATTTGGACAAATTTATCCTTATATTATTTTAATTTTTTTAATAAAAAAAGTTATTTATATCAATATTTTTAAAAAAAATTATGAATTCTAATCTTTTTATTTTTAATTCTTGATAAAAAAATGAATTATCTTAATTTTTATTAAATATTAATATATTAAAAAATTAAATAACAAAAAAATAAATTATAAATTAAAAAATTTCCCTCCTTTCCCTCCCCTCCAAATTTTTTGGAGGAGAAGGAAATTTACCCTCCTTCCCTTCCCTCCCTTTCAATTTTTTTCAATTAAACATTTTATCCCATTTCCCTCTCTTCCAAAAACCTCCAACCAAACACACCCTAAGAAAGATCTTATTATAAATTTTGACAACTTGAGTGGTATCTTTAGAAAGTTCTAGTAGTAACTAATTGGTATTAATTTCATACAAAATAATATAGGTAGTAACAAATTTAATATCTAACTCCTGTAACATAAAGGAAATTTTGTTGTAAATTTTGGGCACTTGAGTGATAATTTTAGGAAGTTTTAATAGTAATTAATTAGTATTAATTTTCATAAGAAAATAACAAAGGAGTAACAAATCAAATATTTGATTTTGTAACTGGGGGAATGGACTTTTTATAAACATTGGAAGTTTAAGTGATAACTTTGGAAAACTTAAGTAGTAACTAATTAGTATTAATTTTTATAAAAAATAAGAGAAATAGTAATAAATCCAAAACACTCTTATAACTTAGGGAAGACCTTGTTGTACATTTTGGAAGTTTAAGCAATAACTTTGGAAAGACCTTGTGACAATGTAATTAGTTACTATCTAATCTTTTTGTAGTTACCATTGGATCTACTCAAAGTTATTACTTATATTTCCAAAATTTATAATAGCATTTTCTCTAAGTTATAAGAATGTTTTAGATTTATTATTATATTACTTTTCATAAAAATTAATACCAATTAGTTACTATTAAAATTTCAAAAAGCTACCACTCAAGCTCTTAAAAATTACAATAAAGCCTTCCCTAAAATAATACCAATTAGTTTGGAGATCCTTCTCCATAATGCATTGTTCAATCTTTCTATAGTGATTTATACCTTTTCCTATAATATTCAAATCCTTTTCCACCAAAGCTAGAAGAATCAAAAGATCTATCACTAGTAACAACCTAATTTTCTACACCACGAAACCCAAACACCCAAAATCACAAGTTGCAATCTCAATGTTGCCTTGATTTAAGTTATAGTCTGTAAGCCTAATAAGAGGGTCTCTTCCAATTGTGCGACGACAAAGAAGACACATAGCACCATGAGCATTAAAGTCATAATGCTTGCATAAGCCATTTTCAAAGGCAGAGAAAGAAGAAGAGAAAATAACAATTCACAAAAAGAGAAGGAAAGAGAGAGAGGGAGAAAAGGCAAAGAAAGAAGGAGATAAAGGCATTTTTGTCCTTGCAAACTAAATATAAGGTCCATTAGTTCTTGAGAGAAATTTTGATTTTATGGTCCTTTTTTGTTTTTAGCAACTTATGGCCCTTGTATGAAATTTTCTCCTTTTTAAAATGAATTATAGAATAAATTAACATAGCTAATATTTGAGGCACTATTGATCAAGCTAGAATGACATATATGTTAAAATATTTTGTTTGATATAGTAATATCACAAATAGTCACACTTATTATTCCTAAATAAAAGATAAAAAGTAAGAAGAAGAGAGTTACATTTTTAATGTCCAACCAATTTAACCTTTTAGCCTATCTAAATAGAAGAAATTTTGATTGAGATAATATATCATGTAGAATTAATTAAGAATGTGTTTGGCACTAGAAGGGGATAATGAGGAAAAGGAAAAGAACATGAAATTTAACAAAAGTGTGCTTGGTACAATAGATCAGGAAAGCTTGATAGATTTTATTTAGTTTTTGTGATACTGTTCATTCTATCAAGAGAAGAAAAAAATATTATTTTGCCTCAAATAATACTAATATTTTATACTTAAAAGATCTTAAATTCTACAATTATTTTAAAAAATCTAAATACCGAAAATTGTAACTTAGGTTATGAACTATAATTTTATTGTATAGTTAAAATTTTTTATCCTTAAGTTCTTCGTTTAAGGTTCTTCATTATTAAATTAAAAATATATTTAACTTGAGATCTTTAACCATAATTTTTTTTATTTTATGGTAATTAACAAATTATTTTTAAATTTTTTTTTTGCTCAAGGGGTGTTTTGGTTATTTATTTACTTTTCATCCCTTTTATTGTATTATTTCCTCTACACCAAATATCAAAATGAAAAGGTATTATCATTTTTTTATCATATCAAATGTGATTTTAAATTGTAAAATTCCATTATATTCTTATTTCTATTCTCCTTTTGTATTTCTTTAAAAAATTTTCTAATCTATTAAACATAACTTGTGATAAGTTTTGTATGAAGTCATTAAATCTTGACTGAAGTATAGTTTCCATTCTCAAACTTCTACTTAATTTTTAATTTTTTTTCACATATGTATTTTGCGTAAGTGCTTGATTTCTATACTGGCCCTTCAATTTTTAAAGGGGAAATCTCAATTATCATTATTTGCAATAATTTGGAAAAGGCCTTTGTAATAAATGTAAGTTAAAATATAAAGAATTTTTAATTTAAGAAATTATATAATTCATCTCCCTTAACTTTAGAATTTAACTATACAATATAACTTTTCCATTAATTTTTTCATCAAAAATTCTAATGCCACTTATCCATCTAAATTCAATAAAGTCAAACTAGCAATATATATATATATAGTTAAACTATAAATATTTTTAAAATTGAATCTATTATTGAACCAATGAAAATATTGGTTTACAATTTATTGGTCAAAATATTTTTGAATAAGTGATAATTAAATATGTATTTTTTAATTTTATATATTAAAAATCCTATATAATAAATAACTAAAAGCCAATACAAATAAATTTTATAAGGTTCAACATGACTTAATATTCAAATCCAAACAAATTAAAACTCAATACAATATCCACAATCACAAATTAAATTTAAGCAATCAACTAATAATCAATTATCATAATATTCATTAAGGTTAAATACATTATATGCCAATTTATTAGCATCTAAAACAAGACAACCACCATAATCATTATCATCATGTCCAACTCCAAAATCATCAAGTGATTCCATAATTGGTTAGTTTATGATATTCACTTTTTCAATGCCTAATTATATAATAAATTAGAAATAAAATTATGCACAAGAATAATACTTATATAATACCCAAATATTAAAAGAAAATTATATAAACCTTTTTATCTTGATGATTCACCAACTATTCGAATTGCATTGCCTTCATAAATAAAATTCTCATTTTCAAAATTTGTACTATCAAACTCAGGACTTACTTTTTCTTCAGCTATCCAAAACTCAACATTGTCAATGGATTTATAATCAATAGGATTATCATTTCTCTTCTTGTAGTGCGACCTAAAATAAAGCATAAAAATTTTAAAGAAAGATTCAATTATGCTAAAAAGAGTAAATGATAATTATGTTTTAAGTATTATTTATGTACTTATTTTTCAAACGCAAATTATAACTAGCATAAACAAGATCACTTAGCCTTTGATATTCTAGTTTATTTATTTTATTTGTATGAATGCATTAAAAAAAAACTCCAATTTTACTCACCTCTTGAAAAAGAAGATGTTTGGCTAAAAATACGAGTTGCTATATTTTTTAAGATTAAAGCACTATCTTTATAATGTGTTCACCACATATCTACATAAACTACATGCAATTATATGACCAATCATAATTAATATTTTAAAGTATTAAAATAGGAAAATATTCATAAATTGGTGCTTACAAAGTTATATTGTCCTTGTCGTATTATAAGCTTAGTCTTGATCGAAACCTTTTTCGCAATCATGATATATTTGCACTTCTTTAATGGCTTTTGTAACATTACTACATAAGCTTGTTATATCAAATAAATCAAGTATGCTTTAGATGATCTTATTATTCTCATAAAATTCTTTGTCATAAAAGAAAGTAGAATTCAAGAAGTAAGCTGCTGCATAAAGATTGTATTTCAAGTGCCTAACCCATCAAGCCTTAACAATATCTATGTAAGGCTTGTATAGTTATTTCCTATTTCTAAACATCTCATTTATTGTATTATTTGCCCTTTGTATGCTTTCATAAACATAACCTAGAGGAGGTTTTTCATCTATGTCTAAAATTCTTAATAATTTGATAATAAAAGCCATAAGTCTCATAAAAAAAAAAAAAAGCAATCACTTTAAAATTTATTATCTAGTATGATAGGATTAATAGCTTTTCCTACTATAGCTTTGGCCAATTTATAGCTAGTGAAGGGTCTATCTACAACCAAAGGTTGCAAATCATACTTATACTTATACAAGCTTCTCAATGTGATAAAAGTAGTAGCAAATCGAGTCACTCTCGGACATACAATCTCTCTCTAACCATCTCTTTTCCTTACCGATGAAAAAAAAAAACATACAATTCTATACAAGAATTGTTACCTTTGAAGCTTTTGATGCAAGGTCTATCACATAAGGCAAGTTACTAATATTCTTTAAAAGGAGATTCAAATATTAAGTAGCATAGGGATACCAATGAATGTTTCTATATTTTTCATGTATCAACTTGTTAGTTGCTACATAATTAGCTACATTATCAAACACCATAAGAATAATATTAGTAGATCCAACCTACTTAAAAACTTCATAAACATTTTAAACAATGTCTTTGCATCTTTCATCACAATTAAGGTATTAATAGATTTCATAAATACTAAACCTGCAAGAAAATAAACTAACACATCAAATCAAATGCAAGAAAGATAAATTAAAAAGATTAACAATTACTCTTTAACAAATACAATACCTACATGAGAATAAACTAAAGTTTATCAACATTCTTTACCTTTAGTCAATTCAACCATCAGCCATAATTGTACATCTAATTTTTGACCATTTGGCTCGATGACCTTCAACAAATAGGTAATATTCTTTCTTGCAATCTTGTAACAAATTAACCCTTACTTCATGAAAGGAAGGGCCTTTAAACTCAAGTCCCATAGTAGCAATTGCATCCATAGCAAATTGAAAATAAGAAGAGTTTAATGCATTAAATACAATGTAAGAATCATAAGGCCATCTAACAATTGTCAACTTAGCTTCATGTTAAGTTTTTTTACTCAATAATACACTTTTAAGACTTGGTTGGGAATTAGGAGTTGTCTTTGGAACAAAATAATTATCAAACCCAACATTACTTTTTCTTTTGCCTAAAGTAAATAATTGCCTCTTAGGTGGAGATGGTTGAACTTCTTCAACTTCTAGTTTACCTTCAATTTCATCACTATATACTTCATTGAAATCCTCAGTTGGCTTTCTTTGCTGCAATTGTTTTAGGAACTCCATCATTCTATAGCAAACATTATGAAGAACATTTTTATAAAAGCTTATTTGACCCAATATGCCAATAAGATATTGCTTCATTCTATTTATGCCCCTTCTTCTATATACTAATAAACAATGAAGGCAAGTATAAATTTGGTTTTCCCCTCATTTTTAAAAGTAAAACAATCCATACAGGATTAGTCTTTGCATAGAGTGATGCAGATGAGGCAGTTATTAATTATTTGTTTGATAATTGTGCATTATTACTATCAATAGTATTAAGGTTGGTAGCATCAGCACTCAAGGCATTCAAAGTATCCATGCTTTCAATATACAATGCACTAGAAAAGAAATAAGTTATTATGATAATAAGGATAGAAATTAATATGACGACAAAAAGAAAAAAAAAATCAATGCAACCAAATAGTATAGGGGTTTTTATAAGAGTTTCTCCATTCTGAGTTCAATGTTTTAAAAGAAATTGATCAGCACCAAAAAAATAATAGTAATGATTTATGATATGATTATCAATTAATCATTTAAAGTTTTTGAGGCTTTTATTTGTTAACTATATGCCAAAGATCATCCCATTTTTTGTCCTAGTTATCTTTATTATCATTATGCTAACATTTGTCTCATTCCTTCGTTATTTTCTTCCTCTTAAATCTTAACCATAAAATTAGAAAAAGCACCACGAGAAGAGCAGGAGAGTGAGTGGAGAAAGAGACATTATAGTTTGAGACTTTATATCATAAATCTTAATCATAATATTTGTAATGATATTATCAGTAGCTATCAACAACTGGAATAAACCACTATAGTTTAAGACTTTGAGCACCACGAGAAGAGCAGGAGAGGGAGCAGAGAAAAAGACACGACGATAGAACACGGCCATATATATATATATATATATATATATATATATAAAAGAACAAAATGAAAGAACAAAGCCATATATATAGAGAAAAAGAAGGATTAAAATAGCAACTTAAATTCCATTTGTTGCCGCTTTAAACGACAGAACAAAGCCATATATATTAACCACCCAAGATTTCTTTGAACCTCTAGTTGTGACAAAGATAGCCCCGATAAAATTGCTCACCTTTTGCATGAACAAAGTTCATAAGGAACTAAAAGGCCCCCAACTCATGAGGAAAAGATGTGAAAGAACAAGGGATAAAGCCCTAAGAAAAGCAATCTCAAGACAAGGAAAGAAAAATGAAGTTCTGTAATTTCCCCCAGTGGCTTGCGAAAGAGCTGTTCGTTACTATAGATGAATCTGATTTGAGAAGCGGATCATGATGCCAGGGATTTGTTCACAACGGAAGAGGATATGAAGCGAGGCATGATGGAAAGACTGAAAGAAAAAGATGATGCAGCAATCGAGCTTACAGTGATGGAGGTAGCTTCATGACGAGATGAAGATGGTGTAATGAGACGAAGAAGATGCAGAGATGAAGGTAGCTTCATGACGTGATGAAAACACTGCAAGAAGGCAAGGGAATCACGGGATTAGACATTGTGGTATGGGGGAGGAAAAGACGCTATGAAGAAGAAAAGAATTGGGATGAAATCCATAAACCGGAAATGCACATTTTGATATTATTTGATTATGATAGCTTTTATGAAATTGAAAAAAAAAAAAATCCAAAACAACATCATTTTGGACCAAAGGATTTTTTGAAAGAAATAAATTTTGCTAAACTGTCCAAATCGCTAAATCGACTAGTTTTACTTGATTCTTAACCGGTTTCATCCTTTTTTAAAAAGTTTTTAGCCAACATGATTTTATGAGATTACTCGACCGGAGTGACTATTAATTTCCAGTTTAATCAGTTAAATCGGTTAGTCTAATTTAATTTTTATTATTTTGCAAACTATCAAAAAAATATGCATTAAATGACCCAAAAAAAAACTTTAATTGTCACTTGGGTTTACTAGTTGAATGTATTTTTTCTTTTTTGTGTGGCTATGTTAGCCTTCTTAACCTACATGAACAAGAAAGTCAGAATTTTGGACAAAAAACTTTATGAATACGTCATGTTACACAAAGAATATGAGTTTGAAGAGTCTTCAATCAATTTTTAAAATTAAAAAAAAATAAATAATTGAAAGAGATTCTTTGCATTTTAACCATAAATATATTGTAATTATTGGTTAAATTGTAAGAGTTGTCCTTCATTTTTGGCGATATTAATTTAGTAAAGAGCTTTTTGATAAAATGATATGGTAACATATATGCAAAGCGATCACAGTAAATTATGAATAACATAAAATGTGGAAGATATTTAATAATCTGCAAAAATCTCGGGATGATTACAGTTACAAATAGTTGAAATTCAGTCCTTCTTCCCTAGAGATGCAAGAATTTAAGCCAAGAAGCATTCACTCTAATGGTTAGGCCGCTTAAATGCACTTATTACTGACCTTTTTACCTTGTGCAAGGATTTTCTGGATTCTGAATAGAAGCTGTGAACATATATGGCCATGCAACATTGGAACAGTACAGGATGTGCTCATGAAACAGTACAAAATCAACATAAATAATTAAAAATGGCTGTCCTTAAGGTCATGTTTGGCACACTGTATAAGGCCTGATTGTATAATCTAATATAATACATTAATAATATATAATGTGTTTGGTGTACATAATATATTGTATAAGCTTATACGTTAAAATTATTTTATACATCAAAATATTGTATAATCTAATCAGGCCTTGGGAGGTAGGATTAGGCCTGATTAGATTTTAATGTATAAATTAAATCCTTAACTTTTCCAAAACAAACCCTCGTAGCCTCCGTTCTGCGAAGAGAAGACGCTGTATCCCTCGAAGAACAGCTCGCTCGTTCGTCGCTCATCCCTCGAAGAACAGGTCACCTGTTCGTCACTCATCCACCCACCACAACTTCAATTGCACATCCATCCACCCACCTTCGCAACCGCTGAAAGGGGTAAGAGTTCAATACCCTCTCTTGTTAAAAGCTAATTTTTTCCTCCAGTTCGGTATTCCCCTCCCCTGTTCATTTGGTTTTCAATTTGATTGTTCTTCAATTACAAATCAGCTACTTACGATTCTAGAATTTTATTTATTCTCCCTCTTGGCTCTGGAATGGAAGCACTAGTTCTTCGTTCCCTCAGGATCGAGGCTTCGTTTGAAAATTGAATTATGATAGCTCAAGTTCAGTGAGCGCTCTTGCTGTCTTAAAGATAGCAGCAATAGGGACAGGAGCAGTCAAGTGATTTCCCATCCTCATTGATTCTTTGAGTGCTCTTCCCATTTGTTTTCTCGGCTTTCTTCTGCTGTAGCCCCTCCTTCGCCTCTTGGGGAGGTGGTTGAAACCCTTGGCTCAGGTGTCTACGAGAAGCTGAGGGAGGAACAATGGGCCGATAGCACCGACCGATAAGTCAGGTCGACCCGAGGCTACTGTGGCGAAAAGCATAAAATTCCGACCGATTGGCATAGAAAGTGAGGTGCGGATAGAAAGCATCGATAAGAAAGAAAGGAAAGACGAGGCGAGGATAAGCTGGTATGGGACTAAAAGAGGGAGGAGCCCGTATACCCGCTCTCCTCCTCCAACCCATACCTGAGGGTGGCCTCGCCTTAGAAGGCTACAAAAAAAGGAGTCATTGCCGTCAAAAATCCAGATGGAAGATTTTTCGAGGTATGGAATCGGAAGAGGATTGAAGACCGGGAAGACGAAGGACTCCCATCCTTCGCCTTGGGCCCATTGTGGCTTTATTAAAGCCGGCTATCTGAACTTGAGATAACAAATCTCACATTTCTATACTCCATCATAGACAAGACGCACATTGGTGTCAGTCTACTAAGCCAGTCAATCAAGTATGTTATGGAATTCACCCCCATTTCCCACAGTGAGATTTTGGCAATGAACACCCTCGTAACAAGCAAGGCTCAAGTGCTTTAATTCCAGCCAAACAAAGGGTAGGGAAGCAAGAGAGAAATAAAGACCACTAGGTTTTATGGCTTGGCTTTATAAGCTTGTTATTCAACTAGGGTCATATAAGAAAACTGATAACTAGTCCTCTGTGTAATAGTAGCATCAGGATTATCCTATTAGGCATCAAGTAGTATAGACAAATTTGGATTCTTATATCCAGGTATCATGTCTTTGTTTTAATTTTTCGTTCATCTTTCTTTCACTTTCTCCCATCCCATCCAAAACTATCTAATTTTTATACCTCTTTAGATTTGTTTGGTAACAACATCTCTAGATAATCTAGGAAATTGTTAGTATAATTTGGAAGTTTTCTAGCTTTATTTAGTGGTTAACGATGTAGAATAATTGCTTTCTTTAACATAAATACACAAATTTTTTTGTTTGATTTCTTGTCTTATTATTCTTTTGCTATTGTACCTTATCAATTTGCTAATAAACAAAAGAGTTATTATTATTTTGCAACTATTTTAATGTGTACTTTTAAAATTTTAGATCATGGATCCTAATAAGATGCTAGACCCAAATCATTGGCTTAATGATATAAGTGAGCTTCTTAATGTCATGTCAATGTGTTTGATGATGGAACAAGCTTTTTTGGAGATGGTAATTGTAAGTATCACATCATTCCTACATGTGTGTCAAGTGGCTCAAAGACATCATGAGAGATTATCTTTAAGGCGACAGGTGATATCAAGGGGAAGGGAAGAATCAAGGGTAGAGTTCATAAGGAGGCTAATAAATGATGATGTTACATGTATGAAACAACTTCGAATGGATACTCATACATTTCGAGTGTTGTGTTCTCTTCTACGTGTTGAAGGTAGACTATAGGAAGATGGGTCAGTATTAATAGAAGAACAAGTTGCTATGTTCTTACACATATTAGCTCATCATACTAAAAATCGTGTCATCAAGTTTAAATTCCAACGGTCAGGGGAAACTGTTAATAGATATTTCAATTTAGTATTAAACTCTATCTTGAGGTTACAAGGAAATTTACTGAATAGGACACCGGATCCAGTTCCTGACGATTGCATTGATGATAGGTGGAAATGGTTTAAGGTATGAACTATATTAGTGATTTTTATTTTTCTTAATTTTTTTTTGTTTCAATTTATTTCACATGACTTAACTTTGTAAATAATTATTTGCTTATCTATTTAGGGTTGTCTAGGAGCTTTGGATGAAACCTATATTAGTATTAATGTTCCTGAGGCTGACAAACCAAGATATAGAAGTCGAAAAGGTCAAATTGCCACAAATGTTTTAGGAGTGTACTCACGAGACATGAAATTTATATATATTTTGTCGGGTTTGGAGGGTTCAGCTTCAGATGCTAGGATATTACGTGATGCAGTTAATAGGAGAAATGGCCTTAAGATTCCAACTGGTAAGAATGTTGAAATTACCTTTTAAATGATAACATTGTTATAATATAAATACTGAATTTGTATTCATTTCATGAAACAGGTTACTATTACTTGGTAGATGCTGGATATACTAATGGAGAAGGGTTTCTTGCCCCCTATAGGGGAACTCGTTACCATCTTAGTGAGTGGAGACGGGGACATATCCCAGTAACTCCTCAAGAAATATTTAATAAGCGACACGCTCAAGCTAGAAATGTAATAGAAAGAACATTTGGGCTATTGAAGATGCGCTGGGCAATTCTTAGAAGTCCAAGTTATTATCCTGTTATAACTCATAATCGAATTATTATTGCTTGTTGCCTATTGCACAATTTGATTAGAAGGGAGATGAGTGTGGATCCATTAGAAATCGAGTTGGATAACAGGCTAATTAATGAAGAGGTGGAAGCAGAACTACATGATAACATAGAAACTATCGAACCAAGTGAAGCGTGGAGTGCATGGAGAGATGCATTGGCGAATGAAATGTATAATGATTGGATTACTCATCGAGGCTATATGTAGATAGAAATGCTTAAGTTGAAAAAGTAGGTAGATAGAAGAAGAAGCCAAAACTTTGGAAAAACTAGACATTGTAAGCTCGTGGGCTTTGTTACATGGAATGTATTGAAAATTTATTAACTAAATTAAATTTCTTTTGTACTCATTTACGAAGTTTGTTGACTAATTATATTAAGTTTTTTTTTTGGTATTCATTTAAAAATTAGAAGGAGTTTGAATGTGACATTCAAATTTTGTATTATGTCTGAATTGTGATATTGTTTTCGTTTAGCTAAATTAATGAGCTAGTGATATTGTCAACATTATGTGTTAAAATATTTGACAGGTATGGCATCTCAAATTACTCAACAAACTGGAAAAGTTAAAGTAGAACGTAGGGGTTGGAGTGATGAAGAGTTTGAGGCATTACTAAGTTTTTTAGAAGAGGCTGTTACCTTAAACAAAAGGGCTGATGCTGGACAATTTAGAAATGGTACTTTTAAATGGTTGGAACAAAAGTTGGAGGCCAAGTTTCCTGAAGCAGGCATAAAGGTGAAACCACACATTGAATCAATCATGCGAAGGCTTAAAACAGAGTATAGTAATATATATGACATGCTGAACACAAGTGGCTTTGGATGGGATGATATAAATAAAAAAATTTTAGTTGATAGCGATGATATGTGGAATACCTATATCCAAGCTCATAAGGTTCTGAGGTTTCTCAATTTGTTGTATTATATGTTATGTATTGTTTGTTTACTTGTTTACTTTAACTAATTATTATGACTATGATGTTTGTTTCATATGTATCTAGGATGCAAACTTGAAGAGCTATAGGACTAAAGCATTTCCTTACTATGATCGACTGCTAGCCATCTTTAGAAAGGATCGTGCTACTGGAAAAGGTGCTAAAGATCCTAGAGATACAGTTGAGGACTTAGACAAAGAAGAAAATAGTTATGGAAATAATGTTACTACAGGAACCATAGAGGAAGCTATTGGGTTAAGTGATGATGACATTCAAGATGTTACTCAATCAATGTCCATAAACCAAAATAAGAATAAGGCAAAAACTACTCATTCTGAGGGTCGACGTGTAAGAAAAAAGTCAAGAGGAGAAGATCTTTTGGCTACTAGTGTGGACAAGTTTGCTGATAAGCTTGTGGAAGTTGTTGGAAAATCTGCTGATAGAATAGGTGCCATGGCTGAAAGTATGAAAGTTGTGAAAAACTTTTATGATGATTCAAGGGGTATAGCTGATGAATTGATGAAATTAGAGGAACTCACACCTAGAGAACGCAACAAGGCCTGTCGCTTACTTATGCAAAACCTATCTCTAGTACATTTATTTTGGGGGTTTCAAGGTGAACATAGGGTTCAGTTTATGAAAGATTTGCTTGAAGATAACTAATTATGTTAGTGCTTAAAAATTCGAATTAGACTTTTGTTTAGTAGATTTTATATATGAAATTATGCATAAACTTGAGATGTTTATTTTATTTTTTCTTTTGCCAAATAAGCATGAGATATTTTGCAAGCTATGTGACCAATTTTATGTTGCCCTTACGATTCTGCTCTATTTGTCTATAAATTAAAAAAAAATTAAATATGAATTTGTTAAATTTTGAATGAAGGGTATTTAAAAAATAAAAGTAAGAATATTTAAAAGAACATTTATTTACAAGTTATAAAAATAAAAATATTAATTTTATTAGCACTGGAGAATTTTATTTCTCCAACAATAAATATAACAAAACAAATTTATATAAATATAATATATTTTCAAGTGAAGGGTATTTTTGTCGAAAAGGTTAATTTTTCTCTCATCCAATGTTATACAATGCATTACCAAACACATGATAGTATAGTATAATATCTTATATATTATTATACCAAATATTGTATAGTATTAAAATTTTATTAGGTATTATCCTATCAGGTCTTATACAATCAGGCCTTATCCTATACAGTGTACCAAACGCGTTCTAAAAGACAAAGTAAAAGGCTATTGTCTCAAGAAAGAAAAGAATAATAATAATAATAATACTTTTCAATGTAAGAAAGGCGCCGACATAACAAGATGAAGTATTTACTCAGCTCCAAGAAATGCATAAGGCTCTTACTTCTTTTGAATCTATATTGATAAAGAAAAGTGGAAAACTAGTAACGATAATAAGCATATGTCTAATACATAGCGTGAACTATTTCACTATATGTGATCACATGCCTTGTTTTAGCCTAACAGAGCAAAAGTTTGCTTTGAATGGCTTATAGATCGAGCATGTGCCCCCCGTCATTGAATGCTAATACACCATATCCCTATTTGAGAAAGCCATTGTTCAAAACTCAGCAAACATCACCTTCTGCAAACACTAAGAAAAACATATTTACTTTCAAGATGAGCAATTTTAAGAATGAATCGATGCAGTTCTTAGCGATGTTTCAAAAATCTGTAATATCCAAAGCCCTATCTTGAGAACATTCTTTCCTGTCTCAAACTTCTCCCGACAAATCATTATTAATTACAGGATCAGTAAAACAGAAAATCTGCAGTCTGCATCAGCAAACTTTTGTCTTTCTTGTCTGTCCTTGGACCTGAAATGCAGCACAAGTTTTCCTCCAAAAGCGAATGGCAATGGGCGAGGGTATTACAATCCAGGAGGCATTTGCTCCAATATAGTATGCAAAATAGTAAAACGGGCTTGCAGAGAAGTTATTACCTTCCAATATTGCTGTTATATAATAAACAGTAGCTCCGTACAGCCGTCCCAAAGAGATGGCAAATTGAAGTATGTAACTGTATGACTTTCCAGAAGCTATTGCATATCTGCATCCATAATGGCCGGAGCAATACATTAAGAGAAGTGAAAAATGGAAACATAGAGACAAGAAGAGAACACGTATAATCCACCGCCCAGATTCAGGGAAAACATATGTGAAAATTCTCTTGTCGTAGCATCATAACATAATTCATCTTATTTATTTCTCTCTTTGTTTTCTTAAACTTATACAGCTAGAGGGCTAGCTGGACCCTCTAAGACTGCTGTTAGGCCTTCAACAGCAACAATACCTGCATCCCTGGCAGCATACCTTGAATCCCCTTTGCTATATTCCTTCCCTGTCAATTGTATATATAGAACAGTCATCTACTAAAACCACTGATCCATGAAAGGTACTCCAAATGCTTATGATGCTATATATGAGAGACTTACAAACATCAGCCAGGTACCAGGCAGTCTTATCCTTGTAAAATTGTGGTGAGAAAACAAAATAACCCTCAACAATCAAGTGTGTGAGGCCAGTGAAGGCCCACCAGCACATCTACAGTCTGTCAATTTTTGTTATCTTGGGTAGGCGTCCTGGAAAAAGACAGACGTGTTAAAAGATTAGGAATCATACAAACAAACCCACTAATCGGAGATGAGAGCAATTTACTTTGGAATAATAGTGGAAAGCCAAGCTGATCCACGTAAAACTTAATGAACAACATAGACTGTGCGGTGAAGTATTAACTCCGAGAAAATATCTAATATTAGGGACAGTCGGACAGAATGATTCCTAATCATTCTAATCAGATATTCATAGTTCTTCTCTTGTAGGATTAATTTGATACGATAAAATAAGACAAAGTATATCCAACACTATGATTGCGTTAGTTGACAATGGTGGCAAGAAATTTAAATTACAAACATGGTCCAGAATTACGTCCGAACTTATTCGCACTCATTTAAGATTAAACACGAAGAAAAGAAAAGAATAATATTATGGTAAATAAACAGCAGAATTAAAGGTTCAGAGCATATGTAGTAATTCCACTTGAATTGCATGAGAAGAGGATTTCTAATAGACTTACAGGCATGCACATACTCATTATTAGAATAATATAAAGTTTAAAACATTAGAGAACAAAGTTAATCACAGAGAATCTTATTAATTTGTATCATATCTTATATTTTGAACTACACAGCTCCTAGTCCTCAACACCCACTAGATTCAGTAACACTTTTCACAAGTTAGATATACTTATCATTCAGGTACAGCATTCCGTCACCCTAATGTCACGTACACTGTACTAGATTACATGCACAATCTTGATAATTCAATGCATTCAGGAAGACCCACATCAACAACAAAAGGCATCAACAGAGAGGATAATTGAAGAAGCTCATTGATTACTGAAAGCACGTTCATGAGATAACCATACGATTCGATGTATCCAAACATATGGAAAGCTGTGACTTAAAGTAACTGCTCAGGAGAGTGGAATTTCATTTTCCACTTGAAAATTTTAAGTAGAGTACATAAACAAGAAAACTCAACAAATAAAGCTATGGAGAAACTAATGGAAAAGAAGTGAAGCAATGCAAGAATGAGAAGGGTATTCCTACCTGAGAAGATCCAGATGGAGGAGACGACGAGCAGGGAAGTGACGCCATAGACTGCAAGAATGGTAGACTGAGAAAGGAAGCATGGAACAAAACCGGGTAGAATCAGGTTCCTTGGTACATAAGGATGACTACGTGTCACTTGAGATCCACCCATCCGCGCCGCTCTGGACTGGAACAGTGTTGGGATTGGAGAGGACAGGGCGAGAGACGAGCGGAAGGAGAGGGAGCGCGGCTCTCTGGGTATGACTTGAATAAAAAAAAGAAGCAGAATAAATCAATAATTTAGTGCCCAAAAATCACTTTATTTCTAATTTTGTCTTTTAAAATGGTTTAATTTAGTTTTGAAGATTTTTTATTTAAAATAATTTTTTATTAGAAAATTTTTTTAATTAATAATTAGGACCTAATGTAGCTTCTAACTTATAACTTGATTGTATTTAAAAAAATGTATCATTTAAGCAAATTGCACATAATTAATTAAGCGAAAAAATGCCACCATTTGAAAAAATAGCTTAAAATGCTTCATTTTGGTTGTGAATGCCATATAAGTAAGGATAAGTCATGATTTTACGAACGTGTAGGGTTTTATTTATTAATAAGAGAAAATTCATTAGGACTATATGGATCAGAAAAATTTTTAGAAGATTAAATTGAAGTCTAAATTCTCTAAAGTTTTCCATTGTAAAATTTTTATAAATTATGGAAAGAGGGGAGAAAAAAAGGTAGTGGGAGTAAGAGGAAAAAGAAAAAATATGTCCTACAGAATTAATTAACCGAAAAAATGCCACCATTTAAAAAAAAATTGCTTAAAATGCTTTTCATTTTTGTTGTGAATGCCATATGAGTAGGTATAAGTCATGAATTTACGTGCACGTAGGGTTTTATTTGTTAATGGGAGAAAATTCATTAGTATTTTGATCAGAAAAATTTTTAGGAAACTAAATTGAAGTCTAAACCCTCTAAAGTTTTCTATTGTAAAATTTTAATAAAATATGAAAAGAGGAAAGAAAAAAGAAAAAATATGTCCTATAAATACTTCTACCTTTTTTTTGATGAACTAAATACTTCTACCTTTTGTGCACTCTTTTTTTCAAACTTCACAAAATTTTTACATTAAAAAACTTTAAGGAATCTTCACACACTAAATTGAAAGATTTTATTTTTAAAAAATTAAAATCATAAGAGAATAATCTTTTTTATGACTAAATCATTAATTTTTTTAATTTTTGAAATGAACAAGTAGTAGGAATAAAATATCATAAATAAATTCTGCTCATTTACTTTGGTTTTTATTTTTCATACATTAACTTGTTAATATATTCATTCAAAAAAAAAGTGTGAGCATTGAAATAAAGAAAATATAATATCAATATCATGCTTTACTCAAAGAAATAACAAACAAAAATGATACTTCAAGGACTAAAGAATTTAAAAATTAAAAAACTTTGTTGCATTAAGATAAATAACGGATTCAAATAGGTAAATTTATTATAGGCTAAAAGTATTTATGTGAAATTCAATTATTTAAATATGCATTTATTGGCTTAAGGAAATTTTGTTCTCAAAATATGGTCTTAAAATAGTAAGATATGAATTTGACCTAAAACATTATTTTGATAATATCTTACAAACAATATAAAATAGTAAATTTATTGCATTTGAAAATAGATCTAAAAACTTTTCATTAATATAGTTTATTCACTTAAAATGGAGTTCAAATGAAAAAGTTATAACTAATTAAAAATGGAGTCTATATAATAGTTAATTATTTCTTTATGTGTGAACCAACAAGTCAACTAACAGCTTTTATAAGCCAACTAGCTTGAGAATTTTATAAAATGTCAATTAAGAGCAGCCACTTAATTACTACTCATTACCATTCAATTACTAGACTAAAAATTCAAAATTAGAATATGCTTTTTTTTTCAAATGTATAACAACTCTTCTAAATTATGGCTAGTTTTGACAAAGCTTATATATATAACCTTCCAAACATGTTTTTAAGTAAAAACAAGAGTTATACTTTGATTTTGTGGCTTGTTTTAGCATCTTCAAGAGAGAAACAAAAATCATTGAGCCAAAACTTGCATAATCTCTATAATTTTATGTTTTAGAGCTTCATCTTATATATTTACTCCATGAGAGATTTTGTTTGAACAATCTTATTCTTCTATGATCTTTTGCAATGCAAATGTGGTCTACCATTTGTGAGAGAAAACCGAAGCAAGAAAGTTCTTGAAGTGATTATCCTCTAAAAAGAGATGTGTTTTCTATTTTAAATGATTATCATAATACAAGATTATTTGACCTAGAAAAATATTTTTGGCCCTAATATGTAATGTGAGCAATATTATTATAAATGATTATCATAATAGAAGGTTGAGAAAAGCCTTTGATCCAATAGTCATGTTTGAAGGCATTATGCTAGTAATTAATGATCAAGTGGTTGTAAAAATTACACCTTAGTCACATCCATCACCTAAAAAATTAATCAATTTCAACCCCAAAAGCATTGTTAAGGATTGTAGATCTTAGTTATCTTTTGCGTTGCTTAGCATGGCCATTCTTATACTCTAACCTATCCATGCAAGATAAAGGAAAAGAAATTATAAGCACCTTATTATTTTCACTTATTGGCTTGGGACATGAAAAGGGACCCATACTTTTTTCTTCAAGAAAATAAGTGAAACGATAAAAGATAACTAAGCTAAGAATTTGAAATCTAGAAAATCTTGGATCAAGAAAGCCAAAAGATTAAACCACTCAATTCTTTATAGGTAACTAATTTAGAATTAAAAAAACAAATAATCTTTCTCTATCTTGCTTTCTATTGGCTTTTATGAAATTTTAATTGCTCTATTTAATTTATGAAAAAGAGTAAGATCTTTTGCATATCATGTATGAGAAAATGGAAATTTTCATGGAGGATATCAATGAATGGTTAGGCATAAATAGCACATGTTTAAATATAAGTTTCCTAGTAGAAATTTAATGACAAAATTAAAAGCAAATTGAGTGAAGCAAGTCCTCTATTGCAAAACAAACACAGTGACAAAAACTTGAGGACTTTGTTTTCTCCATCTCCCTTCCACCAAAATTCTTTGAACCAACAAATACCTATAATAAAACATCAAACGAAGAAGAAAATAGTTAGTGAAGATTCTGATTTGATTTCAGAACTTTGTTAGATATTAGCTTACCTTTATTTTTTGAAGGACCTAAAAGCCAAAGCCTTTTAAGTTCCTGTATTCTCTTAATAACCAAAACCAATGGATATCTAAATAAGAAATTTAATCAGTCATCCATATTATCAACAATGGAGATCAAGGAACAATGAGAGTCCATAATTAATCAACCAAAATTCTTGACAAAATTATTCGAGCAACTCACCATCAGTGTTTAGCTATGCTACACAGATATGGCAAAAATAGTGTTGTACTTGTACCAAATGCTTATTTGATAAGGATACACTTACGATACAATATGTACATAACAATATATATATATATATGTCAGGTGCATTTTGAAATGTGTCAAAACATCTAGAAATGGCTTTGAAATGGCATTGAAACAAAACATGTCATTTTGGGAAATTTTTTTCAACTTATTCATTTTGAAATCCTTACTCGTCCCATTTGCCCAATTTCTTCCTTCTATTCTTGTCTGAAACACATCCATGCACCTGTTGTAAAGTTTCTTCTTTCCTTTTGGATATATAGTTGCCTTCTTCACATAGTCACCATCTTCTTCATCGTTGGTCATCTCATTTGTAGTTGCCATGCAGCAGAGGTCAGTTCTTGGTTTTTGTCATTCTCCACACTTGTCTATTCTCATCCATGTAGCAGAGCTTCTTCTTCTTTTTTGAAGTTCAAGTCTTATTCTTCTTCAAGCGTAATTGTAAGTTTATTCTATCTTATTATGTACTTGAACTTCTTCTAGTTGCTGTATTTAATTGTTTTATGTGGTAGTTGTTGGGGTATTCATTTCTTTATTTATTGAATATATATAATCTATTAGTTATAATTATATATTTTCTGTTAGCTGCAATTCATAATAACATTAAAAAAAATAAATTTGAGTTGTGCCAGAGAATATTGTCTTTAAGAGTTATTTCACTACAAGTCGGTAACTTCCCATTATTAAATAGACCCTTCCGGCGAAAATCCATAGGAAAACAAAACAGCAAAAACCCAAAGAACTCAAAAGAACCAAGGAGGAAGAAAGGAGAAAACTCCAAAGATATTTAAGAGCTCAGTGTGATTTGTACAAACACCATGCACTGCCTTTTATAAGCCAAGGATGAAGACAAAATGCTGGGCAACAATAAAACCGATTAATGACAATTTAATTAAAATAATCAGTTTTAACCATTAGGATTTAAAAATAATTAAAAAAGGCTATTTTTGAATGTTAGGATTAAAAGCTAGTTAATGAAAAATTAAAACGGTAAATTAAAGGCCTCAATGTCCAAAAATTTTTAAGGAATTCAAGGTTCCAATTTCAAAACTACTGAAAATAAGGTTTTTCCAATAAGCCTATTTAAACAAAATATTTTTTGTAAAATTCAAAAATTTTTCCAGCAAAAAATGCCTAGTATTATGTCTAACTTGTGCGTAGGGGGAAAATTAGAGATTTTCAACTGTGTTGCCCTTGCGTTGGCCTGTTGTTGTACGCGTGAGCCCACTTCTTTTCTTGACCCATTCACTTGCTCAATATTACATCTTATTATATATACATCAAGGCTTTCTTTATTCTAAACAATGTGGGACTTTCTTTTTTTGACACGCTCACACATATATATCTATATTTCTAACAATCCCTCATATATGTCAAAAGAACATTATCATTTGAGTTACACATATCAGTATAATCATTTCGAATCTGGTGTCTTTTAGACTATAAACCAGACCTAAACCAATAACACTTAGTACATAGATTTGTCAGTGAAGTTTAAAACTTTTATGAACTAACAACTCTTGATTGTATATTAGAGAACTTATTAGTTAAATTATATCTCTGTAGTTCTTGTTGTTTACGGTGATTTTGCGCTTTAAACGGCCATGGATGCACTTGGTATTTAATGAATATTCTAAAGATTTTGCCATTATCTTATATGGAGTGGCCCCACTCCATATTTATGTAGGTGATTTCATCAAGTATATCTGTACTGAATAAACCATCCATAAGGAATATGAAATCATTAAAAGCCTTTGATCAACCTCATCAACAATGCATTCCAACACTTTATCATACCATAGGAAGGGGCTAGAATTTTAGTGTTAACAGAACTAACAAATGACTTGTTTTTACCCATATGAACCTCCTTCATGGGATCTCTAATCACAGAGGTTGAATTACTATCATTGTTAATTTTAGATTGGCTTAAGTCCCATTTTCCTCTATGTGTTATCAATTTGTTTCTTCCCCAAGGGCTTAGTTAATGAATCTACTAGATTTACTTCTGACCTTACAAATTCGATTGAGATCATTCCATCTTTTAGCAATTGCCTTATAATATTATGTCTCTATTGAATGTGTCTATTTTTGCCATTAAAGGTCTTATTTTTAGTTGTAGCTATTGCTGATTGGCTGTCACAATGTAAAGACACTGATAGTGTTAGTTTTTCTCCTAATAGAATATTTGCTAAGAAGTTTTTCAACCACTTAGCCTTAGTACCAACCAATTCCATAGCAATAAACTCTGAATTCCTTGAGGATTTTGTAACAATATTTTGTTTGGCTGATCTCTAAGATACTGTACCTCCACCAAAAGTGAATACATAGCCACTAGTGAATTTAATTTCATCTGAATCTAAGATCTAATTAGCATCACTGTATCCTTCTAATACAGCAAAAAATCTACTATAAAATATGCCATAGTTCATGGTACCTCTCAAATATCTCATCAATCAAACCAAAGCTATCCAATACTTACTATCAGGACAGTGGATATATATACTCAATCTACTTATAGCACATGCTATATTAGGCATGGTAAAATTTATTAAATGCAATAGACTTCCAATAATCTGTGTATATTTAGATTGAACCACTAGATCACTTTTATGTTTTAACAATTGTATGCTAGAATAATAAGGAGTGCTTAAAGGGGAATCATCAAAATGTCTAAACCTTTTAAGAATTTTTTTCACATAATGTTCCTGATATAGTAAAATACTATTTTCACTTCTTATGATTTTAACACCTAAAATCACTTTTGCTTCACCCATATCTTTCATATCAAATTTAGATGCAAGAAAACTCTTAGTTTCAATCACAATATTTATGCTAGTACTAAAAATAAGCATGTCATCCACATATAAGTAAATAATCATACAATCATTATCTATAAGTTTTGTATAAACACATATTTCTATGTTAATAGTAGCAAAACCATCACTTATCAATACTTGATCTAATTTTTCATGCCATTGTTTAGGTGCTTATTTTAATCCATATAAAGATTTAACAAGTTTGCACACTTTATGTTTTTGTCTAGGAGCGAACATGCTTCAAGTTATACCATATAAATTTTTTTTTTCTAAATCACCATTTAAGAAAGCAATTTTAACATCTATTTGATGAATATAAAGCATATGAATTGAAGTTAAAGCAATTAGAATTCTTATAAAAGAGATTTTCTCATTAGAGAAAAGGTATTTAAAAAATCAATATTCTATTTTTGAATAAAACCTTTAGCTACCAACTTAACTTTATATTTATCAATAGACCCATCAAGATTGAGTTTCTTCCTAAAAACATATTTACGACCAATAGATTTAGCTCTTAGAGGTAAGTATAGTAAAACTCAAGTTTTATTTCGACTAAAAGAATCAATTTCAGCCTTAATCGCTTCTTTTCAAAGATGAGCATCTAAAGAAGAAATAACTTCATAAAAATTTAAAGGATCATCTTGTACTATATAAGTATAAAAATCATTTCCAAAAGAAGATTATTTCCTTTACTTCTTACTTCTTCTTAAATTTTCAACCAAATGTTCATTTGTATTTTGTTCAGGAGAAGAAGTATAAATTTTCAATTTCCTAGAATTATGTTCAATTTTCAAAGGAAAAATATGTTTAAAAAATTCTATATCTTTAGTTTCTATAATAGTGTCATGATCTAAAATATCACTTTTTAAAACTAGAAATCTATAAGCTACACTATGTTCAGCATGCCCAATAAACATGTAATTAAAAGTTTTAGACCCAATTTTTCTCTTTTTAGTATCAGGCAAATTACTTTAGCAAGACACCCCTACACTTTTAAATATTTTAGGTTAGGTACATAACCTTTCCATAATTCATAAAGTATTTTACTTGTTTTCTTATAGGGTATTCTATTTTGCAAAAAACAAGTAGACAACAAAATTTCACCCCATAAATTATCTGGTGCAAAAGAACTTACAAACATAGCATTCATCATCTCTTTAAAGTTGTATTTTTCCTTTCTGTAACACCATTAGACTCAGGTGAATATGTAGGAGTTATTTCATGAATAATTCCCTCTTTTTCACAAAAATAATTTAATAAAATATATTTTCCTCCTTTATTTGACCTTGCTCTTTCAATCCTCCTATTTAGTTAATTTTCTACCTCAATCTTATACAAAAGAAATTTTTCAAACACTTCATCTTTGTTCCTCAGTAAATATATTTTAGTTTACCTTAAAAAATTATTAATAAAAGTAATATAATAATTTTTACCATCTTTAGTCATTGTTTGTTTTAAATCACCCAAATCAATATATATTAAAGAAAGTAATTCAATTTCTTTTTGTGTAGAAAAATGTGATTTTTTAGTTATCTTAACTTTTGCACATACTTCACATTTATTTAAACAATTAGTTTTAATCTTAGAAATCAAACCAAGTTATTACATTTTCTTAATATAAGACTTACTAACATGTTCTAATCTAGTATGCCACACATCAAATGAATGAATCATATAAACAGGCAAATAAGCAGAAGATGATATATTTTTATTTATTTTAGCAACATTCAATACAAACAGTCCTTAGGTACAATAACCCTTTCCCACAAAAATATTATTTTTTGTCATCACAATCTTGTCAGATTTGAATAACACTTTAACCCCAGTCTTTCCTAATAGAGTTACAAAAATTAAGTTTGCTCTAACATCAGGCACATACAGAACATCATTGAGACCCAAGGTCTTTCCAGATGTGAGTTTAAGAACTACTTTTTCTTTCCCAAGAACTTTTGCGATTTAGGAATCAGCAAGATAAATGTAGTCTTTTCCTTCTTTGATAGGATCATAGGAGGTAAATATTTTTTTTATTTGCACAGATGTGCTTAGTAGCCCCAGAGTCTACCATCCACTTCCTCACATCAGAGACAATGAGAACTTGAGAAATAACTGCCATAATGGCCTTATCATCATTGTTCTCATCTCTTTGAACCAAATTTGCATTCAACTTAGGAGGATTATTATTTCTAACTCTCTTTCTATATTAAGCAGCATAGTGCCTTGGCATGCCACAAACAAAGTAATTACCCTTCTTTTTGAATTTAGGGTTAGAATTCTTTAGATTGTAACCAAGTTTTTTATAAGAATCATACCTCTTGTTGTGCAGCTTTATCTCCACCAAGTTTTCCTTTAAAGCTATTTCCTTGTCTTTTGTAGCCCAAACCTCTTTTCTGTTAGTGTCTTTAATGATAATATGAGTGATGAGATATGATAGTGACAGTTGCTTCTGCTTGTGTTTAAGTTGCTGTTTGTAGTTTTTTCATGAATCTGCAGTTTCTCGATCAAAATCCCAGCTATTAATTCATCTGGAAGGTTGATCTTCTTAGCACGAAGTTTTTCCAGCAGCTTGTGGTATTCATTGATTTGCAACTTGATGCCTTCGTCTTCGGACATCTCTCATCAGTAGTACTTTTTTATTATGAATTTCTATTTTCCAGCATTCTTGGTAGTGTACTTCGTGATTAGTGACTCTCAGATTTTGTTGGCTTCCTTGTAGACATAATAGACATCGAACAAATAATCAGATAATGTGCTAATAATAATATGCCTGCATACCTTGTTGGAATAAGCCTAAATAGCTTTTTGGGTTTGGTTAGTATCTACAATAGGCTCAGTTTGAGTGAGGACCATAACAACTCCATGCATATCCAACACCAAGAAAATACTTTTTTGTCATCGTTTGAAGTTCTTGCCATCAAACACCTTAATTTTTGAGATGTCTGGGAACGGCTTAAGAAGCGGCATTGCAGTGGGCACAAAGGCAGCAGCACCACTACCACCATTGATAGCCCTACTAAAAACAGCAATGATAATATTGGTAGCATCAGAATTATTAATAGCAGCATCATAGTGTGACTTCTTAACTCTTAAGATTGTTAGCTTTAATTCACAATAATGTTAAAAAAAAAATTGATTTAAGTCGTGCCCAAGAACACTGTTCTTAAGAGTTATTCCGCCATAAGTTGACAACTCCCCAGGATTAAATGGACTTTTTCGACCAAAATCTATAGGAAAATAGAATAACAAAAACTCAAAGAACTCAAAAAAACAAAGGAAGAAGAGAGTAAAAAGCTTCAAAGATGTCCGAGAGCTTAGTGCAATTTGTACAGGCACCATGTACAGCTTTTTATAGGCCAAAGATGCAAACAAAATGTTGGGCAACAATAAAATCGATTAATGATGATTTAATTAAAATAATCAATTTTGATTGTTGGGATTTAAAAATAATTAAGAAAGGCTATTTCTAAATGTTGGGATTAAAAGTCGATTAATAAAAAATGAAAATGGTAAATTGAAGGCTTCAACGTCTAGAAATTTTTGAGAAATTCAAGGTCTCAATTTTAAAATTGCTAAAAATAAGGTTTTTTTTTTGTAAGCCTATTTAAACAAAATATTTTTTTGTAAAATTCAAAAATATTTCCAGCAAAAAATGCCCATTATTGTGTCTAACTCATGTGCAGGGGGGAAATTAGAAATTTTAAACTACATTGCCCCTGCGTTGGCCAGTTGTTGTGTACACGAGCCTACTCCTCTACTTGGCCCATTCACTTGCCCAATATCACATCTTATTATATATACACTAAGACTTTCTCTATTCTAGACAATGTGGGACTCTCTTCTTTTGACACATCCATATATATGTATCTATACTTCCAACATTTCCAATACCAATATCCCAAAATTTTAGAAATTTTTATATGCCATATATCATATCGTGACATACTTGATACAAGTGCCCATATTGGTGCTACATAGGTGTTTATTAGGGTTTAAATTGGAAAGAGTATTAAGAAAGAGAACGGTTGGAGGGGAGAAATTGTGAAAGCACAAGAGAACATAATAGAATGAGTAGGAGAGAAAGTGAGTGATAGAATTAAAGGAGCACGAGAGTGGTAGAGAAAGGGGTAGGAACTAAACAAAGTGACAGTGAATAGGAAAGAAACTCATTCTACTCAAGCAAAATGATGTTATTTTGCTTTTTGCTTATTAAAAATAAAATTAAACTAAATGGTGCCATTTAGAGAGAAGAGTTTATTAATAGAACTAGAGTGTCTGACTATATCTCATGCAATTACTTTCAATCTCAGGCAGTTACTTTCAATCTAACTATCCAATTAATCTAATGCATCATAACTTGCCATGTCACCAACCTTGTTTCTTCCTCTCAGAATGAACCTCAAGATGTATTGTTTTCTAGCTTGAGAAAGAAAAGACCTACACTATTTCTTAACCATGACTTTTTTTAGGAACACACAATTACTACACAGTGTCATTGTTGCTTGCGAATTTGGCTTAATTAGCTAAATTGATTAGTTAACTTGTATATTTGATTACTATGTTCAGGCAGTACGCTAAAGAAAAGACTTTATTTCTCAACTTTAGATTCATAGGCTACTAAAAGAAGTGCATAGCTTGAAGAATGATTAAGAGTGATTAATACCAATGATTGGAATTTGCAACAAAGGAAACTAAAGACATGAAATGCAATATAAAATGTTGTAAATAAAACAATAAATTCTGAAATTTAAAGGCAAGATGGAAAGGATGGAATTGATAGGCTTGTGTTTGATTAACTAGATATGTATGTCCTTTCAATAATAATGTATAATAAGTATTTATAAGTTTAAAACTAAATGTTAATTCCACTAAAACTATTTGCCACTTCTTCTTTATTTTTCAGCCATGTTAGCAATAATGCAAGATCATGACTAACAATCTAAGTAATGGTTTATTCCACATTAGCAAAGTTAAAGATTTAAAAATTATTTTCTACTTACTAATCAATTGCTTCATGAATTGACCATATCACCTATATCTTTAAAATTTAAGATAGTAGGTCTTCAAGCATATTTTGCACTTCTTTTAACCTAGTTAACTCATGAACTTCTCTTATTTCCAACTAATCAAGTTAACTTCTTTTAGAATATTTTATAGGTTGAATCCTTAAATTTTAAGAAAGTAGTTAAATGAGTGAAAACTATTCCTTTTTTATTTACACATTATTAGGTCATTTTTCTTAAATATTTCAAGAAATCCAATAGATTTAATACATGGCCTAAAGATATTCTAGCCCATTTTTTATTTCAAAATCCTAATTTAGCCTCAAGCCTAGTTTAGCTTTCTTGTCAGCAAATATAGCCTAGTTTAATTAATATCTTTCAATAGTTTAGCCCAAAGTATAGGTCCAAGGTTTGATCCAACCTATTTTTTTTAATGTTAACACTTTGACCCTTATATCTTTTTAGCTGATGATAATGATATAGGAAGAAGTTGAAATAATGTATTTGAATTAGCCATACGTTAACTGAAATAGAGTAAGGCCAAGTGCAGTATACTTAGCATTCCTATATACCCAAAGTACTTCAAATAAAATTTCATGCCATTTTCTAAGCTTGTCTTTCAAAGCTTTCTCAACCATATCAGTAAAGATTTTGTCGATAGCCTCGACTTACCTATTAGCTTGAGCATAGTATAGAGTTGAATTGATCATTTGAAAGCCATATTCAAAAGCATACGCCACCACTTTATTTCCTATGAATATTGTACCTTGATTAGTTATTATGGTTTAAAGAATGCCAAATTTATGAATGATTTCTTATTAAATAAATTTGATCACATTAGTTTGTGTGATATTCACCATCGATTATGCATCCACCCACTTTGTAAAGTAATATATTATGAAAGCATGCCGATTAAATGAAGGAGGATGATTTTGCTTATCAGATCTATAGCGTAGCCTTTGCATGGCCATAGTTTAATAACTAGATATAGTTTATTAGTAGGTAGTCTTTAATTAGGATAATGCAATTGACCAGCTTCACACTCTTTAGTATATTTGAAATAATTAACTGCTATTATTAGCCAATAATAACTATATCTATGAATCAACCATCTTATTTTATGTCTAGATCTATGGGAATCACATTTCCCTATGAACTTCCTCTACAACCTTTGTAGCTTTCATTTTGTCCAAACATTTTAGCAATAAATCTTTTTACCCTTTTTTTGTACAAGTCATCATCTACTAAGACATATATCAAAGCCTTTTGTTTAAGCTTGAAATCTATTGTAGATGAAGGATTATTTAGGTAACTAATTAAGTTTGTTCTCTAATTGTTAGTAGCCTGTTATTAGTCAATAGCTGCAACTTCATGTATTTGAAAGATTTCTTGATTTCTTTCAGAATCCATAGTCTTGAACCTAGAAGTTCATTAAGCTAAGTTGTTAGCTTCCAAATATGCTCCTTTGTGTATATAGATAACTATTACATCAACAAACACTAAAGAAGAATGTTAGCCATTTTATAGTAATGTGATAAGTTCATATTATGGCAATTGTATTTTGCAATAAGCTTCTTGATAACTAGTTAAGAATCTTCCATTATCTAAATGAATTAAGCTTTATGGATATTAACAATCTTAGCCCAATATTAAGACTTCATACTTAGCTTGATTATTTGAATAACCTAGTTTCAATTGGAACATGAATTTCCTAATATGACTAATGGGGCTAGTGATAACTACTCTTGCCCTAGTAGCTTTTCAAGTTTTGAATCCATCAATTACTAATACCCATGGTTTGAGTTGTGTATAATTATTGGCTTCTGCTAAAGGGTCTTTAATATCAAGACATGGATATTAAGATAAGAAATCAGTTAAGGCCTGTCTCTTAATGACCCTAAGTGGAAAATATTTTAAAGTAAAGGCATTTAACTTAATGGCCTACTTCATTAATATTTCTTCTAAGATAAGCCTATTAAGTAAATATTTTACTATGTAAATTTTGAAAATGAATAAAAATTCTTCAGGCAAAAGATAATACTTAAATTTTGTACATCCATGGTATAAAGAAACATATAGTTTTTTCATTTAGTATACCTAGTCTTAGCATCATTCAATAATTAATTAAGATAATAAATAGCTCTTTTAGTTCCATCTTCAGCATCCTATGCCAGAAAGTAATTGATGGATTCCTTAACAATTGAGATGTAAAGCTTTAATGGTTTATCTAGCAAGGGAGGTACCAAGACCACCAAGTTGGTTAAGCTTTGCTTGATTTGTTCAAAAATTGCCTGTTGTTCTTCTCACTAAATTGATTCATTAGCATTTTTCAACTTTAACAAAGGTGAGTAAGCTTTTAACTTCCCAATTAAGTTGACAATGAACCTTTTTAAAAAAATTTTCTTACTAATTAAGCTTTATAATTCTTTTTTATTTCGTGGTGGTTTTGCCTTTAAAACTACCTTCGCCTTATTTTTGTCTACTTTGATCCCTTGCTGATTACAAGAAAACTAAGAGAGTTTCTGGCTAAATGCACATTTGGCTAGATTCATATTTTGATTATGAAATCTCATCCTTTTAAATGCTTTTTCTAGATCAACCAAATGTTAATAAGCATTTTTAGATTTTACTACTATATCATCTATGTAGACCTCCATACTTTTACCAATTAAGTTATGGAAGATAGCATTTACCCCGTTGGTAGGTGGCACTTATATTTTTTAAACTAAATGGTATAAGAAAGTATTCATAAATACCTAATGTACAAGGGCAATAGAATGCAATTTTGTGGATGTCTTCTTTGGCTATAGAGTTTTTATTATAACTTGAATATTTGTCCATAAAAATAAGAATCACATGGTTGGCTATTGTATTAATTAACATATCTGTTATAGGCATGATATGTTCATCTTTAGGAGTAGCTAGATTTAGGTCCAAAAGTCAATAAAAATCCTAACTTTCTAATTTTCTTTATGATAGAAGCTATGTTTGAAAGCCATTCCACATACTTAGTTATGTATAGAAAACCTACCTTTAATAAATCTCCTAATTGGTTGCTTGTGTGGTTTAAATCTTCTTTAGCAAGTAATTAATGCTCGATCAACTCTCTAGCTAACTTAGGCATTTCATGGTATTCCTAGGAAAAAAAATCATTATGCTATTATATAAGATTGATAAGCCGTATTTGGTCTTCACCTTTTAACAAACCATTAATTTTAGTAAACTTAGGCTTTTTTTCTAGTACCTAAATTGATATCAACCAAAGGTTTTTAGGCCTCAAAATTGGGGACTTGCCTCTTGCTTAAGAACTCCAATTTTTCTTATAATAGTTGGCTTGTTAATGGCTCCAATTTATCTTCTTGGCCCCTAAATGTGTTAGCAATTAATTGTTCAATTTTGACTTTTGTTATGAACAAGGTTTAGCTAATACAAAATGCTTTTAACAACTTTATATTATTAATCCATAAATCAATTATGTAAAAGGTCATAGATTGACCTCATTAGTTTGAATCTCCTTCTTGATACCCTAGGAAGTAAAGGTACAAGACTCCAATGACCTTTTTTTATAGTCTCTCAATAGTTGGATAGGCCTTACATGTGGTAAGTAAAATATAACTTCTATCATTTTTACATCAATTACAAATGGATTATTGTCAATTAATTCCATTTCAACTTTGTCATCTTCTTAGGACATGAGTTATTAATGCAATGTAGAGGGAATGCATCGATTTGAATAGATCCAATCTCTACCTCATAGCACCTAATACATAGGTCTAGTGTAACACCTTAATCTACTACCGCTATCTAGCCTCTCACTGGGCTCGGTTCCATATGATTTCCAAAGAAACATTACCAATCCGTGACATTTTCATGCTATGAAACGGGGTTTCATACACTCATCTTCTGCCTCGTGGGTCCTGTAAATCCATCATTCGCATCCTCAACTCAAACTCCCTATATACGACTCATACATAGCATAAAACAAATCATAAGCCACGGGTATAGAGCTAAAAACTAGAAAAAAATACATTTTCTCACTTGTGCCCAAAAGTCATATTTTGGCTCTAACTTTGAAAAATTATAACTAATTCTAGAAAAATGGGAATCTAGCAAACCATAGCTCTCTGGAAAGCTCTAAGTGTTATCTTTACACTAAAAATAATTCTCAATCGTAATCTCTAGGTTTGGACCATGTTTGACATTGAAAATGGGAAGGAGGTCCGGCTGTCACTGTTTCTGGTATAGCTTACTGTCATGACTTTCGAAAATTCATAACTAAATCCACAAAAATCCAATCTGGGCACACTATACCAATTTGGAAAGCTACGGATGTCTACTAGAGGAATAAAATAAGTCTAGATTATTTCAGTAGCTCCTACACCCCGAAAATCGATGGAACAGTAACGGAGGTCGGGTGAGCTCTTTGATGCTGATATAGAACTTCAGAAGGTTCATTCTCTCTCTACAGACTTCTGATTTAGGTGATTCTAGTTCCTATAAGACATTGTGGTTGTTTAGTTTATGTGTATAAAATTTCACCATATTTGGACTCCATTTGGTCTATGAATGCCATAGATTTCATTTCTGGTTTATATGAACAGTACATGACCAATCCATTAAAGTTTCCCAAATTCAATAATTCGCTAAATATTCTCTAGACCTCTGGATATTACCAACTTTAGCTTTCAAGAAGCTCTCTACAAATTCTAGAGGCATGCCAAATTTCATGGCAAGAGGAGCTCAACTGGTCATACTTTGACAGAGCTCACAAAAATACCGGTTTTGGCACCCAAAAGGTCCAAAATGGGTCCAAATGGCCTCTCACACATTCTAACCACTCATGGACAAGTTTAAAAGCATAAAACTAGGATATATAACAAGTTCATGTGGTCCAAATCATCATACATTCTAATCTCACTATGCTACGGCTAAAAATACACTATTGCATTCATTCAACAAAAGGGGCAAAACCCTCATTTCCATTCATTTGGCTCTTTACATAGTTTGTACATCACCATTTCATGTATTTACACTTGTTACAACATTTACAACTCAAAAATAGTGGGCGCATATACAATGTGGCACCACTTTACATCAAAATGACTAAAATAAAACTAACATTCTCTTATACATGCTCCTAGGCTCCTTGGTGTGCACTTGCTTCTCCTTGTGCCCCACCTAGCATGTTAAGTTGGGAGGGGAAGGGGTGAGATTCAGGGAATCTCAGTAGCTCATGCACTCAATCAAGTAAGCAATCAAGGCATATAACAAGTCAAGGCATGTGAATAAGCATTTAGCCATTCTCAAACATCCAACACATATTGTACATGCTATGGAAATCACAACAATGCTAAAAATGGGCTCCAAGGACTTTTGGTCTAGCCTCACCCGAGTTTAAGGGACTTTTGGATAGCCTCACCCGAGTTTAGGGACTTTCGACTTAGCCTTACTCGGTTGAGACTTTTGGCCTTGTCTCACCCATTCTCAAAGGACTTTCGGCTTTACCTCACCCATCTCAAGGGACTTTCGGCACTACCTCACCCGAGCAATTCTCACATTTCAACACACAAGCATATTGGCATTCAATGCATCAAAGCAATAGCATATGGCATATTCCACACAACAAGCATATACATAAACATACAATGACTATTACATCCAAGAATGCAACAAGAAAGAGTGGGAAGAGAGAGCTACCTTATGAGCCAAAGCCAACACTAGCTTTTCCTTTCAATTTCTCCTCTCCCTCCTTAGGTTCACAATCACACCTTGATGAAGGTGTTCCTCTTGAGCCTAGACACACAGAAGCATGCAATTACACTTTTAGAATGTAACCTTCAGATCAAACTCTCATAACATACCAGAACCTAGAGGTTCTCTCTCTCTCTCTAGAATGCTATCAACTCTTCCTCTTTCTCAAGCTCCCATGGTAGTGGAAACAATATTTTCAAAGAAAACACAAAGATTCAAAGGTGTTTTCCACTTTCCCTCTTCTAACCCATGTCCAAAATCCAACCATTTTCACAAACAAAACCGTAGGAAGAGAGGGCAAAGAGAGGAGATCCAGATTCTAAGGAGAAATGGGAGACACTTGCTTACCTTTCTCTTGCTCTTCCTCCTTCTCTTGGTCTCTCTCACTCTCCACGCCTCTTTTCTTTCCTTGGGTCGAAGTCTAGGGCAAAAATGAAAGAAGGAATGAGTTTGAGTGTTTAATGAAGTCATTTTCTCGCTCTTTACTCTCTTCCGGACTGACCCTCGCTACGGCGAAACTTAACATTCGCTATAGCGAGCTCATGTTATCTAGCTTCACTACGGCGAGGTGTAACCTTCGCTACGGCGAGATCGTATCAGTTCCATTCGCTATAGCGAGTTTCGACCTTCGCTATGGCGAACTCGCATTAGTTCCAGACCTCACTTTCGCTATGGCGCACGCTACAGCGAGAAACTCCCTAGTTTCTGTATGGACTGCTGCCCGCACTCGCTATAGCTAGAATCACGTTCGCTATAGCAAGAAGGCACTCTCGCGACAGCGAGATCATTTCTCGCTATTGCAAGGAGACTTAGCACAGTTTCTGGATTCTGAAAATTTCTAGCTTCCTTCTTTCTTTCTTTTCCTTTTCTTTTCTTTTTCCCGGTTGTTACATCTAGCATCTACATTAGCTATTTTAAATCCCACTATTATATTAGCTATTAATACTCCTATAGTAGCAATTACTTCCCCTATGAAGTTAGTTATCTTTAGTCAAGATCAGATCTACCTTGATCTTTCCCAACTTCTTTAGTATGCTAGCTAGCATTACATATAACACAATTTTCCTATCTACAAGCACCTTAGTGACTGGCCTACTATTGATATGAGCTTTAACATACGAAGGCTTTAAATGTTTGGTCATAGCCTCTAAAGCTTTTCAAATTGAACAATGGTTGGCTAGGATATTTTATGTTCTATCAAAGCTACTCATTCAACTTCTTCAATGAAAGACATCTCTCTTTAATCCTTATGGCTATCCTACATTTATCTAAAACTTGTTTGGAATAATAGCAATGACATCAATATTTGCTGAAGATGTCTTAACATCAACCTTAACTAAGTGTGTCAATCCTTTTGGGTGACTATACTTCTTCTTTGGTCATATCTTTAGCCTTCAGCATCTTAAGCATTTGCCTTAGCTTTTGGGTAGATATTTGCCTCTGTCTCCTCCTCTTCTAATTATGAGTTAAGCTGACTCGTTAGGATGACTATTGTGACTTTTTTTTGACATATTGGTTGAGGAACTACTACCCTTTTTCAATATTAACTTTTAGATTGATCCTTCAGCTGCTCATTATTATGGATGGTTATCCTCAAAATAGATATGTCCTTTTTAATATTGAACTTGATAATTATTCTTTTTCCTTTTAAAACTGGTTCTTCGCCCACTTTTAAAGCCTAGAGTTTGTCAAATACACTGTTATTCTTCTTTTATCTTAGGTGTTATAGTCTGTTGAAAACATTGGGCTTGTGAATAGTAGACTTTAGTTATTTAAGCTATAAAACTTGCTGTCTACCATTTTTGTTAGGTTTTAGTGCTACTTCCTTCACTCTTTATTATTTTTACATTGACTATTTTTATTTATATTTTGGTGAATGAAATGGTAAACCTGATATTGAAACCATGTTTGTAAACACTATTGGAAAAGGATCCATATTTACTGTCATCCTCTAAAGCATTGTGGATTGCATTCTTGAAAACAATGCCATTAATGGTAATATAACTATATGAGTGATGCCACTTACAATATTTTTTGTTCTTTAACTCCTCAACAAATGAAATTTTGTGTCCATCAAGTAGCCTACTTTGTTGATCATTGAGCAGATAGTGAAAAATTTGTTTGGCTTTACGAATATCAAATAGGTACTCTTATTTACTTTCTAGTTTCATGATTTTTGTTTTTTAAGGGCCTTAAAGCTAGACATGAATATAACTTCCATCTCAAGATTTCTACTATCAAGATATTAATTGATTGATCTTCTAAATACTTAACTGCTCTTCTTAAATAATCAATGTAGTCTACTATAAAAACTACATGTGAACTTTTTCCTCCTCAGTTGGTTATTCTTTTCTTTTTTGCTTGAATGACTTGCTCAATTTGAATGGCTTTAATTGTTAACTAAGTCAAAATCTAAACATTTTTAGGCTATCAACTTTTATCTTACTTAAGGATGCATGTTACCACTAGCTATGGTAGCATATTTTGCTTATTAGAATTGTACATAACATTTAATTTTCAGCTTCCTAAATCTTTCTAAAAAAATCAACTACAAGCTCATCTACTTATTTCAAATTCATAAGATAAGCTATAGTCACTTTTGGCTATGCTTTGTAAAACCTAGAAAAGTTTTTCCATATTCTACTTAATTTTGCATAGAGTTAAGTAATAAAGATGAATATCGAGTGCAAGTTGTTTTAGTTAATGATAAAGGGAACAATTAAAGTTCATAATATTGATTTTGATATGCCTCACTACATTGGTCATTAAACCTACCTATATGTTCCATGATGGACTTACTATCCTCACTTAAGAAGGTAGTAAAATCAAGAATTCTAAAACCTCATAGCAAGGGCATTATTCTATCTACCCACTCAGGATATGGTTTCTTGTAAAAAGGCCTATCAAGAGACCCTAGTTTTATACTAATGTGTCTCTTTATTGTTTTAGCAATCATGTTAGGGTCAATTAGCTAAGGCACAACAAGCTTAGGTTTAGCAATCACAGGCTAATTATGGTTCAATAATTGTATTAGAACTAGATTGGTTTCTCTTGGTGGTGTAAAAGGAGTTTGAATCGGCTGGTAACCATTTTGTTACCCTAGCATGTATTGATATATGGTTTGATTAGCTATAAGAGGCAAAACTAGATCCCATGGTTGCTCTTTAGTTAAATCTCCAAACACCCTATATATATTTCCTCATAGTAAAGGAACCAGATTCGCATATTGAAAGATCAGCTACTCTGGTGTTGCTAAGTAGATTGGTTGAATAACTATTTAAGGTAGAAGTAAATTCAATTATTACTCTTCAACATAATCACTTGATCCCTAGAAAGGAATTACTCCATGTCTTGTTGTGGGATAAATTGTAATGCCTTGCACATTCACATGTGGGATGGTACCAATAGCTAATAATTAGGTAAAACATAAGGCAAACTAATGTTTTTAAGTGTGTTAGGTAATTGACTAGCCATATGTACTTGTCAATACTGTAAAATAAGCTATAATACTGGTTTATTCAGTGTATGCCTCTTAAGATTAACTGGATTTGTGACCATAGGGGCACTTAAGACTCAAAATGATTAGTTAACATTAAAGGATGATGTAAGATGCTCTTTCATATGTACTTGCCATTACTTATGAGCACTATACACTTCGTTATATACCATTGGCTTGGCAATCTTAGCAAGTTGATGAAACATTTGATATATGAGATTATTGAGCCCTATGTCAATTTGCTGATGGATGAAAGATGTTGTCATTACCATAGTTTGGCTTTATTTGGCTACCTCCTCCATGGTTGGAATTGTTTGTCCTATAGTTAATGATAGAGTTTTTGTAACAAGTTATCTCATAACTATTGGTGTCATAATTGATAAAAATGACATGCCTAAACTTAAGATAACAATAAGCTGAGAAGCCTAAGGATTATAAGTTTTCTGTTACCATTCTTTCATGTAATTTATTGTAAAATATCCATGTCACTTAAGCTTTTTCCTAAACACAAGTGCATATGCCACTTGTAGTCATGATTAGGTGATAAGAACTTCAATAAAAGCTCTTTTTCTAGTCCCACTAAGTGTGCCAAAATTGTTGCTTGTAAATTTAGATTGATTAGTCAACTATTCAACTAACTTGCACATTTAATTCCTATGCTAAGGTGATACACTAAGAAAGGGACTCTATTCCTTAATTTCGGGCTTCTGGACTACTAAAGGAAGTGCTTAGTTTGAAGAATGGCAAAAAGTGACTAACAACTATGGTTAGAATTTGCAGTAAAGGAAAGTAAGGGCATGAAATGTGATAAAGAAAGCTATAAAAAAAGTTGTAAATAAAAAGAATAAATTTTGAAATTTAAAAGTAGGATTGTAAAAGATAAAATTGAAAGACTTGTGTTTGATTGATTGGATGTGTACATCTTTTCAATAAGAATGTATAATAAGTATTTATAAATGTATAATTAGTTGTTAAACCCTATTAAAATTATCTACCACTTATTCTTTATTTATTAGCCATGTTAGTGATAATATATGATTATGGCCAACAATTTGAGTAATGGTTTATACCACATTAGTAAAATTGAAGATTTAAAAATTATTTTTTATTTTCTAATTAACTGCTTCATCAGTTGACTATATCATCCATATCTCTGAAATTTAAGAAAGTGGGTCTTCAAGCATATTCTTCACTTGACTTGACTTGATCAACTTATGAACTTCCATTGTTTCCAACTGATTTAGTTAACTTCCTTTAGAATAGTTTGTAGGTTTAATTTTTAAATTGTAAAGAAGTGGTTAAATAGGTGAAAACTATCTAGAAATAATAGAATATTCTCGTATTTTTTAGCTACATGTTATAAGGCCATTTTCCTTAAATATTTTAGAAAATCTAATAAATTTAATACATTGCCTAAAGATGTTATGGCCCATTTTTGCCCTCAAAAGCCTAATTTAGCCTCAAGTCGAATTCACCTCTCTTGTTAATAGAACCTAATCCAGTTAACATCCTTCAATGGTTCAACCTAAAAACATAAGCGTAAGGTTTAATCTAGACTTTTTCTTTTTGTGCTAACAGTCACCCTTAAGAAATATGTGTTTGGCAAAATCATAGGGGCCAACCCCCCAGACTCTTTAAGATCCCTCCCTCGTTTTAAGTTAATTATACTAATGCATAAAGAAACCTAAGTTGCATTGCTTTATCACATTCACATTGACTAAACAAAAAGATCTCTATTCTTAGCATTCTTAATGGTTTTTACATTAATATATTCAGATCAACTAATCAAGCTACCAAAACAAATGCAAAAAGAAATTCAAGCTACCTAAAATATGAACAAAAAGAAGGGAAAAATTAATCTCTCTTTAACTAACATTATTCTAACTATTTTTTCCACTTCTTTCAATAGAATCTTTTTGCCAGTTTGATGCAAAATGTATAGAAATTTAGTACTTGATTTTGAAACATCATTTCAATCACTTTTATTTTCTTTTTTTTAATTATCGAAGGTATGTAAACTAAATTATTTCTATGCATTGCTATTGTTGGGAGTTGTAAGGACATAGATTTAATAAAACTTAGATAAATTTGACAATGGGCTACTTAAGAAGACAGATGAAGCTGTTACCATGAAACCCCCAAAAAAATCAAGAAAATGAGTGGGGACAATAAGCTGCTCAGTGAATCCAATAATAAATGCTCCATTCAGCAACATTGGGCTGCAATGACTTCACGAACAATAATAACAAGACTAGCAATGCGCTGTAATGGCTTCACAATGAGGATGCTCTCTTGAACGGCTACAATGAATAGCTTTACAAGGAGACAAGATAGATAGAGCATAAATAGAACAAGTTTTAAAACTTTTTTACATGGATTTATTAGCAGTCCTATATTAGGAAATATATTATCTAAATATGGTATTCCTTCACTCAATTATAGTTATACTTCCACATTTATTTTTACCAATAAAGATATATCTCCTTTTTATTACTCTAAGTATTTTGTAAAAATACCTTCTTTACTCTTTGTGTGTAATTCTCATACTTATGAGAATTATCAGGACATAAATAGTCGACTCAATAGTCTTAGAATGCTTGAAAATAACTTATTATTATATTTATAATTCATAAAGTATGGAAGTAACTTATTTAGAGGGCATTTTATTAAGTTTAAAGACATCAATTTATAAGTTATTACCCCAAATGAGCAAAGTTACTTAAGCCATCATTAACCTTAAGCATTTCAATTAGGGTTTTTATTCTCTTTCACAATATATCTATTTGCTGTAAAGTGTTAAAAAATCATCAATTGTCTCATGATTCATTTCTCTTCATAAAGTTCATTGAATGAATCTAACAAATATTCGCATTTTTTATCACAATTCAAAAGTTTTAATTTTATTGTTTATTTGATTCTTAACTATGTTCATATAATGTCTAAAACACTCAAGTACTTTTGACTTATGGGAGATTAAATAGAATTAATCATATTGTGAATAATTGTATTGCCTTTACTCTTTTTAGACCACATATGATAGATAAATTAATAGCAATGGATTTTAAACTCTAGTCCTTTTTTAGATGGTTTTCTTATTTGTTTCACCCACTAGGCAACATTCTTATAGTAACATTTCTAAAACTAGAAGTGCACCATAGTATATCTTATTTTTCTAGTATTTTCATTCTTTATTTGCTTATAAGACTTAGCCTAACATATTATTCATCAATATCCAAATGTGTATTGGAAACAGAGTATTGGGTAAAGCAATCATTATTTTAATTGTACTCAACAGATAAATACTATCATAAAAGAAATTAGAATCTCATTCTCTGTCCTTTTTCTAATTTCAATAGACTTGTCATAGAAAATTAGCACAAAAATATCATATTAGAAGGAGAAATGATAAAGGTTCAATTTTGTCGGATCTTCAAAATGCATAAAATACTATGAAAGATGAGGGGTTGTCCTCACGTAAAAAAAAAAAAAAAATTGGCATGTTTCAATTCCTTTACCTTAACTCTTACATTCCTACTTACATAAAACTATCTACTTTTGAAAAGCAATCAAAAATATTTTACAAAGGATTCTCAATCTTTAGTTATATGATTTTTGGCCTTTAACTTATTTTGTTTAATATAACCACGAGCAAAGTGACTCATTTATTAATAAGTATAATATTTGACCTTTAATATATCAAGCTTTTTTTACCATATTTGTCTCTCTTCTTAATTTATTTATTGGCTTCATTGAAATGTTAGCCAAATCTATTATTGTTGTTATTAAAATGTTATCTTTCTTGTATTTAGACTTTGAAGTCACAATAGTATCATTCATATAAATATTTCTAACGGTTCTAGTAGCTTCTAAGTACTCATCCTTTAACTTTATATGACGAAAAACATCATAAAAAAAATGATGCTCTCTTAATGAGTCAAATTCACTTTTATATATTTTTAGTTGATAGAAAAAGATCTTACAATAGCCTAAACTTTTCGCTTATCAATGAGGATACAACTAATGGACTTCACTTCCTTGATTGTCAGTCTTTTTAGTTTGGTTATAAAATTGTAACCAAATTTATCCTTAAGGGTTGCCCATATGGCTTGTATAGTTAGATACAACTCACACTCACATATAAGGTTATCAACCATGCTGTTCAATACGGTTACATGAACAATATTGGTTTCTCCCTTTCAAATAAAGATTTATAGATCTCTCATTTATTGTGTTATATTTCCATGTTTATACTCCTATATGACATTGTTCAATAGTTTCTTCACATTTTATTCCTTTTTAAGATGTAAGAATCTTACAATGTGAAATTTTCTAATTGATAGAATTTTACTTATCACTATTATCAAGTTAGGTAATGATGTTTGTGATATCGATAATCATAATCTAATCTTTATATATACATAGCACAGAATGACTATATATACATAATGCTAAGTATATATTTGTAATAGATTTTAACTAGACCAATAATGATATTAATAAATTCATGATTGGAAGTCCACATTTATATTACTTCCATCATATGTGTTCTAAGAATGTCATTACCTTTCTATCAAATTCATTAGCAAATATTGCTAAAGTTATAATTCTTTAGATGAGTCTTAGGCTACTAATTTAAAAACTCTTACTTAATAGGATATTTTTTATTTTCTTATTAAATTTTTAAATTTAGTTCTTAGATGAGTTCAAACTTGTTAATCTAAGAACTCTCACTTAATAGAATCTTTCTTTTATTTTCTATTTAATTACTTTAATTTAATGCATTTTGAATTGCGTTAATATTAAATTTACACTTAAAGGAATCTCATTTTGAAGACAATCATTTTCTTAAAATACTTTTTTCTTCGACCATCATAGGCCTATCTCTGATTGCCTTTAGCTATCTCATGCCTATTTCCAATTGTAAGGGTCATTATAGCATACTTCAAAAAATATATTTTGCATGTTTGATCAATTTTTTACAATGAATTCTTTATTCAAATGCAAATTCCTAAAGCATTTATTGTATTTATCATAAGAAGAAAAGATGAGAAAGTACAACAACTTATCAACACTTGGGATAGCTCAATATTTTGTGCAAAGTTCTATCTCCAATGCACATAAACTAAACAACAAATTATTGTCTTAATTTGGTTCTTCAAATTTCTCCATAAGATAATTATTGATTGATATTTACTAAATATCATCTAGGAGTTTATTAATCAAACATAAGACCTACTAGAAGTAATTTTCGTCTTCATGTCAATTTAAAAGTCTCCTAAGTGCCCATCATGTATTTAAATAGTATTAAAATTTGTCCAAATATACCCAAACCATATACTGCTATGTAAGGCATGATTTTAAGAATTTTTTGGAACGTGAATCATTCCAAAAGCATGTTGCATGAACTCCCATGCACCTAAGGAAGTTTTAACTTTAAAAATGGCTTAAAATTAAAAAAAATGTGGAAGCTCACTTACCTCAAGTGGCATCTGAGCACTACTTGTTATCCTAAAAGCATTTTTCAATAACAGGGCTACCACTATTAGACTCTTCTTAATTTCTTCTTTCCATTGGTATGCTCACTTGGTGCAATGGAGGTGGGGGTAAGCCACACTACCCACCCTTAAAAGTAGAATTCTCACTTCATCTTTAACCTCAAGACTTTAGAAAAAATTTAGAAATTTTTTAGATTTTTAGTTTTAAGGGGCTAACTTCGCAAAGCCATATCTCATTCGTTTCTTATCCAAATTGGACAAATTATATGCCATGGGAATGCTTGCAAGAAAAGCTTTCCAATGATATAATGGCTTCAATAGGAAAATATAGCCTTTGAAAGTGGGTTATTTAGCCATTTTTCCAAAAATCACTATTTCAGACCTCCAAATTCAAATTGTCATAACGTACTCATTTTTTATTTAAATTGGGCGAAATTGGTGAAGAAAGCTTATTCAACAAGCTTTCCAATCGTATATGGTTTTCTCCCTGTGGTGGTTGTAGTGAGAACGCCAACCTTCTAAAGTTCATGGTGCCACCATGGTTTTTCCAGACCTTTATATTCAAATTTCTCCCTAATGGCTTATGCATTTTCTATCAAATTTTTACCATAATATCCTCTTTCTACGATGTGAATTTTGTGGCTTAATTTGGTCTTAATGAAAATTTGCCATTAATGGGTTTTCAGGGTTTCATTGTGAACATATATGTAATTCATACCAAATTAATTACAAATAATAAAATAGAAACTATTATAATTACATTCAGATCATACGAGGATAGAAAAACGAGCCAACCTAGCCCTAATACCAATGAAGGCAATTTTAAATCTAAGTATTTACTTGCAGCAATAGAAATAGAACTTGTTGAATTTCTTATCCCATACAATTTTGAAAGAAGTCACCAGAGGAACTCCGATATGCTTTTCATAGCAAATGCACCACTTACAAGAGCAAGACAAATTATAGTTTTTGTGTTTTTTTTTAAGTTCTAGGAGTTTTTCCTTTAAAGAAGGAGAGAGAGTTATGATGCAAGACAAAACTGATTGATCGTGTGTTATTTATTAAGTAGTTTCTCCCTTTCTTAAAAGATTAATAACCCCCTTTTAATTTTGAAATTTAAAATTCTAAATTCTAAAAATTCAAATAATATTAATTTAATAGTTGGTTAGTTAATTAATTAATGATGTAATGATCTAATAAATAAGAGAATTGAAATAATAAGAAATTAATTAAAACTAGTAAATAATAATAAAATAAAATAAAATAAAAAATATCCCATTAAATTTAAGAATTTACTTATGGCCTAATGTAATAAACATTAATTAAAAGGAAATAAGGTGAGAATTTGAAAAAAAAAAATTGATCATAAGCTTCTAGATGAACCATGTATTTCCCCTTTTTGCTTCCTTTATACACTTTTTATTCTACCATTATTTGCATCCTTCCTTAAGAAATAACCAAATCTTTCTTCTCCCTCCATCTTTACTCTTACCTTTCAGAATTCAGCTGTGAAGGAAACCACCTAAGGTTCTACACTTTGTTCGATCTGTGGACATGCTATTTTCCTATTATGACTTGTATGCATTGGCAATGAAATAAATTTAGCATTCAAGGTTAGCTTCATTCTTCTCTTTGTTTTTTGGTTTGTTTTCTTCCTCCTTTATCATTTTGATTTTTTTTCCTAGTAGCATAATCACTTAAAGCTTTCCTTCTTTTGGCTCCATCATTTTGTTCTACTTGTATTGTTGTTGTGCAAGTTAGTGTTGACTGAAACTGACTCTAACTACTTTGTCATCTATTCTGATTTCTTCAAGTTTGTTCCTTGTGGCAGCACTTTCTCTAGCCACTCCAGTATCTATTTAATTGTTCTTAGTAGCGCTTCGTCCCTCTTTAACTTTTCCACAAAACTTCCTTTCCCTTGTTTGGCATTAAGTGAGTGGCCAAAGTTGTCCCTTATTCATCCATGGAACAACATCAATCTTGCTATAATTGGAAGCCTTTCACTTAGCTAAACCAAGTTGGTCAAATGATTTATTAACATAAAATTCTTTGTTCCTTTTCCAGTTGTAAACCTTAATGAGGTTCCTAGTCCAAGTGCATAATCTTTTATTGCTATTTGGGTTGAACTTAATTATAGTGGTTTAGCTTCCCTCTTTAGGTGAGTTGTAGCATTATGTTAGGAATCTTTAGTGGGTTGTGATTTAAAAGTAAAGCAAAGTAGGCAATATTAGAATTACGTAAGACTAACTTCCTTATTGCTAGTTTCTTACACTTATGCTAAGATGAAATTATCCTTTGTTGCAAGTAAGTACAATGATGAATCTAATTAAAGCAAACACTAATACTAGAAATTTGAAAGTGGGTACCAAACTAATTAAAATGTTTGACTAAGACAAATATTAGAGAAGAAACCTTTTTTTCTTCTTAAATTTCAAGGCTTGAATGTTATTTGCTTGGTAGGTAACCTTGTACAAAATAAGACACAATTATGGAATTAAATGACCCCACCTTTTCCATATCATTAAACCTAATGTATGTCAAGGTTGGAATGAAGTAATAGGTTTTACTGCTTAAAGCTAATATTAAGAATGATAAATAAAGATGATCCTTATATTTGGTTTTAAAAAAATAATAGGAATTATAAGCACTAGAAGTAGGAATTAAACTTTGTAGAATTCAATTAAGTGAAAGTAGTACTAAAATTAAGAATTTCAATACATAGTAAGATGATTAAAATAAGTTAAATGTTGAGATTAGAGCAATAGTTAAACAAAAAATCAATCTGATAGAATTTAATCAAACTAGATAAGATCCAAGCTAGGATTAACCTAACAAGATGAGCATATGAATTAAGTTACAACCATTATTCGATAAGAACTTAAAGTGAAGTAAAGAAAATTGATCAAGTAATACAAAAAGGGAATCTAAATGTAATCTTTAAAAACTAAAATGAATGGTTATGATTATTGTTTAAGAACTACCACGAATATTCTTATTGAGGGACGTGACAGTGGTATGGCATCTGGATAAACTATTATTGTTCAATAAACACTGTAAGTAGTAGACAATAAAGAATGATACATTTTTAATTTCCTCCTTTATTTTAAACCCTTCAATTTCTTGGTTGTTTTCTATGTAACCTTGAGGCAAGCTTCTTTAGGTAATTCCTCATATATTAATGTTGTGTAACACTGAGCCTTTTAGATTTATGATATGTTAAGAAGAATATGTTGTTAAATGAATATAAAAGAAACAAAAATTTTGTATAAAAAGCCAATATGCCATATTGAATGCATGAGAGCTTATATGAAGCTTTATAAGCCATGCAAGAATTTTTAAAATGATAATGTATAAAATACTTGGATGGATCTTGTTTGTGAAAGGAATAACCTTATACGTACAACTTACATAGAATTGGATTTCTAAAAACTTTTGATGTATGAGTTACAATTTTTTTATAAAATACTATACATATGAGGTAGGATTGTGCAAAACACTGGTTGTTAATAGTAATTCTATTAACCTTTGGTGCACTTTGGATACTACTATGTGATTTTTGTGACTAAGTATCTAAGGGGTACTAGGTGGATGCTCTTTCAATATTCAGGGGCTATAGGGATGGTGGTAAGTAAGAATGGTGGTTGTAGTCTCGCTTATGATTCTCACCTATAGTGCTCTAAAATTGAATATATGATTATTAGTTGTGTGCCCACGTTAGCATATATATTAAAGTTCTACACAAGCCTTCTTAGTGAAATATTTTTATTAAATTATTTTCTATATAACAACTATATCTTGTATAGTATTAAACTTTTAAATATTTGAACTTAATTTTTATTCATTTGTCATAATTTTCTCCTATGAACTTTATATCTTGATTAGAATATTATACGTCTACATAATCATTTTATATTACTACATTAATAATATAATAAACCAAAATTTTCTTATATATAGACCAATTAATTCATATTTTTTCTATTTGAGGATTTAGAGATTTGAATAAAGATAAAATCAAATAAAATTATTTCATACCCTTCCATATTTAAAGTTTCTGTTATTTATTGTTATTATGTCAAAACCTATTTTAATTTAGAAAAAAAAACTCCATGCTCACTTGTCTTTTCAATTATTATACTTTATCCTCTACTTATTAAGTATCGCGGCTCATTCCATTATTTATTTTTGCAAATAGGAAACTTGTATCCAATGGTGTTTCAATATAGTTCGAGAGAGTTGTTAGTAAAGAGCTAGTAGTAAATTTGTCTATTACTAAACTGTCATCTTTGTATGTAAGGTTGTACTCTCGAGTCTACTCCATAGACTATAAGCAGGATCCCCGCCCTATAGGCTATGTTTGTATATTGTTTGTTGAATAGAACTTGAAAGTGGAGCTCTCTTTTATAAATTGTCATTTGTTAGTTGTTATAGACAAATATGAGATGTCTTAGTTACAAAGGATAATCTACAAATTTTTTTTTGCAAATTCATTACAAATGATGTATCACTATGATACTACACATGTGAATGGAAATGGGATATATGGGTAAGAATGAAAATTTATTTGAAAGGCACTACTATGTTAAGATGTCAACTTATGCTTAAGGTTCATAGGGTCTGATTGACCTGGTAAGGGATTAAAGTTGTTTATGTTAGTTAGGCTTACAGTTACGAGATTATCTTGTATTTTGTGCCAATTTCATCCCTAACTTTAGGTCGTGACAATTTAATTAATCTTAATTAATTAATACATTTTCTTTCAAAAAACTGAGTCGGGTTATAAGTTAAGTCAGTCCATTAAAGGTGTTCCAACTTCCAACCAAACTCATAATAATCTCCTATTTTGAACAACTTGAATTGCCAACCTTAAGTATCTCCTCAATTGCTTATAAACATATCCCCCATTAATCTAATTCCTATATCCCTTTAAAATGGATTAGGTTAGACTCATTAATTTCAAACCTTAATTTAGTTATATGAGGCTAATAGCTATAAGGAAATTAATTCATTCATCCATGCTGATGAATCAAATATATGCTATTAATTTAATCCTTAGTCTAACCCCAAACTTCCTTTCCTAATAAGTTACATTTAGGATTCCCAAATCAATCTAATTGGTGATTAGGCAATTAGAAGCATTGGGCACAAATTGAACAAACAATCTAATATCTATTAATCACAAGGTAGAAAGAGTAAAAAAATCCCAAGAACATGCTAGGTTCAATTGTAATTATAGAATAAAGCATTTAGTTGTACATTACAATTGAAATTACCAAAATGAAATAAAGCATCCATCAATCAATTCAATAGATACAATGAGAGAAAAGTAGGGAAAGGAGAGAAAACTAGAAGTTTTCATTTATGTCTCTTTTATGCTCCTAAAAGCTTCCAAAACCTCCAGAAATAGCAGATAATCTCCTTTCTTGCGTCTGACCTCGTAATTATTCCTTAAAATCAGAATAAATATATTAAATAATTTAATCAAAATATATAAACATAATACATACAGTTAAAATAAAACTGTTAAGATTATCAAAATAAGTATATAGTGAGAATTAAAAAAGAGGAGACTATAGTAAAAATGAAAAAGGATAATATGGTAATTAATCATTTCAACAAAAGGTACGTTTGTTATTTGCCTCTTTTTAAAAATTGTAACTATTTCTACTTGAAGAAGCTCTAATCCCTTGCTTCCTTCTCGGTACTCATACATAGTTAAACTGTTGTTTTTGCTACTGCTTAAACCAAGTTTGAACTTTGGCAGACACAACAAATATTTGAAATAAGTTTTTTTTTTTTCAATAAGCTGCTTATTTTTCGAGAAAATAAGGAATACCAAATAGATTATAGCGGGGTCTTAGTAGCACATATTTATTTGAACAATATACTTGATGCTTTTATAAATAAATAATAGTATGTTGATCATATTATTGATTTATAAAAAATTAAATATATAAATGAAAGAAAAAAGAAAATTGAACTTGAGAATAAAATAAATATAATATAATTTGAAGAATATATATGATACTTTTTTTTCGTGTCAGCAACAGCCAACAGACCATGTCGAGGTTTTTTAAGTCAAATCCGTTTACAGGGAAAAAAATTGAGCAAAATCCGTGTGACAGAAAAGAATTACACCAAGATACTGTAATTTAAGAGGAAATCGGCCTCATAGAGTCCAATTTAGAATAAATCAATTTTTTTAAAAATAAAAAGTTTGAAGTTGGAACCATTGGTTCTGACTTCAAGCAATTTTTTTTAAAAAAATATTATTCAGTTATAATATATTAGCGTTGCAGGTCTAGTCGGCGATGCCTAATATTAGGCGTTGTAGGCTAGGCCTACAATGCTGAGGCCTGCATGCATGCAAGCTTTAATAAAGCCTGCAATGTTGAGGCCTGCATGCATGCAGGCTTTCCCCTCTAATTTCGTGCTTTAGCCGGTGGCCCCTCCCCAAAACCCAATTTACTTCACTTCTTCATCCTCTCTAACCTACCTCCCCCCTCAACCCAATTCATTCCCCCTCGTCTTCTCCCTCTCCTTCTCCCATCCAACACTCCATCCCAAGTCCCCATCCCTGCTCCAATGCATTCTCCCTCCTCCTTTCCTCCTCTCCCTCTCCCTCTCCCTCTCCTATCCTACTAAATCAGAAGCTCCTCCCCCTCCTCCTATCTTATCCCACACAATTAGAAGCTCTTCTCTCCCTCCATTAACAAATTTGCTCATCCTTCCATCTTCCTCTTTGAAATAATAAAGGTTAGTGAATCAATTTTATTCTCTTTTATTTCGTTTATTATTGAGCTTATTTCTCTTTTTTTTTTTTTAAGCGCTTATCTTTAAAAATATATTTTGAAGTGATTATATATATATAAAAGTTAGTGAAAATAATTTTATAAACTTACATTTTTATTGAGTTTTTATATTTAAATTTAAAATTTTTTAATGGAAATACCACTAATTTATTTATTTATTAAATTATCATATTTATTTGTTTTCTTGATGTGAGTAATTAATCTATTATATATTAAATGATTAATATATATATATAATAAAATATAATATTAAGAGTAAGGTCAATTAGTAATTAATTATAAATAATAAGTTTGAAACTAATATTTCTGTCTATAACAAAAAAATTTATAATGATAGATGGTAAAAAAAAATTTAATTTCTTATATTGATTGTGTAGGACTAACCAAAAAATGGCACGCCCATCACAAGTTATTCAGCCAAGACCAGAAGATGATTCACTTTTGTATCTTCAGACAAGGCACGTTTCACAAGCTATATGGGGAGGAAATGATAGATTGCTTCGTCCACGACGAGTCATGCATAGTGATCGGCTGCCTGCACCTCCACCAGCTATTATTAACTATTTACGGGAAGCTAGTTTCTATGGGGCAGCTCGATTAGGGCAATTTGAGAATAATCTTACACTTATATCAGCATTGATAGAAAGATGGCGTCCTGAAACTCATACTTTTCATACCACTCGAGGAGAGTACACAATAACTCTAGAGGATGTTGCTATCTAGTTAGGGTTACCTTGTAATGGAAATCCCGTTATTATTCAAACAGATTATCTGTGGAAGGATACATGTAAGGGATTACTTGGGATTAGGCCACCTGATGATCAAATGTATGGACAGAGGTTGACCGTTATTTGGTTGGTAGAAAACTTTAATCAACTACCTGATAATGCAGACGAAGATATAGTGTGACAATATGTACGGGCATATATATTAAGAATTATCGGGAGTCTTTTGATGCCAGATAGATCGAGCCATAAAGTGTACTTAACGTATTTACCACTATTGTGGGATTTTAAGGAAGCCGACCAATATAGTTGGGGATCTGCATTACTGGCTTACTTGTATAGAGAGCTTTGTAATGCAACTAACCTTATTGAACAAGGCATAGGTGGATGTATGACCCTCCTCCATCTTTGGGCATGAGATAGATTCCCAATGTTAGCTCCAGAGAGACCACCACAACCAGATCTCGAGTTAGAAATTTATCCAATACTTCCACTATTGAGTTTCAGGTAAAATAGTTAAGAAATCTAAAAACGGATTTGGCTCAATTTTTTTCCCTATAAACGGATTTGGCTAAAAAAACCCCATGTTGAAGTCCTCATTTTGAATTAATTAGTCTGTGCTCATCTAGTTTAGACATGATAGTTAGCATTTTCATCCTTATCCACCGATAGAAGAAAGAATGCCTGGCTGGCCTTGGGGAAAAATGCTCATTTTGTTTAAACACTGTAGTTGGGTTGGGTAAATGAATATAATCCAGTGAAACATTTTACAAACATACAATGCCAGGGGATAAAAAAGGGTCAACGTTATATACTATTTATAACCAAATAGCTATCAAGATCTGAATTTTGTTATAAAATTAACAAAAATATAAAAAATAATAAAGTAAGAGAAAAACTTAAAGAAAAAAAGAAAAGAAAATTCTCATTTATTTAAATATTTCATACTTAGTATATAATTTTCATTTATAAATTTTCTAACTATAAAAATAGACATATAATAATATAAATAAAAAAATTAATCTATATAATTATACAGTATAAATTTTTCAAAAATTATAAGAAATATGTTAAATATAAAAAAAATCTAAAAAGTTATTTTTTAAAGATTATAAATACACACACAGATATATATATATATATATATATATATTATTTACAAGAAATTTATATTGTCATGCCCAATTTTAAAGTTTATTTTATTTGTATAAAATTCCATAAATTTGTCATTAAAGATCAGAATTTTTTATTTGTTTATTAAATTTGGAAGTGATGGAGGCGAAACTCATGCGGGGTATCTTCTCCATTTTTTTGACCCTTTCATGTTAAAAAAAATAAGAGTATTATATATATATATATATATAAATTAAAGTATATATAAAAGAGTCCCACATGACTCTCACTGTGTCATATGCGCAGCTATGCATGTGCAAAGGGGTTTTCCTTCTTTCAAACGAAAAAATGTGTATCTATTTTCGCTTGTTGCTTTCAAATCCTAAGTGTAAAAACTTTTTTTTATAAAATTATATTTTTTTAAAGTAATAAATTATTATTTTTATACAAATGTAGCTTGCCACCATAAATCTAAATGCACTCTCAGTCAGTTACCTTTTTAGTTATATCAGTCAATTAAATCTTAAAAAAGTTTTAGATGTTAGGTTTAAAAACAATATTTTTTTCAAAATCTTAATTTTAATTTAAAAATCAAATTGTAAGAAATTATTAAAAAATATTTAACTATTAATTTTGTCAACTTAAACTTTTTAATTAGAATTTTTTCTTAAATTTTCTTATTGATAAAATTGCGTTACTGTTTGTATTAATTAATTCTTCCTCGAATCTCGAGATGTCTCCTTCTTTGACCGGATCACAGTAAAGTATAAATCGCAACACGACGAGCCGATTTTCGGTGAAATATATAAAAATGGATATAAAATTTTAAATTCATAATTTTTTAGGTGCGTAATAACATATCCTGCTGATTAAAAAAGGAAAAGCGGGGGATATTGTGGTCCAGAGAAAGGAAAAAAAAAAGGAAAATCTACATATCTTCATTTCTACTGTAACTAATTGCGGATCAGATTTTGAGTGTTAAATTTGAAATTCAAATCCTTTCAAAATGAACAGAAATAAAACGCATGATGCAATATATATATATATATATATATATATTCAACTCTATTTCGAACGTAATCTATATAGCTGAGAGTGTATATTGTTTTCTTCATCTTATTCGTTGAAGGAATTACGTTGAGGTCTTTTGTGATACTGTGACTTGATATTTTCTCCAGCATGATCGAGATATATCCACCAACCCACAAGTCTTTCTATTTTGTGCCCCATTATCAGAGAGACACACCAAAGACAGTGGAACATTAATTTGTATTTTTTTTCATGTTTGGTATGCCATATATAGAAAAGTCAAAAAATATATATAAGACTTACTTTTTATTTATTTATTTATTTATTTATTTATTTCTCTTTTACAAAATAAACTTCTATTTATAGTAAGCGAAAAATGATCTTGAATGATGAAACTTATATAAGTCTCATTAAATACCACATACTATGTAATTATCTCATTCTCTTTCTCATACTCGCCTGGGGGTTGCAGTCTTGCAGACATGGAACGAAAGAAGCCACCGTTTTTCAAGAAGCCACTATTTAAAAGTTTCTGTTAGGTCAATTTGGTGTTAACAATTAATTATGATTCGTGAGTAATGTAATTATAAAAGAATCGTCTTATTTTTATTTTTGTCATAGAAAGAGCTTAACAATATTATGATAAAAAACTTGACTCAAGTAGCTAGCATTAAACCTAAATATTAAGCGTCTTATACATGTAAGTACCATTTCAATCCAACTTCTATTAAGTCTGATCTTTTAAAATTTTTTATTATAAAGTTTTCATAGATTTTAACAAAAAATTAATGAAAGAGAATAAAAAGAAAAGGAAAGAAAAAAAAAAGCCTTATATATAATTTTATTATTTATATCACTTTTTTTTTAATTTACAAAAAATTACAATTAAAAACTCTAAGAGTTCTTTACACTACGCACCTGTTTCCTTAAGAGCAATGTTTAAGGCACACATTTATTAGCTTTCTTAAATTCCTATTTCATTTCAATTTGGAACGTTCATCTTAATTTTTTTAAACTTATTACCCCTTTTTTATCAATAAATTTTCACTTACTGATATTAAAATTATTTTTAGAATATAAAAATGTAAACTCAAATTTTAATCGGAATTAAACTTTTTTAAACAAAATTACAAATTTTCTTTTTTATATATCTTTCTTTTCTTACACGATCTTTTTATCAAGGTACTTAAGTTATTTTATTATTATTAGAAAAATGCTTGGTATGCTATTTCTACTTGGAAGGGGATCCTCTGAAATCTACTCTAAGCCACGTCAGATGTTGGGCCCACACCTCCCTCTTTTTCCTTCTCTCCACTTCATCTCAGGTGAATTTCAGAGGATCGGCTTCCATTTCTACCTTTTTCCCGTTTAATATCAACCGTAGCTAACGGAGTGGGGATTTTTTTTTTTTTTCCTTCTTTTCAAACGGGGAAATGTGGATCTATTTTCGCTTGTTGCTTTCAAGTTTTTACTGCAGTTTAGTCGGCTACTTTTTTAGCCTTATCAATCAATTAAATCTTAAAAAAATTTTAGATGTTAAGTTTCAAAAAACTATTTTTTTAAAAAAAATTAATTGTAATTTAAAATATCAAATTGTAAGAAATTATAAAAAAAATCTTTAACTATAAATTTTGTCAACTTAAAATTTTTAATTAGAATTTTTTTTCTTAAAGCTTCTTATTGATAAAATCGCGTTACTGTTTGTATTAATTAATTTTTCCTCGAATCTCGAGATGTCTCCTTCTTTGACCGAATCACCGTATAAGGATAAATCGAAACAGGACGAACCCATTTTCGGTGAAACGTATACAATGGATATAAAATTTTGTGAGATGCGTAAAGTAGAACCCCTGGGCTATCACTAATTTCTGGTGAGTAATAGCACAGAGGTGGGGGTTGCAATCTCGCCGACATGGAACGAAAGATGCCACCGTTTTATTTTATTTTATTTTTTGATTTTAAATTATCATGGAATAAAGGAAGCCGCCGTTTTTAATTCGGTGTAACACATCATCAAGAAACCACAATTTAGAAGGTATTCTTAGGTCAATTTGGTGTTAACAATCAATTATGACTCTTGAATAATGTAATTATAATAGAATAATGTAATTATTCTGAGGGATCTTTTTCCTTTTTTCAACCGGGAGATGCGCATCAATTTCGCGTGTTGCTTCCAAGTTTGAACTGCAGCTTGGTCGGCTAATTTATTAATCAATAAAATCTTCTTATTGATAAGGTAGCATCACTATTTATATCAGTTTATCCTTGAATTTCATGTAATGTCTCCTTCATCGACCACAACACTATAAACCGAAACAGGACGAACCCATTTTCAGTGAAGCATATAATCGAACATGTTTCCTTCAACTTTAGCAATCCCTGCAGTAATCGTCCTGACGATTCTGTTCATTCTATCCACTGCCATAGTGACATGGCGTCCGAAACAAAGCAGAGATGATCGGAAACGGCCACCACCGGGTCCACCGGCTTTGCCAGTCATTGGTAACCTCCACTTGTTGGGTAAACTCCCCCACCGCAACCTTCAATCCTTGGCCAGAAGATACGGACCCATCATGTCCTTGCGGTTAGGACAAGTACCGACGGTTATAATTTCCTCCTCTGAAGCTGTCGAGTTATTCCTGAAGACCAACGACGCCGTTTTCTCCAGCCGTCCCAAGTCTCAAGCGAGCGACATCATTTCTTATGGGTCCAAGGGCATGGGGTTTTCCGAGTACGGTCCCTACTGGCGCAACGTGAGGAAACTGTGTACCTTGCATCTTCTCAGTGCATCAAAAGTGGAGTCTTTCGCTCCTCTGAGGAGGGAGGAGTTGGGGCTAGTGGTGAAGTCGCTTGAGGAAGCCGCCGCGGCGCGTGAGGTTGTGGACGTTAGCCAGGTGGTGTCGGGTCTTATAGAGAATATGGTGTATAAGATGATATTGGGTTGTAACAAGGATGACCAATTTGATTTAAAGGGGCATATTCAAGAGGGAATGAGACTAAGCGGAGCTTTTAATCTGGCAGATTATGTGCCTTGGCTTGGAGTATTGGATCTTCAGGTATGAAGTAAACTACGTTGTTTCAATTTTTGGGTTCAATCGAGTGAAATTTTCGAGAAGTAAAAGAAAATACGATTTTGATGCATGTTTCCGATCTATTCTTTCTGGTCTGCTGTATAAGCAGGATACAGTTCGTTAGGTGGGAATAAATTTGCAGTGTGACAAACAAGGTCGCCGAGTTTGATCTTTTGACCAATTTTATCATGCCATACATGTTTAAATAAATTTTGGCCAAAATACAGACAACATTCTAAATTATACGGATAATTTTTTAATTTTTAAACTTAATCTTTCAAATTTAAAGTTATTTGTGAGTAACACTTATTATTAGTTAGTGAGCCCATTATTTTACTAATAAAAAATAATATATTAGAGATTATTTGGACATAACTCAAAATTTAAAAGTTATTTGTGCACAAATCATTTTAGGATTTTATTTGTGCAAAAAATAAAGTCTGATTGTTCATTTAATAATACTCTTTTGTAAATAAATTAACGAATTCACTAACAATAGGGATTACTACACAAAATTATAAGTTTAAGAGATTTATTGTCAAATTTTTAAAATTAAAAATTATTTATACATGATATAAAGTATATAGGTGAATTCCCCGCATTTTGGCCAAAAACTCTTAAATCCTTAAGCCTCTCAATTTCTTCTACTAGCATAATGTTATTGTTCAATCTCATATTTGTTTTGCTGTTCAACTTTAAATCTATAACCCCTCCATATATCTCACCTCACTCTTGTTGGCATTTTAGATACATGAATAGGGTTATTTTGATCTATTGTCACTTTTAATGAAATTAATACTGCATGATTACTTTATTTACCTTGTGCTATGTCAGGGATTAAAACGAGCCATCACAAAAACTAGTAAAGCATTTGATGAAATACTCGAAAAGATAATTAAGGAGCATGAAGAGGCTATTAATGCAAAAAAAGAGCAGCAAGACTTCATAGACATATTACTTTCATTGATGCATCACTATGTTGATGGACAAAACTATGGCATTGATCGAACTAACATTAAGGCTATTGTATTAGATATGATTGCTGCATCATTAGAAACTTCTGCTTCAGTCATTATATGGGCCTTATCTGAGCTCTTAAGGCATCCAAGGGTTATGAGAACCCTTCAAGATGAGCTAGAAATTGTGGTTGGAATGAACAAAATGGTGGTAGAGACAGACTTAGCAAAGCTTAGTTACTTGGAAATGGTAATCAAGGAGACCTTAAGATTATATCCTGCTGGATCATTAGTCCCTCGAGAGTCAATAGAGGATGCTATGGTTGATGGTTACTACATAAAGAAAAAAACACAAGTTATACTTAATTTATGGGCAATAGGACGAGATCCTAAGGTATGGTCTAATGCTAAGAAATTCTATCCTGAGAGGTTTACCAACAAAAACATGGACTTTCGAGGACTTGACTTTGAATTTATACCATTTGGATTTGGTCGCAGAGGATGTCCTGGGATGCAGTTAGGCCTAATTACGGTTAAATTTGTTCTAGCACAACTAGTTCATTGCTTTCGTTGGGAGCTTCCATGGGGACAAGGTCCACAGGACTTGGATATGAGTGAGAAATTTGGCCTTTCAATTCCAAGAGCGAAGAACTTGCTTGCTATGCCAACTTATCGTATTCTTAGTGTGGGAGATCATGATAAATCCCATTGAGGTTTGTTCAAGGTCCCATGTATAATAATATGGTGTACAAAGTAGCTATAATATATATATATATATATATATATATATAAAGGGCTGAGATTTTATTTTATTTTATGCCTATATTATATTTCTTACTAAGTCACTTAGAGGTTTTTCTTTTTGTGTAAAATAGTTTATAATTTCTACTGAAAATATTATTTGGTGTATTATTATATATCTTATTCCAAAATTGTTGGAACTTATGCTCATTCTTTTTTGGTGAAATCGAGGTTAAAAAATTAAAGACTTGAGAACGAAGTCTCTTAATCATTGTCATGCAGGAAATTGGCCCTTAAAATTCGCTTCTCAATGTTTAATGTTTGAAAATTATTTGGTATTGATTGTTGAATTGTGAGTTTTTTTTAATTATATTAAATAAATGAGTTTTTCCATAAAAAGCAAAATTATCATCATCTATCCTTTAGGAGGGTTATTAGAATTGGCCTAGACTAATCGATTTAATTGAGAACCTATCTCTAGTTTGACTCAATTAACCCACAAAATTAGACAAATTTAAAACAAGTCAAGAATTGGACTAGTTTGAGAAATTTTTTTGAAATTATTTAGCAAATATAACAACAAAAACTTGAACACACAACCCTCCACCAAGTGTCAAGCATTTTTGCCATCTAAACAACAAGTATGTTTCAACAATATTATGCATTGTTTAATATATATATATATATCTCAATAAAATAAAATAATAAATAATATATATATATATCATATATATAATATATAAAAACATCTAAACTAATATATATACTATTTGTAACTATATTTTTAATTTCGTTAAATTTTTTTTATTTGATAAATTATTTTTTTCTAATTTATGATTTATAAACCCTTGGCTTTTTTGTTTTTTTAATGAAAAATAAAATTTTAATATAATTTCAAAACTCCAAAAGCTCAAAATTAAATACTATTAAATTTTAATCATAGATAATTTTTATTTTTTAATTTAAAAATGATTTCTTAAACATCTTTAGAAATATGAAAACATCTTTAATATTTATTTGTTATATTAAATTTTAACATATAAAATTTAAAAATATATATTTAATTATCATTAATTTAACTGTAATTTAATTACAATTAAATTATTAAACTGTAAACTAATATCTCAATTAATTTAATGACTAGTCTAATTTTAAAAATATTATCCCTTACACAATGGGCTTATGGCCCAAGTGGTTTGGATACAATTTTGTACTATTCTTTTAAGCTTGGGTTATGCAAATTGTTGTCCTATTTTATTTTTTAAGGCTATTTTAATTCACAAGCATCATTATGTTGAAATTCTAGGGGTTTATATGGAGAACGGATTCCCACGTTTTGAGTCGGGAAATTGAGCTCATTTTCACCCAATTTCAACCTCTGACCCATTTAGTAATTTTGGGTTGTCCGATCAAGTGAAGATGACATTTGGTGGGGAAAAAAAATTTGTAGAGAGATAAAAAAATTTTAATTGTCAAAAAAAAAATATTTTAACTGTAAAAAAATTATAATCCAGAAATTTTAATTGTGAAAACAAAAACTTTAACTGTTAAAAAAAATTGATTGTAAAAGATCTTAAATTTTAAAATTATTTTAAAACCTTATCAATGCATAATGCAGTTTTAATTATTTGTTTCTCAAATAAATAGTGTAACACCATAATGCCTTAACTCTATCTAGCCTCCCTCTGGGCTCGATTCCATATAAATTCCAAAGAACTAATACCAATTCATGGCATTTTCATGTTATGAAACGGGGTTTCATACACTCATTTTCTGCCCCGTGGGTCCTGTGAACCCATCATTCATATTCTCAACTCAAACTCCACTTTCACGACTCATACTTAGCTTAAAACAAGCCATAAGCAACGGGTATGGGACCAAAAACCAGAAAAATGCATTTTCTCACTTAAACCCGAAAGTCAGATTTTGGCTCTAACTTTGGAAAATCATAACTAATTATAGAAAAATGGGAATCTAGCAAACCATAGCTCTCTGGAAATCTCTAAGTGTTAAATTTACACTAAAAATAATTCTCACTCATAATCTCAGCGTTTGGACCATGTTTGACATCGAAATTCAAACAAAGGTCCGGCTGTCTCTGTTTCTGGCATAGTTTACTGTCATGAACTTCGGAAATCCATAATTAAATCCACAAAAATCCAATCTGGGCACACTATACCAATTTGAAAAGCTACAGATGTCTACTAGAGGAGAAAAATAAGTTCAGATCAGTTCAGTAGCCCTAGACCCCGAAAACTGATGGAACAGTAACGGAGGTCAGGTGGGCTCCCTGATGCTGATACAGAACTTCAGAAGGTTCATTATAGGTCACTGTGGTTGTCTAGTTTATGTGTATAAAAATTCACCACATTTACTCCATTTGGTCCATGAATGACGCAGATTTCATTTTCGGATTATGGTAACAGTACAAGACCAAACCATTACATTATCCCAATTTCAACAATTCGTCAAATATTTTTTAGATCTTCAAAAATTACCCACTTTAGCTTTCCAAGAAGCTCTCTACAAACTCTAGAGGCATGCAAAATTTCATAGCAAAAAGAGCTCATCCGGTTATACTTTGACTGAGCTCACAAAATTACCAGTTTTGGCATCCAAAATGGTTCAAATGGGTCCAAATAGCCTCTCACACATTCTCACTCCACATGGACAAGTTTAAAAGCATAAAAATAGTCTATATAACATGTCCAAA